>JAMXDD010000008.1:11603752-11742490 GCA_024733475.1 Syzygium grande
TGTTCCGTAAATTACTATTGCTTTAGTCATTGTGGCAATTGAGTTTGATTTTTCACATACTTTATGACTCGTTCGCTTGGCACAAGACTATTTGGTTTTGTTCCAAATATTCGCTTGCATAGTTTATTGTCTCGAGTGTTGATGATGCATGAGGTTGTCCACTAAGGATCAAATGTTGAATATTTGATCTATTCTTTTTTTTTGGTCGAAGAATATTTGATTTATTCATGTAATTTGTAATGCTGTTAAAAAATCTAGGGTCTATTTTTTTTTTTTTTTGGTAAAGGTAAGTGAATAAATACTAATCAAACACCAAATACAAACTAGAGCCCAAACCACCACCTGACCCTATAAGGACGAAAATATCCACATAAGGTCAAGAACGGTTCGGCGGAACTATACAACAAGCAAAAGCCTAGCTAGAGCAAGAACAAGAACAACCGAAAAACAAGGGAAAGACCAATCCAAAGCAATGGAAGAAGGCCCAAAACTCGGAAGTAACAGTGAAGCCGGAAAAAGCCCAAAGCCAAAGACAAGATGAGCCGGCCAGCAACAACAATGGTAGGGCTCAAAGGTCCTTCGCACTCAGCAGCAAGATAGCGATAAACAGCGACCAATGACACGAAAGATCCAGCCAGCAGCAAAATCCAATGCGATCCGCCGCTTGAACAACCCTGATCAATCAAAAACGGCAGAAAAAGCGATAACTTTGGCGAGGGAGGGCGATCTCGAGTTCTGTCAAACCGCCAAACCGGCCGCTGATACATCACGGAGAAGAAACCGAAAATGCAGCAAGCGGCGAAGAGAGGATGGTCTCGCGGAAGGAAAGCCAGCTAAGGGATCACCACATCAAGTGCACCGGTGACCATAACCCGAAAAACGGAAAGCAAAGCCCAATAGGGCTAAAGCAAAAAGCAGAGGCGCAACTAATCCAAGGAAGTGGTCACACGGGTTGGCGAGGGAAAGACTGGGCTGGTTAAACACGGGGTCTTCTATTTTTGAGGAGTGTCCAGACACTACACCAATAGAAACAATTTTGTCCTTGACCACCTTGACAAGATGATTAACAATCCCGGTGCAAAAGAAAGGCTTCTCTCTGAAGAGTATATTGTTTCTTTCCATCCAAATAAGATGACAAAGGGCTCAAGCGAGAAGCGTGAGATCTACGGGAGAGAAAGAAGAGCCTCCAAACTGTTGCATAGCCCATCCAATGAAGACTCTCCATGGCTAGTTCGTCCACTGCAGACCACACTTTGAAGCCCAAATCGACAATACCGGCGTTTGAGGGCAAGAAAAGAAAAGGTGGTCGATGGAATCTGAAGCAGCAGTAGCCGAAACGCACAAGAGCCATCGATAATCCTATGATATTGGAGAACAGCGGGGGTTTGGGTAGGTAAGCGGCGACGGGATATAAGCCATAAAAGGAACGCATGTCGAGGGGCCATATCCCGATCCCAAACAAAGGAGTGCCAAGGTGAGGGGCGGCCTTTGGATCCGATATGGTCCCAAGTCGAGGCGACCAAGAAAACACTCGGAGGGATGAGCCGTCCAGGGAAAATAGGTCGGAGAATCAATAAAAATAGGGGCGGGTTCCGCCCAACTTAGGAAGGAGTCCAAAGTTGCGGAAGTTTGCCAAATTGAGTCATAAAAACTCGAACAGGAGGTGAGCCGGGGAATGCGCGATCGGTAAATATTCATGTCGCTAAAGATCTTGCCGAGCGGACCTCTCTCATGCCACCAATCAAACCAAAATGAAGTCCTACGACCAGATATATCTTGCCGAGCCAGGGTCTATTTTTTTCGGTTTCAGCTTTTCGAAGGAAGTCTAATGGATAGTTTCATTGCTTCAAATATAAGTCGTCCTCATTCTTTTGAAAATTGCTTGGAATTAATAGTAAGTTATATCATGTTTGGAAAGCTAGAAATAAGAGATCAGATTCAAATTATTACGTGTGGATATTAAAATACTGTACATGAGAAGGATGGATGAGACATGAAATGTTTCATGGCGCTTATTGACTTGGTCCACCTAGAATTTCCTTGGTATATAAATTCTTTACTTATAAACAAATAAAAAGACTCCGCAATCCATGCAATTTCTTGTGCATGAACCTGATCGGTGATTGGATATCACTGAGTTGTTGTTAGTACGTCACATTAGAAGCGAAGGTTTGTCCGAGAGACAAGACCAAAAACCAATATTCACCGACGAGCCATATGAACACATGAATTTCCCGCCTCGGCTTGTCTTAATCGAAAGTTGACTTGACTTGGCTTTTTCCGGGTTCTTTATTTCAGTCGCGTCTGACGCACTGGCTCCCTATAATTGGCGAAGTAAATGCGTGGAACTTTCCTGAGTCAAGGTAGAACTCACGAAGCAAGTTCAAGTTCCTCTCCTTTTTCCTCATTTGACCATCCTTGCGATCTGCTAATTGAATCCAACCCATGTTTTCGTTTTCTTTTTCTTTTTCTTTAATTGGACGAGTTTTATTTTCCAGGAAAGAAAAGGGTTCGGTCAATTAAAATAAACAGTTTTCAGGTTTAATTGAGATTTCCTAAGAACTAAGCATGCCTTAATAAATCATCGATCATGCATGTGATTGAGTGTTTGGTGATGTGATCAAGCTATTAACATAATATTTAGAGAAAAAAAGACAATTCTATTTTGAGTCCCTAACAAACATGTGTGAGGGGATTAAATGCACAAGTTAGGTTAGATTTTCGAATAATCAAAGTTTAACATGACATATCTTGACGACTATAATATAAAAAAGTTTAATAAAGCTTAGAGAAATCTCTCAAATAAAGTATTACTAAGTTCAAGCTTAGTCCATTCCATACTTGAGCAGCCTAAACTGGAGCCTCTCATAGCCATTGGTTTGTATCAATGTTCAATTGTAATCTATTTGAATTAGGAGTTACATGTTTTAGTGCCTTTTCAAGGATTTTTCTGTTGGGCTGCATTTAGCCCAAAGCTATAAGTGCTGCTCACACCTGGCCCTCCTCTTTCTAAGCGGTGTCCGGTATTGAAATGTGTGTGCTTTATTTTTAAGACATCATCGATCGTGTTTGTTTTCCCACAAAAACTAACAAATTAATTAAATAGAGAATATAAAAGAAAAAGACTTTGTAGATGTCTGAGAATGGTTTGAAATTCTCTCGACTATGTTGGTGTGGAGCAAAATGTTTTCCTTCTTAGCAAAGGACTAGTTTCACTCTTCCATTTTTGCATGGCCTGTCCAATTGGTCTATGGGATGTTTAAAAGATCTCTAAATTGAGATGAAAAATGGTTTGGTTGTGAAAAAATGATGCAAAATAGACAATTATGGTTAGGTTCTTGTTGAGAAGTTTCCCAAGAGCATTTAATATGATTATGTTGGGCAAAGTCGATCTATCGGCATGCCAAAAAAGATATTGACAAAAATTGACGTGCACTAAGGTGATCTGGACTTCACATGATTGGAGAACGATCCCTATGCTTCGAAACTCAAAGACAGCATTGGGTAGTTCATGGGCCCGTCCATGGCACCTTGTCTTAGCTTCAAACTGTCTTCCAACCTTCAGTCATTTGCTTTGTTAGATCTTTATTTTTTATTTATTTAGTAATAGTCATCTCCACCTGGCACCTAAGCAAGCGAAATAAGCTCCCCCATTGTGAATGAACCCACCACCTCATTCGTCGAATCTATGAAGGCCTTTCATTTGCTTCTCTTCACTGGAAGTTTTATTTTCCCAAATAGGTACTCCTGTAATAGGATACCCTTTAGTTGAGTTATTGTCGACACCTGAATTTTAGCTCACAATTCAGATTTTCGTTCTTGTAAAAATAGCAACAAAAAAAGAGAGTAGATAATAAGGAAAAAAAAGAGAAAAAAGAAGAAGACAGTCCAATGCAGCCATTTATCAATTTGCATTGGCCCATGAAGAAAACCAAACCCATTTATTTGCCTATAAGATTTGGCCTTTAAAGCTTCAATCACGAATTACGGTCAGAGCCCATGAGAATTGATAATAAAAAAAAAAGCCCATTTTCCCATTCGATTAAAGAGGAGCCCAACCTCAAATCTCTTTCTCTGGTCTTCTCACGCTTCTAATACGCAGGCGATGGAGGATGCGAGCAAAGTGACGTTCACACGCCCCTGACAGAACCGGTTTTCTATCACGTGGGCACCACAAACGGGCGAGAACAGAATCGGTTTTGTGGGGCTCTCGGGGGGGAAAGATCAGAAGGGGAGAGAACACAGGCAGAAGGAGAAGAAATGGAGACAGAAGGCTGAGTGAGATGGTTTCCTGCTTGTTTGCCACCGCAGGACCAAACCAGGTAGGATTTCTCTCTCTGAAACATGCCCTGTTTTGGCCGAGAAAAGAGGCTCGACTCAATTGCTGAGCTTGCGAAGAAATTTTGCTAGGATAAGGCATATTTGTTGTAGAATAACATGATTCAGGCAACTTCACATCACTTCTTGATCGAGAATCGTATCGGAATCTCATGTCTTAGATCGGTGTTAACTGTTTGACGAAATGTCTGAAAGAAGCACCCGATATATTTTTTGCAGAATCATTACTTTGGAACCTTGTAATATGCTCGCTTTGTTCTCGTATTGATGCCGACTTCAAAGTTTTCTTCGTTTTTCATGCCGTTTTGTTGCGATTCGCACATCGTCCGAGTCGGCCGTGCACTTCTTCATCCACCGATGAAAATTTTTCCCGCACCGGGGAAACCCGCGGTTTTGAGGCCGCCCTAGTTAGTAGTACATTCCTCTTTGCTTAGAAAGCAAATTCATTCTTCTTTCTCTTTCGCATCGAACCAAAAGAAGGCTTCAGGAGTCCATCTAACAATTCCCTTGCTCTCAATAACCTCGGCAATAACCTTCCGAACTACTTCTGCGGGCCTGCAAAATGCACAAGTGAAGGACGATTTATTTTAGTACGACAGACCAAACGGAAAAAAGAATGTCAGGATGGCAATCGAATTGTTGATTGATGTCTCAAACAAACCGTAACCTGAAAATCTTTAATTCACTACACAAAAACGAAAAACAAAAAGTGCACTATATCTTGGTTGTCGAGAATGTAAATAAGATTGGTATTTGCATAAAAAAATCGCGCTCATGTGAGGGTGTGAAGAAAAAGGCCATCCTTGGGTGTTGGTGCCGCCGTTTCTACCAGATCATAAAGACGAGCTCGCGGATTGGAACTAGAAAAGGAAAGCCGACAAGGCTATGTACATGTTGGCCGACGATGAGTTCTTGCCATATGTCGATGATGCAAGAATCGAAAGACGAATGGGACACGCTGATAGCTCTCGTTGCTTAGGGAAATGATAGCAAAGCTCCAGGAGCAGAAGAACGTCCTTCTACCCATCGCTCAAATGGGATTGTAATCATCAGCCTATACCGTGCGATAATTGCAGAAACAAGGGCGAGGAGGATCATATTACATGGTCCGAGGGCAGAACATCATGGTCTTACTATGAGGACACGCGACTGGGCCACACGACCAAATCCCAAACACGCTAATGCAGCGTTAACAGAGGGTACTGGTGTGAGATATAAAGGCGATGGAAGAAAAAATCCAAGCCTTGAGGCAGAACGAGACATGGGGTTTTGTGATGAAAAGATTTGAAAGCCATAACATACGAATGGGTTTAAGAGCTGACGGCTCACCCAGATGGTCCGATCAAGTGAAACAAGGCTCCAATGCTGGTTTGATCAGAAAATATGACTTCTAAAAGGCAACTTGTCTGAGCCAAAATATCAATTATAAACTTCACATTCATTTCTTGAAAATCTCGAGTAGATTTCATCGATGGTCATTGAATTTTAGTAGATTTTGCAATCATGTCACGAATTGTCACTTCTTCGAAGCACTGTACTTTTCCTTTTATCTTTTACAATGGATACACTTTTAACGGCAAAATTTTGGGGCGTTGTGTTGACGTGGTGGACATGCGGTAGTGATGGGGCGAACATGTGGTAGTGACATGGCATCCGTAAAATTGGCCACATGTTAGCCACGTCAGCATTTTGCCAGAAGATTTTCAATTTGCGAGGAATCCAGTCAAAACGTATTCAATGAAAGAAATCATAATTCAATGACATGATTGTAAATACACTAAAGTTCAATTTCGCCGGAGTTGTCATTAGCTTCAGTCAGAGATCCATTTGTCGGCCATAGTTTGCCACCGCAGGACCAAACCAGGTAGGATTTCTCTCTCAAATATGCCCTGTTTTGGCCGAGAAAAGAGGCTTGACTCAATTGCTGAGTTTGCAAAGAAATTTTGCTAGAATAAGGCATATTTGTTTGTAGAATAACATGATTTAGGCACCTTCACATCACTTCTTGATCAAGAATCGTATCGAATCTCATTTCTTAGATCGCATGTTAACTATTTGACGAAATGTCTGAAAGAAGCACCGGATATATTTTTTGCAAAATCATTACTTTGGAACATTGTAATATGCTCGATTTGTTCTCGTATTGATGCTGACTTCAAGTTTTCTTCGCTTTTTATGTGGTTTTGTTACGATTCGAACATCGTTTGAGTCGGCCGTGTACTTCTTCATCCACCGGAAATTTTTCCCACACCGGCGAAACCTGCGGTTTTGAAACCGCCCTAGTGAGTACATTCCTCTTTATTTTAGTGTGCATATATTTTTTTCATGGTACAATAAATAAAGAAATAAACAAGTACAAAAAAAAAAATTAAAAAAATAAAAGGGAGAGTCCTGATTTGGACTAGTTCGGCCCCATCATCCAAGTCCTTGCCCTTGCATTCTGGTTTGATTCAATTGAGCCCAGCAGCTCAGGCCCAGCAGCTCAGGCCCATCAGACTTCACTGCTCTCAGGCGCTCTCCTAGCTAAATGCACATCTATGAATATTGAATATTAAAAATATATTTTCTTTTAGCACGTCATCATAAATAAAAGACGTTTCCAAACATAGTTAATGCTTCTCAATTAATGTTCGAGAGGCAATTTTAACAAAATCCTTACTACTGATTTCCTCAAAATAAACAAATCTCAATGCTTCAAAAACCAAGCATTTACTTGGCGATTTTTGCACCAAAGTTGAATCAAACTAATTATGCACTAAAAAAAATTAATTGCGACGGAAAAAAACGATCGTCGCAAATAATTCATCGCAAAATTTGTTGCAAATTAACCACGAAAAATATCCGTCGCAAATTTGCGACGAACAAAATCCATCGCAAAATACGTCGCATTAGCGACTAACTAAATCCGTCGCAAATAATCCATCGCAAAATTAGTCGCAAAATTCGCCGCAAAATTCGTACCAAAATTGTCGCAAATTTGTAAACGAATAGAATTCATTGCAAAATTCGTCGTAAATTATCAATGAACTAAATTTGTCGCAAAATTCATCGCAAATAATCAACCGCAAAAATTCGCCGCATAAAATAATCATCACGAAATTTTATCGCAAAATTCATTGCAAATTAGCCACGAATTGTAATTGTCGCAAAATTCGTCTCTAAATATTCGTCGCAAACTTCATACGTTGCAAAATCCGTCATAAATTTGACACGAACTTTATTCGTCGCAAAATTTGGTGCAAAATTCGTCACAAAATATATTCGTTGCAAATTAGCCATGAACTGTAATTGTCGCAAAATTCGTCTCTAAATATTCGCCGTAAATTTTACTCCATTTCGCTATCAAATCTTGTCCATATCAATAGGTACTCATTAATGAATATCATGTAATACATTCAAAACAATCAAAAGACACAAGAGATTCATAGATTCCGCTTCAAAAATAGAAAATGAACAAACCGGACATAATGTCATATAATTGAAAAAATATAATGAAGGAAAGATGCTAATCCACAAAAATAAGGATATATGCAAAGTTGCAAAGTTTGACATGATGCTATTTAATATCCAATCTTATAATACATTTTGGACATCCATAGGAGGTAAGACAACCATAGATTTTGCTAAAAAAAAAAACGAAAAATGGACAACTAGACACATGATTAGACAGCTTTGGTACTCGGCGGGACATCAAAAGCAGTCACTTTTGTTGACACCTACTGAAATGTGGATACATAAATAAAGATATTCAATCAATCCAGAATATAAAAGAAGCGTTCATGCATGGATGTGGAACTAGGTATAAAAAAACAAGTAAGAGGGTTAACAAAAAAACGCGTTTCAAGGCAAACATCAATGTTGTTACATATGAATATGAGTCAACTTATGTCATAAAAGATTATGAAGCAAGCTTACCCCAGATTTTGTAGGAGTAAAACTAGAAATGACCGATAAAATCATCATCATCATCATCATCATCAGTAATCTCTGCATCATTGTGTCGTTCATCAATGTGGCTATCACCTATTGGATTAGCGAGAGGTACAGGAGGAACCTCATTGCGATTGATGTTAAGATGTTGCATAACGAGTTGCATTTGTTGTCTCAAGTCATTGATTTCTTTGTCCTTCTGCACAAGTATATTTTTCAGTTGCTGCACTTCTTTGGTCAATTGCTTGTCATGTCATGACCTCCTTCGACCAGTCGCATTGGATGATGAAGTTCCAGCATAATTTGGCATGAACATCCTTGACAAGGATCCTATCCCAAATATTTTTTCTTTTTTCATCCCACTTGTTGCCTCCACCCATAATGCCATATTGTCAATCGATAGTTCAGACGTAGCACAACCCTCACTACCACTAACATTGCTCATTAAAAATTCATCATATTTTTCCTACATTAACAATATAAATGAAAATAAAATAACTTTATATATATATCTACCATAAATATTAAAAGTATTAACGGTTTTCATTCTAGTTTTCATAAAGCCCAAGTATAATCTTACATACCTTAATAGCTTTTGCTCGATCTCTAGTCCATGTCTTATCTTTCTTTTGAAATGTGCGTTCAAATGTAGTTGCAAATATCGGTTCCGTCCCAGGTTGTTGTGCCTACAAAATGTAGACATGAGTAATTAAATTAAATTAACTTATAACTTATTTAACAGACTTACCAGTCGTTTGCGATGCTCCGTAATGTTGATAGAGCCCCCAGCATATGTGGCAGACCCATCACTAGAACTAGAAGATCGATTCTTTTTATTCTCGCTCACTGAATTGCTAACTCTTTTCAATTTGCCAAATTCTGTTAATTTCCGCACAATTGTCAACTTAATGAAAGCCGACTTCACAGTCTTGATCTTCGCTCTATTCATCACATTTCGCATAAAATCACCGACTTTCTTCTGAAAAATTCTTCTCACTTCATTCTCTTCCTTTTTATCCCACCTGAACTTCTGCTGCAATCAATATAAAAAAAACTGAAAGTTATTATGATGGTCACATATCCAACCGAACTTAGTTGGTGAGAAAATGGAACATCTAAAACTTACCTTGAGGTCATTCCACCACAAATCTTTCACTTCTTGTGGAGTACTTCTGTAATTAATATACTGCCCCATCCAAAAGTTTTTGACTATTTTATTCGGTTCCCTCACAACAAACGGAGCATCCCGCGAATCATAAAACATACTGATATTGTGCAACATTGATAATTCAGTTGACATCCATATCTAAAGACATAAATATTACATATACTAAAAAACAATTGAAGTACTTACAAATCTCCAAATGGGCATCTCATGAATCGGTTATCTTCTTCACTTGTATGTCCGCTATTATTCGGGTTGTTGCAATTGAATAATAAGGTGGAACGGAAGGAGATGGAATTGGAGGAGATTCAGTTTGCATGTGGCCAAGTCCCCTAACATGTTCTTGAGTGTGAAAAGAAGGGCCAACGTGTCCATATTGTCCATCAGCATATTGTGGTTGAGGGTTAGATGAAAAGACAGGGGAAGAGGAAAGGGACGGGGACGAGGACGAGGAAGAGGTTGGTCTTCTATGCATGTGACCTCCACGTTTATACTGCCAAGTAGGAAGGTTAGGCAAATATGTAAAAAAATATGAACACGTATTACGGACACATAATGACGTACATGACGAAACTTACCATTTTGTTTCAGAAGCAGAAAATGTTTCCTCGAAATTAGCCAATGCTAAGTATTTATGACATGTAATTTCCTATGAACAAATATACTATGAATCGCACTCATTTTGATATCAAACATCAATATATGAGCACGATATGCCATGCTAAGCCGACAATAGCCATAATTAACCACACATCCACTTTCAAACCACATGATAATTCATCAAGTACAAGATCAACCATAAAACATCAATTTTAGCCACATGATCTTAGTTTTTAGGTCACGTGATCATCAATCAATCGACATGATCGGGCCATGGTTAACCAATCACACATTTAAGCAAAGCAACCACATGATTAACCTAATTAACCATATGATTGGCATTAAACAACTAAGGGTGCGAATGGTAACCATTCGCTCCAAAAAGCAAAATGTTATCGAAATTAATTGTTCGTATTCTTACTAAAAATTGACTTGTAAAGGAGAAATTTGTTTGATTTGTTGAAATTTTTGCCCAAAAATTTCAACATTCACCGAAAAAAATTTATATTTCATTGAAAGTGGATGACCCACGGTATTCTACGTCATTCTCAAAGTTTTTAATAAAAATAATTTTATTATTTTTAAAATTTTTAGGTACCTAAAAAAATAAATTTCACTAAAAGTGGGTGGCCACGGATATTCTAAGACATTTTGTAAAGTTTTGAAATTTTTAATTTTATGTTTTTAAAAATTTTTGGGGAATTAAAAAAATTTAATTTCACTAAAAGTGAGTGGCCATAGATATTCAAGCCATTCTGTAAAGTTATGAAAAGTTTTAAATTTTACGACACGTTAAAAATTGAAATTTCACTAAAAGTGGATGGCAACAGTGTATTATAAGTCATTTTCCGATGTTTTGAATTTTTAAAATTTTTAATTATTTTTTCCACATAAAAATTTAAATTTCACTGAAAGTGGATGGTCACATATATTTTAAGCAATTATGTGAAGTTTTGAAATTTTATGTTTTATTATAATTTTTTAATTTTTTTTCCACCAAAAAAATTAAAATTTCTCTCACAATGGGTGACCACGGTATTGTCCATCAGTTTAACAAGTTATGAAAATATTGAATTTTATATTACTATTCTTTTTTTGGGCAATAAAAAAAAAAATCTAATTTTCACTTAAAGTGGGTGGCCACAGGTTATTTTTTGTCAATTTGTGATATTTCAAAATTTTGGTTTTTTAAATTTTTTTAAAAAAAACTAGCACAAAATTTAATATTTTCTCAAAATTTGACTTTTTAAATTTTCTTGAATTTTTTTTTATGAATTTTTGTAGAGTTGTTCAATTTTCATGCATTTTCTTAGAAAACGCGTAATCAACCACCCGATCGTCATTGAACGCTTAATCGGCGACATAATAGACAAATTAATCAATCAAATATCGATCAAAGTCACATACAATACTGAAATCGCCTCCCAACTAATCAGACACTAAACAAACCCTAAACAAATCCGATTAATACTCATTATAATAGATAGGGTTTAGGGAGTTGCTTACTTGATTTAAGAACAAGAAAAACAAAACACCGATAATATTTTTTGGCGGTTAGCTTGGCGGGACGGCGCAGGCGTGGGCCCAAATGGTGGCTAGTCGGCGGGCGGTCGACCATGGCGGTGACGGCGATTGAGCTGGGGTGGCAGCGGCGTGAGGCGGCGGCTGGCGGCGGGCGTCAAGTGGTAACGGCGGCATTCGGCGGCGGGCGTCGGCCGGTGGCGGCGTTTAGCGGCGGTGGCGGTAATTTGGCGGCTTGACACTGGTACGTGGTTGGGGCCGGTGGTGGCGGCCCGGCGGTACAGCGGTGGCTAAGCGAGAACGCGGCGGTAGAACGCGTCGGCAATGGCCGGTATCGATAGCGCAAACCCGGCCTTAGGTGGAGTTCACATCGGCCTTTCAGTGTCAGTCGGCGTTGGCCTCAGTGGCTCGAGCGAGGGTGGCGGCAGCGATGGGTTCATAGCTGCTTTCGAGCGGATCAAGAAGCGAAGGCAGAGGTGCCGATCGAGCGAGCCAAGGTGACGGTGAACGGTGGCGGGAGGTTGCGCTGGCGCTTGGCGAACGCGACAACGCGTGAGAGCCTGGGCTTCCGTGATCCGCCAGCGAGGTGCGAGGCGGGAGGAGCTGGCGACGGGACGACGGGCTGGAGCCCTGGGCGGCGACGGCGACGCACAGGGGAGGCCGGGCGGGCGACGACGACGGCGGCCGCGCGCTCCCGCATCCGGACGACTACACCTGGGCGAGAAGGGCGGGCTGGGACTACTCACGCATCGCTTAGAGCAGCTAGTTAAAATAGCTGAAGAAGAAGAAGAAGAAGAAGAAGAAGAAGAATAAAGTAAAAAAAAAAAAAAAAAAAAAAGGTCCATCGCCATTTGGTAATCTGACGTTGGTGGTTCGTTGTCTAAATTTGTGACAGATTACAATTATCGGTCAGAATTTACGTGATTCCGTTTAAAATTTCTTTCACAAATTTAAGCGGGAATAATTTTTGTTCGATCTCAAATTTCCGACGGAACAAAAACGTCCGTTGCAAATTTGCGATTTAACTAAAAATATCCGTTGTAAATTTGCAACGGACATACCTTATCCGTCACAAAATTTCTATCGACAAAAATTTGAGACGGAATGAAAAATTCCGTTGCAAAATTTAAGCGGGAAGAATTTTTGGTCGATCTCAAATTTCCGGCCGGAACAAAAACGTCCGGCCGCAAATTTGGCGACAAACTAAAAATATCCATCGCAAATTTGCAACGGACCAAGAAATCCGTCGCATTTGGTCGATCTCAAATTTTGACGGAATAAAAACGTTTGTCGCAAATTTGCGATGAACCAAAAATATCTGTCGCAAATTTGCAATGGACCAAGAAATCCGTCACAAAATTTTTACTGACAAAAATTTGCGACGGAATGAACAATTCCATCGCAAATTTAAGCGGGAATAATTTTTGGTCGATCTCAAATTTTCGACGGAACAAAAACGTTTATCGCAAATTTGCAATGAGAACAAAAATATCCGTCGCAAATTTGCATCGGAAAATACTTGTCCGTCGCAAATTTGCGTGAAAAAACATATTCTCTCTGTCGCAAATTTGGGACGGAAATTTTATTAGACCAAATTTGCGATAGACTAGGAATCCGTCGCAAATTTGCAACGGAAGATTTCAGTCATTCGCAAATTTGCGACGGACTCCTCGTCCGTCGCAAATTTTTTTATGAATTTGTATCATCTTAAATTTGCGACGGACCTTCCTTTTCCGTTGCAAATTTTCTCAGACAAAAAATTTATGACGGAATAAAAAATATTCCATCGCAAATTTAAGCGGAAAATATTTTTGTTGATCTCAACTTTCCAACGGAACAAAAGCGTCCGTCGCAAATTTGCAACGGTAAGTATTTATCCGTCGCAAATTTGGGAGGGATTTTATCGTCCCAAATTTGCGATGAACTTTTTTCCCATCAGAAATTTGCAACGAACATATCAAGTCGGTCGCAAATTTAAGTGGGAATAATTTTTGTCGATCTCAAATTTCTGATTTAAACAAAAAACGTCCGTCGCAAATTTCTGACTAGCGACAAACGTTCATCGCAAATTTTTGATCGACAACAAAATTGCGACGGAAAACAAAATAGTCCAACGCAAATTTTCGACTGACAAAATAATTCGTCACAAATTTCAAATGGAAAAAAATTCTCTCGTAAATTTGCAACAAACATATAATCCGTTTGCAAATTTGTAAAACGAAGTTTTAGACTGTAATTAATTTGGGACGTATTTTCTGTCGGGTCCAAAATTTTGCATTTGATTTGCCGGATTGCAATAATAAATGGCATTTTTGAATCCGTCGGAAAATTGCGATGAATTCGGAAAATTGCCGTGAATTTCACTTCCAGCACTAATTCTTAGAACAAGTAGCCATGAATAAGTTGTTGTAAAAATGAGCGATGAAATTAATAACGATCCAAATGCAATGGAAAATAGAATATTGCAAATTTCATCGCACGAATAATATTTGACTTGTCGTCATTTAGCGACAAATTTTCCGACGATCAATTAAATTAATAAGAATAATCGACAATAACAATAACAATAATAACAAGAACAATAACAAAAATAACAAGAACAATAATAATAATGATGACAACCAAAATAACACTTGTCACAAAAATGTTAATCTTCATTTTCGTCTTCGTCTTCGTCTTCTTTTTCGTCCTCGTCTTGATCTTCATCTTCATTTTCATCATCTGTCTCAAAATCAGATTCTGAACATTCTTGTACATTTAATTCGCAAATTTCAGTTGGATCCACATCTATCATTGCTCCACATGGATCTCGTAAAGTTGGAATATTATATTCCTCAATTTCCACCGTGTTACACACTTCCTCTTGTTGGTATGTTCCATCCTTCCAATGTTCCTCAATTTTTCGACGTGCTTTGATTTTACATACAGCCCACCAATCAGTTTTGTCACGTTTCAAACTAGGATATGATGCATAACATACTTAAATTGCTTGTTGTGCCAAGACAAATGGTTTATATTTTCATATACATTTTCTTGTGATTTATTTCAACCAAATTAAACTTCGTGATGCACCTTCATTCTTTTGATGAGATCGAACCACGTGCACTTAAATAACATAACCCGCATTATTAATGGTCCAGGTACTCTATCTCTATGATTTCATTCAACAAGCTATAAAAATCATCTTCTAAACTGCCACCATTGGATGACCGAACAGACACAACTATTTATTGTGGCTCTTCCCATTCCATATTCTTGAGTGTGAAAATTATATCTATTTATGAAATATGCTGGCCAATCGAACTCTTAACTGTGGACCCCATGACAGATGATATAGCAATCCTTGCTCTCTAAGTTAATAACGATCCAAAATTTTGCATTTGATTTACTTCGGATTGCAATAATAAATGGCATTTTTGAATCGTCGGAAAATTGCGATGAATTCGGAAAATTGCCGTGAATTTCACTTCCAGCACTAATTTTAGAACAGTAGCCATGAATAAGTTGTTGTAAAAAAAAAAAAATGAGCGATGAAATTAATAACGATCCAAATGCAATGGAAAATAGAATATCGCAAATTTCGCCATACGAATAATATTTAACTTGTCGTCATTTAGCAACAAATTTTCCGACGATCAATTAAATTAATAAGAATAATCGACAATAACAATAACAACAATAACAAGAACAATACCAAAAATAACAAGAACAATAATAATAATGATAACAACCAAAATAACACTTGTCACAAAATGTTAATCTTTCATTTTCATCTTCGTCTTCGTCTTTGTCTTCGTCCTCGTCTTGATCTTCATCTTCATTTTCATCATCTGTCTCAAAATTAGATTCTGAACATTCTTGTACATTTAATTCGCCAAATTTCAGTTGGATCCACATCTATCATTGCTCTACATGGATCTCGTAAAGTTGGAATATTATATTCCTCAATTTCTACCGTGTTACATACTTCCTCTTGTTGGTATGTTCCATCCTTCCAATGTTCCTCGATTTTTCGACGTGCTTTCATTTTACATACAGCCCACCAATCAGTTTTATTACGTTTCAAACTAGGATATGATGCATAACATACTTGAATTGCTTGTTGTGCCAAGACAAATGGTTTTATATGTCATATACCTTTTCTTATGATTTATTTCAACCAAATTAAACTTCGCATGCACCTTCATTCTTTTGGCGAGATCGAACCACGTGCACTTAAATAACATAACCCGCATTATTAATGGTCAGGGTACTCTATCTCTATGATTTCATTCAACAAGCTATAAAAATCATCTTCTAAACTGCCACCATTGGATGACCGAACAGACACACCACTATTCATTGTGGCTTTTCCCATTCCATATTCTTGAGTGTGAAAATTATATCTATTTATGAAATATGCTGGCCAACTTCGAACTCTTAACTGTGGACCCCATGACAGATGATATAGCAATCCTTGCTCTCTAAGTTCATCATGATTATTGTGAACCTAAGGTTACACATGCAAAATCAATAATATATATTTTAATAAATGATGTATAAAATTTTAATAACTTGATTTTGGTCCATAGGCAACTTATATATGTCTTGAACCATGCTGCAAATTGTTGATCACACAAATGGTCAAACTCATTTGGTTGTATTCGACATTGCAGTTTACAAAATCCTAATAATAAAAACCATTGACATATTAGCAAATATTTGACACACAATACATATATTTATAAATTTACACTTACTTGAACTATGACAGTTCAGTAAAATATATGTATGAGCTGCATGAAATTCTTCCACAATATATGCATTACAAATTGAAGTTTCAACATGTGCCTTATTCTTCACTTTTTTTTTTCAAATGATATAAGAATCTAGTTGCAATAGAAGAAAGCTTATCGGAACATAATATATAATAAAGTAATTTGAACTTTAATTTAAAAACAATATTTACCTCTCAAATGGATACATCCATCAAAATTAGACGGGACACAGTAACTTTGGCCTCATAAGGCAAGTGAATTAAGAGATATTCCATCGAATCGAAAAACGATGGAGGAAATATTCTTTCTAAGTTGCAAAGAATTATTGGAATATCTCTCTCTGTAGTTTCTCCATGTGTGATGCTTTTAAACTTTGTTGAGCAAATATCATGTAGAAAATTGCTTAACTCAGTAATGGCACCCATACAAAGTTTGGTAGAACTTCCTTGAAACCTATTGGAAGTAGTCTTTCCATCAATATGTGACAATCATGACTCTTCAAACTTGTCAATTTGCATTTATTCAAATCAACACATCTCCCGAGGTTCAAAGCATATCCATCGTGAAACCACACAGATTTCAACCATTAACAAACAACTCGCCTCTGCTCCTTATCCAATGTATAAACTGCTTTTGGTTTTGGCCCCTCGCTATTTACATCCACATCTAGTGTTGATCGATCACAAATATCTCTCATATCTTTTCTTGCGTTCAAGTTGTCTTTTTTGTTTTCCGGCAACATCCATCACAGTATTTATAACATTGTCGAAAACTTTCTTTTCTATGTGCATGACGTCAAGATTATGATGAATAAGATGGGCTTTCCAATATAGTAGATCCCAAAATATACTACGTTTTGTCTACTTATGTGTACTTCCAGACATAAAAAGTCTTGCCGCTGGTTCTCAACAACAGTTGGAAAATCCTGCACACTCTCCCAAATTTGATCGCCGATCAACTTCAATGGTGGACGTGTTTTTCAGTCATATTATGTATGAACTTTTTTTTATTCCTTCTGAAAAGATGATTTAGCGCTAAAAATTATTTGTGACAGTCAAAATAGTTGGGTTTTTTTTCCATGTTTTAATCTAAATGACTTTAATCTCTCCAAACATATCGGACATCCTAAGATCTCAGCTGTACTCCATCCAGATAACATTCCGTAAGCTGGAAAGTTATTTATCGTCCAAAGAATGACAGCCTTCATTACAAATGTTTGATCGGTAAAAACATCATATGTAAGGATACCTTCCTCCCATAGACGTTGTAACTCTTTAATCAATGGTTGCATATAAATATCTATTAACTTTTTCGGATTTGGCAAGCCTGTCATGATCAATGTTAAAATATATAAGGTGTCTTCATGCACATACCAGGTGGAAGATTGTATGGCGTTAATATAACTGGCCAACATGAATAACTTTTTTCCTGATTTTCCAAATAGGGCAAATCCATCAGCACGAGACCTAACTTTGATGTTTTGAGGCTCCATCGCAAACTCAGGGTATGTTCTATCAAAATATTTTCATGTCTACGCATCGAAGGATGACACATTAGATCCTCTTTTTGTTTCATGATTTGCATGCCAAGTCATGTGTTCAAGATGGCTTTAGACGATAAAGCCTTTGCAATATGGGGATTAAGGGCAGATAAAACATTTGCTTACGTGGTCTACACTTCCGATTACGACCTGGCCTCCTGTTAATCTTGTACCTAGGTTGGCTACAGAATTTGCAAGATTCTGCATTTTCATCATCTCTCCAATATAGCATAAAACCCTACTACATACATCAATCCTTACAACTGGAAGACCTAAGTTATCCACTAGTTTTTTTCATATCATAAAAATCACTTGGCATGATGTTATCACGAGGCATTGCTTCCGCATTACTTCAACAAAAGAGTTGAAGCAATCCGCAACCACATTATGCTCTGCCTTGATATTTAACAGTTTTGCTGTCATCGATAACTTAGTATGGTTCTCACAACCTGCCCATAAAGGTTCATCTGCTACTTTCAACACATTCCAGAACTGATTAGATGAAAAAGTTTCATTATAGACATTCTCATCAAAACCCGTTACTCCTATCTCTTTCAATTGTGATGCATGACAAGTATCCACTTGTTCACGTGTAAGAGTAAAACTAGTACTTGCATGATTCGATTCTGAAACAAAATTCTGACTAACTACATCAATCACCATCCTCTCATATGGGTTCAATTGATCATGATAGCCACATTCTTCCCTAACTAAAAATTGGTCATTTCTTCAATATCCTTCATCAAATATAAATGGTTCACCATGGGAAGACCAATTATAATAGTTCGGAGTAAACCCAAATCTATAAAGATGTTCTCGACTTTATCGCATTACGAGAAATTTACCATTACTGCACTTTTACACGGATACCTTAATTTATTTCTATCCATGAACTCATATTTACTACTAGCAAAGTCTAAAAATAGTTCCAACCCAGTACGAAACTCATCTATTAATCCTCGACGTCCTGTTAAGTTCTTATTATACATCAAAGCCCTTTCTCTTTGTATCGTGTCTATATTAAAATAAGAAATTATCGTAAAATATTTAAAATATCATATCTACAGTTCTTAATTAAAACCATAAAATTATGACAATTATAATTTTGTTATTCACGCAACACTAACTTGCGATGGAAATTTCAAAAATTGAAAAAATTATCATGTAAAGAAGACTTACTAAAATATGTGACTGAAATCTTGGTAGTAGAAAGTGGTCAATTTGATGAGAATTATAACGTTCACTTGGATTGCGAGACCTTCAATTGAACATGTACCTAAAAAAAAAAAATCACTTAAGAATCATTTTTTAATAATCTTTAAATTTTTTCGATTTTTTTCTCTTTTTCCCAATTATGTTTTTTTTGATCGCCCGGTCCGACGACCCGGCTGCAGCCCATGAGTTCAACCTCACCGTTGCCCGAATCTGGGTGGTGGTGGCGGTCGACCTTGCGATGGAAAATTAATTCATCCATCGCAAATTTGCAGCGAAATTAGTTTTCCATCGCAAAAATTTGCGATGGAACATGCATTCCGTCGCAAATTTGGGACGGAACATGCATTCCGTCGCAAATTTGGGACGGAACATGTATTCCGTCACAAATTTTTACGACGAAACATGTATTCCGTCGCAAATTTGCGACGGAAACGTAATTCATCCGTTGCAAATTTGCGACAGAAAACAAGTTCCGTCACAAATTGCGACTTGAATTGATTCCGACGCAAGCTTGGCCTCCCCTCATGGCGGCGAGGCCATTGGCCTCCTCCCAAGGCCGACGATGTATCGCCCGGTCGTTGGACCGCGACGAAGTTGCCAAAAATAAAACAAAAAAAAGTCTATCCAAGAAAAAAAAATTCCAATCCAGCAATAAATAGTCACGGAAGTTAGCTACGATACTTACCGATAAAAAACTTCACCCAGATTGGTGCGTGCGTATGGATTTGAGACATATGAAAGATGGAGAAAAGCGAGATAGAGAGAGAAAAATTTACGGGTTGGATGGAATATAACGGAAGCTACACGGTCTTATAAACTATAAATTTGCGACAAATTCATTTTTCGCCGCAAAATCCATCACAAATTAGTGACGAATTTTTTTTATTAGTTGCGAAATCCGTCGCAAATTTGCGACGGAAAACTTGTCGTCACAAATTAACGGCCGGATTTTTGTGACAGATTTATTTTCCGTCGGAAATTATAACGAATACCATTCCGTTGCAATTTTGCGGACGGAATTCACGGCGAACTTTTTTTCTCTCACAAATTTGCGACGGATATAGTGGCGAATTTTTTTCCGTTGCAAATCTCGACGGATTTTGCGGCATTTAAAATTAATCGTCGCAAATTTGTGACGGATAAAAAATTCATCGCTAATTTGCGACGAATTTTTATTTCGTTCCAAATTCCGCCGCAAATTTGCGACGGAAATTAATCGTCGCAAATTTGTGACGGATAAAAAATTCATCGCTAATTTGCGGCGAATTTTTATTTTCGTTCAAATTCGTCGCAAATTTGCGACGGAAATTAATCGTCGCTAATTTGAGATGGAAAATGAAATCCGTTGCAAAATTTGTCACAAATTTGCGACGATTAATTTTCGTTGCAAATTTCCGTGGCAAAATCCATGTTTTTTTTTGTAGCGATGGTGCATATAGGTTACTCATAGCTTTTGGAAAAATTTCCAAAAAAAAATTCTAAACTTATTATCACGGATGCCAATTTAGTTTTAAACCTTTCAATTTAGTCAATTTATCAACTTAGTCCTTCATTCAATTTTTACGAAAATCACTAACGTGGACGCTGGTTATCTGTGTGGTGGCACTATCAACACTAACGTGGATAATTTTTATAATTTTTTAAAAAGATTGAATTTTTACAATTCACTGTCTACGTAGCATTTATAAGATAGCCTCCTAGGGAGTGATCCTAGAGATCGCAAATCACCTGGAATTTAAAGTTGTCGTTCTCAACTTTGACGGTGAAGTCGCCAAGAATAAGACGATAGAGGTGGGCAGTAACATTAATTAAGAAATTAAAAACCAATTTGATATTTGAGAGCTTAACTAACCCTCCAATAGAGTTTGAAAGCTCCTCCATCTCCCGGCATAGTTGCAAAAACAAATGTGATAGCTTGTACTAACCCTCCAATGGAGCATGGGAGTTATACTGATATTCTCTTTCAAGTAAATAGTTGACCTTGTAATAATGCACATAAGGATTAGAATTGTCAACACATTTCATTACAAAATGAAATATCTACCTGGGAAAATACCACCAAAAATCCCAAATTATGCCACTTGTAACAAATTTATTCTGAACTTTTTTTTGAGATATGAAAAACCCCAAATTATGTCAATTATGACAAATTTATTTTGAGCGTTTTTTTGTGACACTAAAAATCCCAAATTATGCTAATTGTGACACATTTACCCCATAACACTTTGTCCCTAGGGCATTTTCGTCTTTTCTTTTTCTATTTTTTCCTTTTTTTCTTTCTTCCCTGGCAAAGGGAAGCCCGGTGAGCGGCCCTCGCCGGATCTAGCGAGGCGACCCCGCCCGGCGTCGGGTGAGAATCACCCTTGCTCGCCCAGGCGGGCGACTCTCTCGATCTTGGCGAGGGTTGCCCTCGCTAGATCCGGTGAGAGCAACCCGCCCTAAGTTGGCGAGCACTTCCCTCGCCCGGCGGCGATGCTTGCGGGAGAGGGCAACCCTCGCCCGACTTTGGCGAGGGTCGCCCTTGCTAGATTCGTGAGGGGCCCTCGCCGGCTTCCCTCCGCCCGGAGAAGAAAGAAAAAATAGAAAAAGGAAAAGACGAAAATGCCCTAGGATAAAGTGTTGTGGAGTAAATATGTCACAATAGGCATAGTTTGAGATTTTTAGTATCACAAAAAAAAGTTCAGGGTAAATTTATCACAAGTGACATAGTTTGGGGTTTTTCGTGTCACAAAAAAAGTTCAGGATAAATTTATCACAAATGACATAATTTAAGGTTTTTGGTGATATTTTTCCTATCTAGATCCTCCAAACAATAGAAACATAATGCAGTTGTACAGAATTTTATTACATGGAAAGCAAATCCATTGTTTTTCTCTTTCGCATAGAACATATAGAAAGCTTCGGTCCGTCTAACAACTTCCTTGCTCTCAGTATCCTCGGCAATAACCTGCTCAACGATTTCATTGGGGCTGCAACAGTGGCACTGTGAAGGACACTTAATTTTAGTTGGACA
Source organism: Syzygium grande (assembly GCA_024733475.1). Lineage (NCBI taxonomy): Eukaryota > Viridiplantae > Streptophyta > Magnoliopsida > Myrtales > Myrtaceae > Syzygium > Syzygium grande. Next base: position 11,625,832 of record JAMXDD010000008.1, read on the forward strand.
GACAAATGACATTCCAATTGTTGATTTGACGTCTCAAACAACTGGAACCTGAAAATCTTTAACTCACTACACAAAAATGAAAAAGTGCACTATATCTTGGTTGTTGAGAATGTAAATAAAATAGGTATTTGCAAAAAAAAAAATCGCGCGGATATGAGGGTGTGAAGAAAAAGGCCATCCTTAGGTGTTGGTGCCACCGTTTGTACCCAAAAACACTGGATCGCCAAATCATAAAGATGAGCTCGCGGATTGGAACTATAAAAGGAAAGCCGGCAAGGCTATGTACATGTTGGCCGACGATGAGTTATTGCCATATGTCGATGATGCAAGAATCGAAAGACGAATGGGACACACTGATAACTCTCGTTGCTTAGGGAAATGATAGCAAAGCTCCTAAGCAGAAGAACGACCTTTTACCCATAACTCAATGGGATTATAATCATCGGCCTATACTATGTGAAAGTTACAGAAACAAGGGCGAGGAGGATCATACTACCTGGTCTTAGAGCAGAACATAATTGTCTTACTATGAGGACGCACGAATGAGCTACACGACCAAATCCCAAACATGCTAATGCAGCGTTAATAGAGGATATTGGCGTGAGATAACCATCCTCATCTGAAGAGGTAATTGTCAGGGAGAATAGAAGGGCGATGGAAGAGATCCAAGCCTCGAGGCAGAACGAGACATGGGGTCTTGTGAAGAAACTTAGAGAAGTGACAGCTATCATGCAAATGGGTTTACAAGCAGGCAACTCAGCCAGATGGTTCGATAGAGTGAAACAAGGCTTCATTGGTGATTTGATCAGAAAACTTTCGACTTCTTAACGGTAACTTGTTCGAGCCAACATATCAATTACAAACTTCACATTCCTTTCTTGAAAATTTCTAGAAGATTTCATCGATGGTCACTGAATTTTAGTCGATTATTACGTCAAGAATTTCAACTTCTACCTCTTAAAGAATTGTACTTTCCTTTTTCTTTTACGATCGATGCACTTTTAACAGCAATGATCATTTTTCCGGCGGTGTGTTGACGTAGTGGACATGTGGTGGTGATGGGGGTGAACATGGGGTAGAGACATGCTACCAAAAAATTGGCCACATGTTCGCCACGTTAGCATTTCGCCGGAAGATTCCCAATTTGCATGGAATCTAGTCAAATGTATCATTAGATAAAAATAAAAGGTAAAGTTTAATGAATTCAATGAAAGAAATCAGAAATCAATTTCATGATGCAAATACACTAAAGTTCAGTTAAAATCGATAAAATTTTCCTTGAAATTCCTGAAGATTTTTTTTGTAGAAAAGTTTAACAACTTTCTAGAGGAGATCCAGTATCTACCCGTGTTCTCCCGAAATTCCTCACACTTAACAGACATACAGCGTGAGTCAGCTATCACTGATCTTCAATTAAACTTCATTCAAAATCTGGCGTTGACATCCATCAAATGACTAAATTCCTCTGCAATAATCAATTCAACCACTTCTTCAGGGCTGCAGCAATGCGCAAAGACAAAAAACTTCACATTAGTGACTCGAATAAACGTAACCCGAAGATCTTTGAACTCATACATTGAAGAGAAAAAAAAAAAGGGATAAAACAAAAATTTAAGGTCTGTTTTCCCCACGCGGTTCCTCTGGCTATGATGAACTTCGGAGATCTACTTGAGGAGATCATTTGTCATTAGTTCTTTGATGAATAAACATTCAAAATCCATGGATCTATTCGAAATAACATGTCGGTCATAACAGAACTTGAATTCTGAAATAAGCAGAGTCAAGCAAAATTTTGGGAAATCAGGAAATTTCTCCAGAAATTTCACCTGTCAGACCTATATACGAGCCACGTAACTTTCTCATTACTGAGGATTCCATACTAATTACTTTCAATTTCTTTAAATTTCCAATCGAATTGGATAGATCAACCATCTTTAACATTTCCAGCCCAACTCAACCAACGAGTTTAATATTACAAGAGTATGGAAGCTTCTTTATCACTGAACACCCACATCTACACAGATGTGTATGCTTTAAGTAGCCTTTCAATAGAGTACGGAAGCTCCTCTATCTCGCAGTACCCTCTTAACGCCAAACGTGCAAGCTTCACTAACCTCTCAATAGAGTGCGGAAGTTCAACCATTTTGTTGATCTGACACATGAACAAGTTAGTCGAAGTTCATTCTGATCTTCCAAACGACATACCAAGCGTAAGAATCTTAATCCATTTTAAATTGAAAATGAAATTTCTAGATCCTCTAGAATTAGAAACTAAATGCAGTCCTACAGAACCTTATCACGTGGAATGGATCGATGGAACACCATTTCCCTTTTTTTTTGGCTAATGAACCAAACAAAGGCTTGAGTAAACAATTTCCTTACAGCGTGCATCAGCTATCACTGATCTCCATTTAAACTTTCAGTCAAATTTTGCAATGGCATCCATCAGATGACTCAAAACCTCTGCAGTAAACAATTCAACCACTTCTTCGAGACTGCAGCAACGCACAAAGACGGAATAGTTCAGGTTAGTCTCACGGAAATCAAAATGACAATGTGATCATTGAAGTAGCTACTCTTGACGGAATGAATGAAATACGCCCAAGGAACTTGAGATTATTTATTGTTGATTCTTTGATCGACAAACATTTAAAATCCATGGATTTATCTAAAATGACGTGTCGGTCACAACAGAACTTGAGTTCTAAGATAAGCAAATTAGGCACGGGTATCCAAGCAAAATCTTGAGAAACAGGCCACATTCTTACAAGTTATTTTTCAGTGATTTTCTAACAAAACAAATTAAGTAATAGTCTCATACCATATTTATCTATATTTTATATAATGCAAAGAGGCGCTCCTATTTCGTCGTGCGTTTTCTTCATCTTTTCATTCTGCCCTTCAGAATACCTGTGAGACAGAATTTAAAAATCCAATTTAGTTAAGGATAACATGTAAAAGAACATAGAAAGATAAAAACTTTTAAGAGACCCAAAACTAATACTACAAAGATAAGACTGACCTGAAGGGATACGAATGCCTTTTTGTTTTATTTTTCTTAAATTAACCACATTAAATTAGTAAAACAATTAATAATAGTGCTAAGGCTGCGAATGGTAACCATTCTGTTTCAAAAATCAATTTCTGTTCTTGGAAGAGTTTATGAGCAAAAAAACACGTTTGATAACGATACAAAATTTCTGTTCCAGAAATAGAAATTTATTTGATAACGGCACAAAATTTCTTCTTCTCGGGTGATCGGCGAGCGGTGGATGGTGGCGGAAGGAGGACGGGTGGCGGGGGGAGATGGTGGCCAATGGCGGGGAGGACCATGGTCAACGATGGGAGATGGTGGCGATGGACGGCAACCAGCGGCTAACGGCAACCGGTGATGGGAGGTGGGTGGTGGCCAAAAGAGGGCAGCCGGTGGAGAGAGACGGTGGTCGGTGGGGGCGGCCCAAGGTGGCCGGGGTGGGAGATGGTGGTTGGTGGATGGCGGGTGACGGTCCACGATGACCAGCGATGGAAGGTGGGCGGCGGCCAAAGGCGGGTGGCGGTGGCGGAAGGAGGGAGGCCGGGGTGGGAGGCGGGGAGACAGGTGGTTGGTGGCGGGTGGCGTACCAAGGCCGCCAAGAGGGGGGGAGGAGGGTAGGCGGCGACAGGAGACGGTGGTTGGTGGTGGGAGGCAGCCGGTGATGGACGGTGGGTGAGCAATCGGCTAGTAGTGAGGGAAAGTGATGAGAAGAACAAAAAATTTTTGTTTCTCATTTCTGTTTCAAAAAATAGAGAAGCAAAAATTTTAACTTTTTGATTTTGTTCAAAACCTATTTCTAAAACAAATTTTTTTTTCTAGAAATAAAAATTGGAATTTCGTTATCAAATGGATTTGTTTCAAACTTATTTCGGAACGTAAATAGAGAAATGTAATGGTTCTTGTTTGCAGCCTAACGAGCCAATTCAGACGATTAATGAACAAATGAGAAATCTTGCAACCAAATAACGAAATCCTCACGTTTTCTCCACTTACCATTTGTGTCACGCTCGAACCCCATTGAGCTCGTCACATACCTCTTTGGTCGAATATCGAAGCGTCCCGGGATGTCGCCAACCCCATACATCGGATATAAAGCATCGCGGAAGTCACAAACACCCAGACAATATTTAACTAGGGGTAAAAGGGAGAATATACATCCATTAACGATTCAAACTTATACAATATCCACCATTTACAATCCACATAATATACATGCACATCGAACTTCTAAACTATACACCACCGATATCAAAAAGGATCAGTAGCCTGGGTATCCTAGCTCCAAAAATGGGACACTTAAAAAGGTTTACTCAACCCCTAAACTAGCCCCCTATACCCCATGGATGGCGTCCACTCCGAGTCCGACTCATCGTAACCCGAGTCTGAATTCTCCTAAGCCACCGCTCATCGAGGACTTAGAGTCCGTCTCGATCTTATTCGGGTTGTCCTCATCACTCGACTCTAGCGGAACCTCAATCCTGTAACGTCACGAAATTCACCTATTTCCGGGATTAATGAAATAGATGATTATTTCTCGTTTTGTTTTAGTGAGTCTTGCCGGGCGATCATTCTTGGGATATTGACCATTAGGGAATGGCTAACGAGGAAAATGGTATGTGGACCCAAGAAATCGATCGTGAATCGAGTCCGATTTCGAGAAACGACGAGGGAATATTTTGTGCCGATGTGGGCCGCCCGAGAATGGTGACGGATTTGGTTTGACCGACGACGTACGATTGGATAGCGGGTGATTACGCACAACCGAGTATCGAGGGTAACGATCCAATTTATTTCAGACAACCGCGACTCTTGGGACTAGCGATAAATCCTCGCGTTCTCCGGGAAATCGGGACCGTCATGACTCGAGTAGCCCTAGGTGATACACGTAACCCCTAATCGCCCGCCCGTTAGTGAGATACGCTTAAATTGCAAATTGAGCGGAATCGGACAGAAATTGAGTCCGAACTTCGGTATCGAATTTTCGTGGGCGTGCGCGACACGCCATTTATATGTGGCCAATCATATATGGGTCGGTAGAGTCAAAATTGGAAAATTTGACCCGGGACTGAAAAATTACCGTTTGCCCCTAAGCCTAATTATAGGGTTCCGAATTTTGGGCATAATTAGGGATTATTTTAAGTTTTATATTAAGTGTATCTCAGCCCAATAATGCTGAAATTTGAGGTCCAAATTGCCCTCCAAGATATTTAGCAAGTTTAATCCTAGCCTTTGGATTAGGGGTAGGATTGTCAATTTTGCTTGTTTGGTCAACCACCCACTATCTCATTTTCTCTATACACTCTCTCTAGTCTCTATCTCCCTCTCATTCTCGACCAGCACCACCACCAGCCATCTTCTCCCATGCCCAACTCTCTTCTCTTCCATTTTCCTTTTTGTTGGCCGTGAAAGGCCAAGCCAAGTCGGAGCACCGTCACTCGCCGGTGCCGCCATTCCCCTCACCTCACCACCACCACTCCGCCATCTCTCTCTCTCTTCCCCCTCTCGCCACGTGACCAGCCCCCGCTTGCCTAGGACCGCCACCGTCCGAAGCGCCGCCGGGAAGGCCTCCTATCGCAGAATTGTCTAGCCACCTTTGCTGTTGGTTCAGCCCTATTTCAAGCTTGGGATTTCAAGTGAGTACAACCATAAACCCTAATTAGGCTAATTTGCATTTCTAGATGGGTTTTAAGGGTTAAATTGTGAAGATTGTTAGGGGCTGATGTTGTGACTAATTTGCTGATTTAGCGATCATTTTATCGAGGTTTAGTGGCCTAGGGCGTGCTATGTGATGGCTGGTAGCGTTGAATTGAATCGGCCTAAGTTCGAAAGTTAAATTCGGGTTCAATTGTGAATTATAGAGCGACTAGTTTGGTCCTCATGGTAGCTGATTTGGATGATATTTTGGGGAGTCAAATGGAGCATTTTGAGGATATTTAGTGGCTTAGAGTGACCGGTGTGGGGAGCTGTCCATATCGGGTTTGAATCGGACAAGGCGCGATCAATTTAGGAGTTAAATGGCGGAGGCTGTTAAGGGCTGGTTTGTGGCATTTTGGTGACCAAGGATGATGATTTGGTCGAGGTTTAGCAACCCGTATAGTGCTGTGATGTGGCGAAGCATAGGTTTTTAGATTTAGACAAGATGGTGGACTTAGTGGATGAAATTGATAGACCGGGCGGTGGCTATTTTTATAGCTATTCTACTGGCTTAGTGTGATAGATTAATAGAGGTTTAGTAGCCCGAGAGGCATTGTTCAATGGCTAGACAGATTGGATCGGAATGGCCCAAGTTTGAAGTAAGTTTGGGCCTTAAATATGGATTTTTTATCGCGCCTCATTGGTCTTTGTGGTGGTCGATCAAAAGGATGTTTTGGGGAGTTTAATGGAGCATTTTGAAGATATTTATTGGCCTAGAATTCACGGTATAGTGGCTGCCCACAACGGGTTTTGAATTGGGCAAGACGCGATCAATTTGGAGTTTAATCGTGCAATTAACGGGAATGATCGCTTTGATCAATTAACTGGCTGAATGGTCCTTGTTTGTGATCGATTTGATGATGCCATGTTGCATGTCTAGCGGGACTAAGAATGGAATAGCTTGGCGGGTCTCGAATGCCAAGTCTTGATGACCCGATTGTGTGATTATGTGCATGGATTATATATCAAGTTTGTGTCATGGCTGATTTGAATTGATTGTCCGATTGGACATGTTGATTTATGAAATTGAATATGTGTAGTGCAAGTGCGCATGATTGCATTGTGATTTGAGTGAGTGGTGCGGTGCAAGTGAATGCCCGGATGTGAACATTATAGCCATGAGTGTGCACCTCAAGCATTGGTATGGCATGTGCATATACGAGCGTGCTCGAGTAATATATGCATTGTGATCACCTAAAATGCCCCGATCGTTTTACACGGGTTCGAGATAAAAATTGGTGCCTATGAATGTGTGATCACAATAAACCCCCGATGCGCTTTACGCGGGTAGTGAACTTGTCCCGAGGTGTGTTACACGGGACGATACCGGTTTACCGGAGATGACCAACCTGATGCGTTTCGTGGGTAATGTGTCATGAGCCTGATGCGTCTTACGCGGGCCGTAGATCGATCTCGGTGATAGACCTGATCGTTTTACGCAAGTCGGACCTGATGCGTTTAACGCGGGTCGAGGAGAAATTGATAAATGGCAAGAGTGCTAGCATGCAAGTGTGCGATAATGCATTGATAAGGCATGAGTATCAATGTGAACACGAGCATATGCATGACGTGCGCCTTGACGTTGTGATACGCGTTTATGTGCTGTGATTGAATTATGTGGTGTGATTGCGATTATTTACCAAATGCCTTGGGCCCGAGGGCCTAAGTCATTTTGCATTTAGACTTGTGTGTTGTCTAGTTAGTGCTCGTCAAGAGGTGCATGTTAACCTAGCTTAGGTTTAGGGAACCTACTCATTTGAGATTTGTTCTCACCGTTGTTGAAACCAACTTTTCAAACCCCACCTTGAGGATGACAAAGCATATCCCGACACGTTTTGGGAGGAGCTCCAGCTAAATATAGTGCTTGACCGCTGAGCCGCGTTACCCCTTTCTTTTGTCAATAGTGGCCCCGTTTTTGGATTGATGATGTATATTTTGGTATAAATGGATATTGTAAATGGTTTCCTATAGTAATGCAAGTGTTTATTTTGTAACCTCGTTATTCTTTTGTGGCTATCCTTGGTCCGTGTTGTATTATTGTCCGGTGTTTGATTGCTTCCGCATGTGCTTTAAATCAGATTGGGCGTTAGGTCGGCGACGCGTCAAGGGACGCCGCTTTTCGAAATCGACCACGGCAGGGATGCTCAGTGCAATCAGAGGGTTCGGGCATGACAAATCCGCTCCTCCTCATCAGACTCCTTTTCCCGCTCTTCCTCGGCTCATCCTCGGGTTACTCTTCTGGTTTTAACTCTAGCTTTTCTTCCTGGGTTCGTCTTGGGTTCTTCTTCTGGTACTTCTCGCAGCTCTTCTTGAGGTCTTCTTCTCCGGGTTCTTTCTTTGGTATTAGACCTAGATCTACTTCTATAGGATCATACCCCTGCACGTGATTCCTCCAACTCCGAATCGGGCTTAGCCATTGAAGGTTCAAATCTTTGCAGGTGCGGTGATGTCCGGACTGTGCTAGACTAGTCTCCAAACTAGTCATCTCACCTTTCTTTGGGAGGAGTATGGCCAATGAATCCCAATCCCCTACTCCGTCAAAGGGAACATCAAAGCCACGAACGGGGCCAAACTCATCCATTCCGTCCCAAAACATCCAAGCGGTATAGGTGTGGGCTTGCCAAAGAGGTTGCCCTATGTCTACCCAGACTACAGTAGTATGCTTGATCTAAATCATATTATCGTCTATTGGGTACTCTACAACATTATGGTCGGTGTGCATCGGAATACCAAAAACGCTGCGGCGGCGGCGGTGGAAGATTCATGGTTCAGGCCGGGGTTCTGAAATTATTTGGTTGAAACAACCATGAGAACACGTCTTAGCAAATACACACCCTAAACCCCACCTAGGCTAACATGTACCTCCAAACAAGTTCAAACACAATCACATTCAACAACAACATAACATGCACACAATTGCACTTACAGGCTTTTAATGCGTACAATTTGCATGTTAGCCACAATAACACAAATTCAACCACATGCACATTCCAAATAAATTCTCATACCCACAAACAAAAGTCGAACATGTGTCATTTCTACACTCGGTATTTCACACGCACTTTTCGTTCATGCACGATCACATCACTTTCATTCGACTCCGCCAGCGACCCGTGTTATAGTATACACCTCGGGTCCACTATCAATTCACAGTCTACACACGACCATCTCATATTCACAACACTTCTTAGCCTACGTAACAATACCACCTCGGGGCTATGTCTCTTGCCAGCGTTATAGTACCGCCTCGGGGCTCAACATCCACCACCTACGGCACAACCAGCGTTGAAGTACACGTCTCGGGGTTCCTAGTCTTCCAAAGAATACCAAGCATCGTCTCGTGTTCTGATATTGCCTCAGGACAACACAATTCTTGCGTTACGGTACACGCCTCGGGGACTTTGTGACCACACGCACGACGACATTTCAAGCAATTTCTCATTTATTCACTCACTCGATATACACACCAACATGCCAAATTACTAGCTGATCAAATTCGACCCATGCACGCATCGAACCTTATGCATTTTACATGCTCAATTAACACCCAATCATGGCCAATTGCCGGTCAATTCAATTCAGCCCATGCTTGGCGCATATAACGGCCCATATTTCAATCAATCAATTCACAATCCGACTAACAAACAAGGTCACCATTGGACCCACAATCATAGCCACAATTATGGACATAAATTCAATATATTCATGTGTATTTCAAGCCGTAATGAGCACCACAACCAGCCACGACACACACACATCAAACCAACACCTTTAGTCCCCAAATCGGACCATATTGCTCATCATTGCGAGTCACAATTTCCAGCACTCAATTCAGCATCAATTCCATCCCGAAACCATCACAAATTTCATTCCCAAACCAGGCAAGATCAGGCACAATTCAACCTATCAAGTCAGCCCTCAAACAGACACAAATTTCACCTTAAACAGCCACTAATTTAACCAAATCAGCCTCTAATTATGTCCGTCGGTACCAGATATCCTAAATAAGGTTTAGGATGCTACTTACTTGGAAACCTATGCTAGCTCGGGCAAGAGAGAGGGGCGGTAGTTTGGCTGGCCAGAAGTGGATGGTGACGGCGAGCAGTTGAGCGGCGGTGTACGGTGATGGCGGCGGCTGGTTGGACAGTTTGTTGATTCACCTCGGTGGGGTTGAACCGAATGAGAGCTGGTGGTGGTTTCGGTGAGGGGGAAAACAGGAGAGGGAGAGAGAGAGAGAGAGAGAGAGAGAGAGAGAGAGAGAGAGAGAGAGAGAGAGAGGGTGAGGCATGGTGGCGGCGGGGTTTGGCTTGGCTTGGGAAGCGGTCGCGATGAATGGCCTTGGCGGATGGCCACGGTCATGGTGGGGAGGAGGATAATCGGCCGGGAGGGAGAGAGAGGTGCCGAGAGAGTGAGAAATGAGAGGGTGAGAGAGAAAATGGGAGAAATAGGTTTAATTAGGCCAATAATTGGTGTTTCACCCCTAAAATGACCATCCTACCCTCCTCTCTAATTCTAAATCGATGGTCACGATTTGATCTTGTCCTAAGATCAACAAGTCCGAATTAATCCTTGCCAAAAATATACAGAGGCAAAATTGAAATTTCACAAAATATCCAAGGGCAAAATTGTCCAAAAATTTCTATCTCTAATGTAAGTGTGAAATGACTGAAATGCCCCTCTCACATAATACTTGGCCTTAACAAAGTCTCAAGGTAAACGGTCATTTTCCATTTCTCGCCAGAATTAGAATTTTCTCAAGAATCCGAGCAAACCGAGGTGACCGATCTAATAACAACGTCGTCCAATTATCCTGTCATGACCTTCGTAATTTTCAATGCCCAAACTTGGTCTTTAATTGATGACTAAATTTAAATAACGAACTTGAGCGTATCTCGAACTAACGGGTGGTTTTTGGGGAAATTTGCACATTTGACCCGTGGTTGATACTAAATCAAGTCGCGATTAAGTTCACTCGAGTTGTAACGACCTCGGTTATCACTTAATTGCGAGGATCGATAGCTAGTTCCGGACGATACGATCATTTGGTATAGGTTTGGGTTATTTGTTAATTCATCTCGTGGTCAAAGCGGAATCACCTGTGATCCACTAATATGACAGCGGCGAATTGATCCCTAACTATCCTTGGATCGGCCTACATTGGCTCAAAATGTCACCTCGACAATTTTTATGGTCGAAAGTCAGTTCATGATCGAGTTTCTTTGGTCGCGTGAATTTAAATCCCTAATTAGCCATTCCCTAACGGTTAGTATCCCATGAGTGATCAGTTCCGGGCGAGATCTAACTACAAGCACGTTCATAAATCATCCATTTCATAAATTCCAAGTGGGTCAGATTTCAGAATGTCACAATTTGAGGATATCAACATAAATCCTTATCTTTCAAAATCATATCAACTCTATCCTGAGACCTCCAAAAATCGTTTATTGATTATCCTTTTGTTCTCTTTAGCTTTAATTATTTATAGCATTGCAACTAAGACTATATTTTATAGAAGAACCTATTTTTATTTATTGTCTTTAAAAAAAACGTTTGAAATTGTTTTGAACAAACAAAAAGTGGCCAATAGGCAGCAATATACATATTCTCCGTTGAATGATACATCCGTTAAATTATATTTTCTTCAATATCCTCCCTTGAATATTAAAACTAGATAAATCTTACTTCTTTCAGGGGCAAAATCAGAATTTAGGCAAGAACCTAACAGAATATTCCCTCTCATAAATGGTGTCCAATGGCCTGGAATAGATTCCAAACATATTCGAAAAATTGGACGTTTTTCTGATATGTTTAGATGGTTGGGATAAAACGGAAAACCATGTAAAAGGTTGGAATTTATTTTGTCATTTGGGCTTTAAGTAATGATAACATTAGATGATTTTTCCTACATCTTGACGAATATTTGTAATTTTTTTTTTTATTTTAAACTTTTTAAATTTCAAATATTTTCTTGATAAAATTGAACTAGTCTGCAGGTGAAAATACCTAATTTACTCGAACTAGCACTTTTGCAGCACCTTTCATTTTTAGTTACGAAGACATTCCACAATTGAAGCAACAATCTGACAGCTATCGTGCTCCAATAGTCTTTGTTCTTTTTGGGATAATAACACAAAGTGTCCTTGAACTATGGCTTAATGTGCAATTTGATCCCGAATTTTTAATTTACTCAGTGTAGTCTCTGAACTTTAGCTTAATGTTCAATTTGGTCTTTGAATTTTTAATTTGTTTAATGTGGTTCTTGAATTTTTGGTACATGTTCAATTTAGTCTCCGAATTATATGAAAATGTTCAATGTGGTCCCTGAACTTGAATTAATGGAAGGACTATATTTAACATTTTCATATACTTCATGGACTAAATTGAACATGTACCAAAAGTTCTTTGACCACATTGTATAAATTCAAAGTTTAGGGATCACATTGCATATTGGGTTAAAGTTCATAGACTATATTAAACAAATTAAAAGTTCAGGGATCAAATTACACATTAGGCTATAGTTCGTGGACTATTTGTGTCATTTTCCTTCTTTTTCCCAATTCTTTTGCAAATTTTATTTTCCAATAGTGTGGTAACGTGAAGAGAGCAGGGAGAGAGTCACACATTTTCTCTTATTTCCAAATTTACCCTTAAAAATAATAGAAAATGAAAAAATTTGAAAGATAATATAGTGATTATTGAATGAAATACAATTATACTTACAATATAAAGATGCCAATTTTCATTTTTTCAAATCCCTACAATTTCTTCACCTCGGTATCCTATAACTCCCAAGTTCCAACCAACACAAAGAAAATCTTCTCTTCACCTTAACTTTCTTCACCTTTTTTCTTCACACCTTAAAAACTCTTCCGAACATAGAGTGTCACGCCCCGTACCCACTTAACATGTAACATCGCGCCACGGTCAATAAGAATGCGACTCCCAGGATTTGTCGCCGACCCGAAACCCTCGAAATAAGAGAATAAATGCGGAAGCCAAACGAACACTCCATTCAATAAACCTTCAAACGGGATAGTAGAGAGAGAAATTAAATAAACCAACAAACCATTTTATAATTTCAACGTCACTTACAGCAGTAACATATACAAGCCTTTCTAAAGGCCACAAACCCAGACCACACATGCTCAAAAAGGGATGGGGTGGTCGATCTGTTCCACTACTCTATTCACAAGAGGCTCCAAAAGATAGAGATATCTATTCCTATCAAAAACCTCCACGGCATCCGGCTGGCGGTGCTCTGGCGGCTTGGGTCAAATGCCTCATTGTAAGAGCCGACGATAAAGACGCCCGATTTTGGTTACGACTCATCATGCCACATCAGGGGTTCCATCACCATTGGTTCGGGCTCGGGATCAACTACCGCTCCATTAGGGAATTCAATCTCCATAAGGTTCCACAATCCTATACTATCATCTGGGGGAATATCGAATCCCTAGAGATGGCCAAAAGTCCTGGGCTCCGTCTCTCACGAACCAAGCCATATACTTGTGAGTCGTCAAGTACTGCTCTCCGTCATCAACCCAAACAGTACACTCATACTTCCGATATTCTCTATCCTCACCAAGAAGGTACTCAGTCACCCAATGCTCCATCTCCGTCGGTACGCCGAAATGTAGTGGAGGCTCAGTCATGGTCAAGGTTGAGGGTCTGAAATGTTTAACAATGGGGAATGAGATATAATCTCAATAAGTATACTACCTATACCTCGATTAGGGCAACACATTACCTCCAACACCCTAAATCATGCAATTCTAACCAATAGGGTAGGTACCTATCAAACGAACAATGGTGCCACATACTATGCAGAGTTCTTGAATCGCTTCACAATCATGACATACTATCAAATGCGTAACAGCAATAGTAATAATCCAGACAATCCAACATACTCAATCATTCACATGAGTCTTGATTATAAGATGAAATCACTTCGGCCCGTCCCATACCGTGCCTCACGATTTTATCCCATAATCAAGCGCAAGGCATCTGTATGCACATAACACTCGAAGTTGTCCAAATTATTAATGACCCACCGTAGGTCACACGAACTTCCGGCATAGCCAGGCATCACCCCACTACTTTGGGCGTGGCAACGTCCGAGATCGAACCCCCCCCCCTCCCGACAAGTCGGGTGCGGATGGCATTCCATTTAGGAGCATCGATCTAGCCTCTATTGCGATCGGCAATATCGGGATCGAACCCCCAACAAGTTGGGTACCAAATAGCATTCGACCTTGACCGGGCATCATCTAGAACTCGTCTTAGACGGAACTCATCATGGCCACACATGTAAACAACCACGCATTGCCAATTTTAATCTTCCTTAATTAGCCAATGCAAGTGTGTATGACGTGCAATTTACTACAATTAAATGTGCCATGAACGCGCTTGTTTTTCGTATTAAACAGCAATTTCAACCATACAATCTTCTCTCTAGACCATGAAATCATCATTCCAACCATGCGATCAAGCCATAGTCAACTATTCGACCATGATTAAATAAATTAACCACACGATTACATAATTTAACCATGCAATCAACTCTAAAAATTTATCCACCGCACGATGGTCATTAAACCTCTAATTGGCACATTGTCAACTAATTAGCCATGCGATTGTTGATCAAAACCACACGATCAACTTCAAATATCAAATCAGCCACATGATTAAGGTTTTCTCACATCCTAATTTAATCTAAACCGTACGATTAAAACTAGTGCATAATCATAGTAATTAAGCCACTAAATTAACATTAACCAATCTAAAATCAAAGGGGGTCATATGATCAATATCCAAGTCGCCCAATTCAGCCCCTAACACATGATTTCTGCAGCCACTAAATTAACCCACGAATTTAATTAAAACAACCATAATTAGCCAAATTAAGCACAATTAGCAACATTAAACATATGCTCAAGCCCAAATCACATAGCCTACCTATCTTAACACTCAAATCAGCCACATAATCATCAAATTCAGCCACTAATAATTCCTCAAACCAGCATCTACCATAACCCCTAAATTAACCCCTAAAATAACCCCTAAATTACCCTAATAACTCCTAAACACTATCCATTGGTAACTTTCTAAACTAATCAAGGTTTAGGGAGTTACTTACCACTAACTTAAGCTAAGAACCAAGCCCAAACAGCAGCAGCAATCCACGGCCAGATCTGGAATTTCCGTGAACGGCAAGTGGCCAAACGGGCGATCTGGCGGCGGCGGCTGTTTCGGCGTGTACGGTGGCTTGGGGCGGCTCACGGTAGCCCAAGGGTGGCCAAGGAACATGGGCTGAGGTGCTGGTGGGTGGTGGTGAGGCTCACGGCCAAGAGGAGAGAATGAGAGAGAAAAATGAAGAGAGAGAGAACAAGAGAGAAAGAAAGGAGAGAGAGACAGAGGGCTGAAACTTCAATCAAGATCAAGCGTTGAGATGTGATCTTGATGCCCAAGCAAAGATCTAAAGGCTAGGATCAAGCCTTGCTCTCCAAGTTCCATCCAAAGGCCAAGATTAAATCTTGCAAAAAGGTTTCTAGAAGGGCATTTTGTAATTAACCAAAAGGGCAAGGGCAAGGTTGTCCAAGAGAATTTTTCGCCACTAGGGCAGAAATACCAACATGTCCTTCCACTCAACAAATAAACTCTAGAACACACCGGGCAAAGTCGTCTTTTTCTAATTTCCAAGCCAAATTTCCCTTTTTGCAAATTTCTGAGCAAACCGATAATAAAGCGAATTTAACGCGGCGTCATCCAAAATAATAATTTTGATATCCTTGAAGTTCGATACTCAAGTTCGGATTCCAATTCGTGGCCAAAATCAATCAAATGCGACTTTCGTGTATCTCAAACTAACGGGTGGCTTTTAGGGTTTACGCACGTCGACCCGTGGTTGATTTAATATCAATCCACGTTTAAGTTTATTCGAGCCTTGGCGACTTCGATTGTCATGTGATCACAAGGGTCAATCACTAGTTTCAAACGACACGATCGTTAGAAATTGATTTTGGAACGTTCGAATGCATACAACGATTAAACGGAATCACCCGTAAATCAATTGTATAACATTGTTAAATTGTTCCATAATCATTCTTGGATCGGTCTATAATGGCCCAAAATATCCCTCGTCAATTCTTATGGTGAAGTGTCGATCCAGGTTCGAGTTCTTGGGTCGTATGCGTGCGAAATCCTAACTAGCCATTCCCTAACGGTTAGTATTCTCAAGAATGGCCAATTCCGATGACATATAACAGAAAGTGCATTGATGATAATATCATTTCATGAATCTCGAAAGTGGGTCGAAATTTAGAATGTCACATAGAGTGAGAATCTACTTGGGTTTACTTGAGTATTTTTGTGCAAAAGTTTGCATCGCAGTGACTTTGAAACTCTATGGCTGGCGGTAGAGTTCAATTTGAATATTTAGAAGGTAAACTGCAATTAATCAAAATAGCAATGCTACCTGTTAGTTTTCCATGTTGAACCCGCTGATATCCGCAACCTCTCTTGGAGCCTTTTGCCATTCCTCCACTTCATTGCCGAATTTCCTCCTGTGCTTATCTAGGGCACTTCTGCATGAATCGATTGCAAGCTTAACATAATCAATCTCCAAATCATAGAAAATGAGCACGATTATATCATGTGGGCTAAATTATGGGGACACCACTTACTAGAAGCATTAATTTAGATAAGATGGGTATGTTGCAGCCGTCAAATGTCCAGAGAATGTCACAGCCTATATTTCGATTTTTGAAGAAATTGTCTCATAATTTTAATCTTAATTTTACCACGTTTAGAGGGGAGCAACGGGATCCCCTCCATCCCCGGCCAGATTGTGATTTTACCAGGACATTTCTCCGACGACTCAAGTTACAGCTTTTTAAGTCCTCGACACCCTCGATGTTTGTTATACGTGGACAAGCTTCTACCTCAATGTGCTGTAACTTATCTAACTTTGATAATGGGTTACCTTTCTATTTGATCACAAGAGGAAATACGGAAGTCCAGCAAGGATTCCAATTCTGACAAACCATGGATCTCAACCAGACTAGGCAATTTTTCCGGTTTCAAGCACTGTAGATTCTTCAAGAGTGATAGACCAGGTATTTCCACAAGAAACTTGCATTGTCTTTGTTTCAATTTCCTTAAATGTAATAGGCCTTGAGAGATAGAGAAGTGTGACATTGGATTACCAATGACACATAGAACTGACAAATCTTTTAAGTTGGAAAGAGGTGGCAGTAGACCGAAGCTTGTATGTTTCAAGGTTGATAAACTAGATGGAAACAGATCGATCGGTTGCTTTCCTGGCGAATCGTGCATCCAAGCTGGGTCAGGTTCCTCTGTTGAAACGGATCTCGATAATTTCAGATAATTCAAATTGACGAGGCTTGAGCAGTCAAGGATAGATGTGAAATGAGATGCTTGCAAGTGAAGGCGTGTCAAATTTGGGGAAGATCTGGTACTTCTTGAAGGTGACTTGAACCCAATTCAAGTGTTTGGAGACCAAAGAGACAACTTAGCATGGGAGGGAATCTAGATACATGATTATATGATAAGTCCAATATCCTCAAATGGGATAGCTTCCCACTTTCCTCTAGGTTTTCATCTGTTAGGTCCCAACATTTCTTGGCATCTCCACCCTCCGATGGTACGAGGAAACTTCCTTATCATTGTGTTACTTATCTTGATCACCTTTAGTTTCTTTAGATATCCAATGGAATCAGGTAGTTCAACTACTCCTGACTCTGATGCATCCAATTCAACCAAAATGTGCAACTCCCCAATGGAGTACGGAAGCTCCTTTATTCCCACATACCCACGTAAAGATAAGCATGTAATTTTCACCAACCCTCTAATAGACTTTGGAAGTTGGCTGATTCTAGGGTGCCTATCTAATATAAAACTCAACAAAGATTTCAGATTGCCGAATGTCTATGGAAGCTTCAAGGGTTGAGAATTTTGTGGCATAACAATTTTTGTCAAAGATTGTAGAGAACTGATTTCTACAGGCAACTCTCCAAGAAAACCACACCCCTTGATTTTTAAAGTTTTGAGGAGTTTAGCTTACCAATGGAGCTGTCAATTGTGGTTACGTTGCCACACCAAGCAAGAATTATCATCTTCAAAGACATGAAGTTACAGAAGACATGTGTCCTTTTTAACTTTCAGCAACTCGTCAAATCTAAAACCTTCAATTTGTTCGTCTGCAGAAAAAGAGGGAGTTGAAGTTGAAAAATAAATGAGAAATTTTAATGTATATGATAGTATTAGTAGTATGTTCACTATCTCTGAGTTATTATTTCAAGATAATCTAGGGTAATTTGAATATCCCAAGTCTTTTTGGGGATGTTGCAAATAACCCTCATACTTCCAATTTTTAAAATAATTCCCAACCTTTTTTTTTTTTACTTCACTTCGTTTCACATCCTTTATTTCCAAAACCAGCCGTTTGCGTCTTAGACTCTACAACCAAAAGACTAAAGTATCCTTGCTATGAAAACACAAAAAGCTCTAATTCCGAACACCCCTAGTTTTTCTCCACCCACCGCCATTGGCCACGAGCACACCAGTTCCGCGCCCCGCTGCCGCTGACCACCAACCCACCCCACCCCCCACCCCCGGTCTCCATCTAAACTCTCTTACTCTCTACGTCAAGTGTAATGTGAAGCCTCATAATAGTAAGGATATAGAGTAATGGTGTTAAAAATTAATGAGGCAAAGTGAAATTGATATAAAAGGGGAGATTAAATTTTTGTTTTCTACCTTCAACTTAATACGAGTATTCATTTTAAGTTGAAAAATTATAAAAAGAATCTGAGATGGAGGTAAGGGTTTGCAAAATGCGACTTATGGCAAATGTCAGTGGGGTGGATACCCATCATTTTGTCTTGTCATTTCGTTTCCTATAAAAATGGTCAGGGAACAGAAAAAGAGCACGCGCAAAAAAGAGAGTGAGAGAGATTCAAGGAATAAGGGGCCCTTTGGCATGGAAAAAAAAAAAGCAGAGGATTCAAATGTCAAATCAAAATAAGTCTTTTTTTTTTTGTCAAAATAAATCGATTTCGCACGATTTTAATAGCCCAAAAATCTGACTTAAAATAAGATGTTAGAAATGAACAAGGAACTCCATTACATTTGTTCTATACCACGATATTCGTTTTGGTACTTTAGTTAAAAAAAGTAAAAATAGTGTCATGTTCATTTATTTTACAGTTCATCACTGCAATTATAAAGAAATACTTAACTATTAAATTAGGCTAGTGAGCCCCTTAAATCAAGTATTACGAAGATGAAGCTCACATTTTCGCCATTCAAGTTGAGTGTTGCAATCTCAAACTTGATTTCTGTAGACTTTTGTATTTCCGAACTTTACTCAATATTTTACGGTCATCAAAATCATATCTGTGCGTATTGAAGCAAAATGGCACCTACTTTTATTGGAACACAGCAGTTCCAAAGCCTAGGCAACGTTTATGTGGGACATACTCGTGCTTTACTTTGACATATAGGAAGATATTGAATGTCACTCAAAGCAAAATATTCTACATTCAGATGAAATGGGGAATGCAAGCAACCATTACGTCAATCGTATGAGGTGATGATAAAAAGAAGTAAATATATATCTTGCTTTTATCATCGCGAATGAGGTAATAACTGAAAGAAGTATATAGAGTAAGGCAGATCATACCTTCAAGCATAAGGACAATATAAATGTTATAAGTTGTGTACAGCACTCGCTTTAGTGCCAAAAGTTTTCGCCGGCTTACTTAAGTGCCAAATCGAAAGAAAAACGATCACTTAAGTACCAAAAGTTTTTTTTTTGGATCACCTCAGTGCTAAAATTTTTGAAAAATGATCACTTAAGAGCTAAAATTTTTGAAAAACGATTATTTAAGTGTTAAAATTTTAAAAAAAATGATCACTTAAGTGCCAATCTCGACGAGCCACGTTAGCTTCAAAAATTAATAAAAAAAAATGCCACATTGAATTTTCGGTGAAAAGTTGTCTATGGCAATTGGAGTTGACACTTAAGTGATCGTTTTTCAAAAATTTTAGCACTTAAATGATCATTTTCAAAAATTTTAGCAATGAAGTGATCAAAAAAAAAAAAAAAAAAAACTTATGGCACCAATTCTTTTGGTAATCAATGTAGAGTTGCGAGTAAAACATTTAGGGAAAAGTGCCAATTCAATCCTAAACCTTTTGCATTTGTACCAATTTAGTCCGAAACCTTTTTGGTACCAATTCAATCTTAAATCTTTTAAATTGGTGCCAATTCAGCTCTAAACCTTTTGTTTTTGTGCCAATTTAGTCCTTCGGTTAATTTTGAGCAGAATTTGCCGATTTGGGCGCTTTGTCTGCCGTTGGTAGTCGGCGTCGGCGTGGATAACTTTAATAATATTTTAATTTTTTTTTGAATTTTCATTTTTCCTTTTTTTTTTTTTTTTTCTTTTTTTTTAATCTTTCCCTCCTTCCTGCAGTGATTCTTGCGGTCTAACAACCAGCTAAAGTCCGGTGAGCTCAAACTCGCCAACCACTAGCGAGGCTTGCCCTCACCGGCCCTTTGGCGAGGGCAGCCTCGCTTCTGCGGGGCGAGCCTCGCCTTGGTTGGGCGAGGCTTGACCTCACTAGATCCGGCGAGGTCGGGCCCTCGCCCGACCATGGTGAGCCTCGAGCTCTCACCGGAGGCGCGGCAAGGCGAGCCTCGCCATGGTCCGGGCGAGGCTCGACCTCGCCCGAGGCCGCGATGAGGGGCTCAAGCCTCGCCATGGTCCGGGCGAGGCCCGACCTTGCCGGATCCGGGCGAGGTCAAGCCTCGCTCAACCAAGGCGAGGCTGCCGCGCCGGGCGGTGAGGGCGAGCCTCGCCCGGGCCGGGCGAGGTTGAGCTCGCCCTGCTTTTGGCCCCAGCCGGTCATCGAATCGGTGGACCGCCGGAGGAAGGCGGAGACAAAAAAAAAAAGTGGAAAAGAAAAAAAAAAATGGGAAAAAATAAAAAGGAAAAAAAAAATGAAAATATTATTTAAGTTGTCCACGACAAAGGTTACGCCGACGTCGGTGACCGGTCGCTGGTCGGCAAGTGTCCGTGCCGGCAAATTCCGATCAAAATTGGCCGGAAAGGACTAAATTGGCACAAAAACAAAAGGTTTAGGACTGAATTGGCACCAATTTAAAAAGTTCATGATAGAATTGGCACCAAAAAGGTTTCGAACTAAATTGGCACAAATGGAAAAGGTTTAAGACTGAATTGGCAAAAAAAAAGGTTTAGGGCTAAATTGGCACTAATGTAAAAGGTTTATGACTTTTTTTGGCACTTTTTCCAAAACATTCATAATCATTATATTATTGAAAGTATAATGATGAAATCGAAAACTTCATCTATAGTATTAAATAAATCAAAGAGGTCCTACTTGATCATAAATACTTATTTCTTACCAAAAATATTCTCAATTAATTATTTCATAACTATTCTATCAATTATAAACTTTATATAAAGAAATACTTAACAATTAAACTAGGCTAGTGAGCCGCTTGAATTAAGTATTATGCAGTTCAAGCTCACCTTAATTCAAATAATTAACTTAGCTTTCCAAATAAACATATGATCTTTCACACCGTTCAACTGGTGATATGATGATATTGACTGAGTAAATTGTCAGCAATGTTTAACTTCCTAACTACGATTCTTGAATTGCTACAGCTTCAAGTAGATCTGCCCTGTAATATGAAGTCTACGATAACCTCAGATCTTGATTCAGGATTTTTTTAAATTTTACTAACACTTATATTTTTGAAAGAAGATTACTAACACATAGAATAACAAGTCTAGGTAAGGTAATAAAACCTGCAAATGACTAAAGTCGAAGCTCCGCCGGGTGGTGCATTGGGGATGGAAAGAACGACCAAAATTGAACTATAAGCTCCCCTGTACATAAACTAATTTTCGAGTTTCCATTTGTTACTGAAGATATCTTAGAAATTATGGTCCATTTGCGGTTTCTACTTTTCAGGAAACATAACTTGTATATTAATTCAA
Source organism: Syzygium grande (assembly GCA_024733475.1). Lineage (NCBI taxonomy): Eukaryota > Viridiplantae > Streptophyta > Magnoliopsida > Myrtales > Myrtaceae > Syzygium > Syzygium grande. The sequence goes on from JAMXDD010000008.1 coordinate 11,647,609, forward strand.
AAACCTTCATAGTTTATTTTAAAAATTGGGGTTGCAAATACTCTTAAAATTCTTCATAAAGCAAGTTTTCTTCGTTTTTTCGAAATTTCAAAGAAGCTGCTTTCTGTATGCAAGAACCGAGAAAATAAAACCAACTATCGGTCAATCTCTTTTTGGCTCTCCCTACAAAATTTTGAGACCTCTGACCTGAAGGTTTGACAGAGAGATATCACATACACACAATTATTTGTGGACAAAACACGCTTTATCCAGAAATCGAAGAGATTCGTGGATATCGTCCGCTCCACACTATTCTTTTTTCTTCTTTTTTTGCTAAAACTCCCCCAAATTTTGTGTTTTCTCTTAAATAATTTCCAGTATTTTGATTTTTCAAATTACACCCCCCACCCTCTTCTAGTCCATTCTTGTGTTGATCATATTTTTAGTCTCTGTTCACACCAGATAAAAATTCGGGCTCTATTGAACATTTTGACTTGGACCCAATTGTCCTTTTTACCTTGATATTTTTTCACAACTAATCTTTTGACTAAGCTTTGCAGTTTAAATACAATTGCAATTGGACTCTATTGAACATTCACTTGTACAATAGTTACATATAAAACGGATGCAGAGATATTGCTTGAATGGAATTCCATTTCTTTTTTCTTTTAATAATAGTTTAAGTGCTTCTAGATCCTCCTTGTTGCATTGGCATATTTCAGATGTCTAGAAACCTCTTCAGTAGTCAATTCAAGCACTTCCTCGGAGCCGCAACGATGAACAACGAAAAAAAAAAAGTTTGTTTTTGTCAGGCACACGATAAAATGATATCAAAATGACAACTAGTTGGTTTACATCTACACAAAAATGCGGTCCGACATTATCTCTTTCTGTTTGCTATGATCATAAGAATTGCCTGGGAATAATATGTATCTCATGCGTGCGGTAATCTGTATGATCCATTGCGACGAGTGTGATGTCTCTTGAGAATAATGCATGATGCTCCATGATATTGTTCATGATTGTTATCTTGTGGTGTGCAATTTTTTTTAATAAAATGGAAATCAACATCCAAACAAGAAGTAAAGCAGGAGCAAAGACGATTGCAACTTTCCCTAATTATCAAATGAGTAGCATGTACGATTTTGCTGGAGTATATTGATATTTGAACGAGCAAATTTTTTTTATCCAGTAATCTGTCCATGCTCATTAGGGAATAGCAAGAGAAACGAACTCTCCATGTGCATAACTAGATTACGCATGCTACTTAAGTATGTGATGGCAAACTCCGTCGTTTTAGTTTAACATGCTATGCTCTTATGGATACTTGCTTTTCTACTTGTTCTGAGATTTGGTTATAGATGGAATTAGATGTATGTCATGCCCCAAACTCCCGACGGGCTCGCGACACCTCTTCTATGGTCAGATTAAAGGCGACGCCCCGGGACGCGTCGCCGACCCAAATGAAACACCCGACGATAAAGGCAAGCGAAAGCGAAATAGAAACAACCTAGACAATAAACAATGACAAGGAGATAGCATAGGCACAAATTAACAAACGATTTCATAAAACTGACAGTCAGTTACAATATTAAATCTAGGTTACTAACTTCAAAACCACATTTATCAAAAGGGGCGGTGGTTAGGTAACCTACTTCACTATACAAAAAGGGGGCATCCAATAGATGAACAAAGCATCAAATGCCCAAAGTACTCCTGGTCTCTGGACCGCACGTGATTTACTCAACCGCCTCTCCAAACCTGAAAATGTTTAACAACGGGGATGAGATAAATCTCAATAAGTAGACAACCTAAATCCCACATAGGCCAATGCGCCTAGACGAGTCTTAATATGCAATCTAACAATCGACATACTAGAACTCACACAAACATACATACCTCGCCTCCATTCACACGCCAACTCTGCATAATAGTCAAATCACATTAATGCATCCAGCATAACACATATTCAAAGTACGCAAAGAAATTTCCATGCATCATACAACCATACTCGCAGCGTATTTCGATTATAAGGTAAAACCACTTAGGCACGCCCCATACCATGCCTAGCAGTATTTATCCCATAATCAAATACTATGCAACATGTGTGGTCCAGCCAACTTTCCCACGACCTCCTAAGTCCTTTCACAATGGCCGCATAAACACACTGCAGGTCCATTCTCACGACCCTTGTAAATATGCCTCGGGTCCATTCTCATATCCCCGTAAACATGCCTCAAGCTCAGCCTTCTAATCAATCCGAGTTCGGTCTTGCGTAACCAAGCCTCGAACATTTCTTTCTTTCCAATGACCAGCGTAACCACGCCTCGTGTCTAACCCACCTTCCACAGCCAACAGAACGCACCTCGTGCTTAGCCCTCCGATTAATCCAAGTTTTGTCCAATGACCCGCTTTTAAACACACATCAGGTCTATCCCGCACTCACAAGCACCACGACAAACTAGCCACATACGCGCCCACTATTCATCACATTTAACTAACATTCCAAGCCATGAATTAACCAACAATTAGCCATCTAAACCGCCATCGAACCAGCTATGCACCACCATCAATTGACCCAAAAATCACCACAATTATATTCTAGGAACTTGCCACATGCAACCCTCAAACCGCCCCTAACTTAACCAATAAACCAGCACTAAACAATTTCTAAACAAATCTAATAATATCCAAAATACTAAGTAGGGATTAGGAGTCACTTACCTAAATTTGGTCATTCTGGAAATCTTGCATCGGGCCCAAATGGCTCAACAATGAGACTCGGCACGAGCGCTAGGGCGAATACGAGGGGCTCGCTATTACTGCACACACCCCAAAGAACTCGGGCGCTGTGCTCGCCACGGTTGGGTACACGGCCCGACACTTGGCCACGGCAAGTGTGGTAGGGGCAACGGTCATAGGTCAGCGGGCTCACAGTTACTTCCGGCCTACTAGGGCAACGGCGTGGCATCACTTCGTGACGCCGACCATGGTTGGGCAAGCCGCCTAGCGCGAGCCGAGCGATGGCGAAGCTTGGCCTCGCGAAATGAGCCTCGGGCGGTGACGGACAGGCGATAGCTGGCGGGCAAAGAGTGTTAGGGGGGCGGATTGCCGGGCGATGGTCGGGCGTGGCGGCGGCAGTTGAGAACGACTCGGGTGGTTGAAAAGGCGACAAGTGCGACAATGGGCGAAGAAACCAATAAAGAACAAGAAGGAACATAAGAGAAGAAAAGAAAGGAAAAAAGGGAAGAGAGAGAGAGAGAGAGAGGGTTTGCATGGGGGTGGGGTCTAATATTCAAGGGGGGGGAGAGAGAGAGAGAGAGGGTATGCGCTAGGGGGAAAAGTGCGCGGTAGAGAGAAGAGAGAGAGAGAGAGAGAACAAAAGTCAACGCAATGGTCGCTATCCAACGGCTCACGTTCGAATCCAAAATGATCCAACGATCCTCGAAAGTCCTAAATAATAAAAAGGAAAAAGGCCAGAAGATATTCACATAAAATATACTACGAGTGAGGTCTACTAGTTCAAATTCAAACCTAGTCAAAATTTTACTTTTCCCATATCTCGGCAATATCGAGGCTGGCCACAATAATATCAACATTGTCCAATTAAATTCATCCCGAAACTCCGAGAAATTCGACATTAAAGTTTGGGCTCTAAATAACGGTCAAATTTGATCGAATGCGATTTTAGCGAAATCTCAATTTAAAAAAAAAAACCCGAGAGTGATAAGTTCGAGCGAGATTTTACTATCAGCACACCGATTTAATTATACATTTTACAAATCCAAAAAATGAGCCGAAATTCAAAATGTCACAACTCTTCCCCCTTATAAAAATTTTGTCTCCGAAATTTATAATCCAATCCAACTATTCGAACAAATGAGGGTATTGGTGCCACACCAACTCTTCGCTTTCTCATGTCACACCTTCGGTTCCATGATGCTCTCAAATCACCTTGACCATCAAAATTATCTTGTTCTGCAACGCTTGCTCCATTTTGTCCTCGATCCAGACTTGGCTTTTCCACGCACGATACTGTCGTCGTCCGCATCTATTTCTTTGTAATTTAGCACGTGGGTCGGGTTCGGTTCATATTTTCTTGGCATAGACACGTGGAACACATTGTGCACTTGAGATAAATTCGGCGGTAGCGCAAGGCGATAAACTAAGATGCCAATTCTCTCTAAGACCTTGAATGGGTCTATGTACCTCAAGCTCAACTTTCGTTTCTTAGCAAATCGTGACAATCCTCTCATAGGCGATACTTTGAAGAAATGTGGTCCCCCACTTAAAATTCCAAAGGCCTACGCCTTGGGTCTGCATAATTGTTTTGGCGACTATAAGCGTTCGTGAAGCCTATCCTTAATTACCTTCCTTTGTTTGACCGATCTTTGAATCAACTTGGGAACCGTGATGCTTCTCTCACCAATTTACTAAGAATGCCACTCGATGAAGCCAGAATCGTGACTTACTATACTTAGCGAAAGCGCGTGTTCCCTTAAAGTCCATTACAATCTTTTTCCAAATGTAACTCATAGTTGGCGGAAGTCTTTGAGTATACCAAAATATCGTCTATAAATACGATTACAAACTGATATAGAAATTTCTTAAATACCCAATTCATTAAATCCATAAATGCAGCAGGGGCGTTAGTCAATTCAAATGGCATTACCATGAACTTATAGTGTCCATATCTCGTCCTAAATGTCGTCTTTGGCACATCTTTCTTCTTAATCCTCAATTGATGATAACCAGTCCTCAAGTTGACTTTACAAAATATCGATGCCCCTTATAACTGGTCAAGCGGGTCATCTATTCTTGGCAACGGTTGCTTATTCTTAATAGTCACTTGATTCAATTATTCGTAGTCAATGTATAACCTTAACGATTTGTCCTTCTTCCTCACGAATAAAACTAGCGCTCCCCATGGAGACCCACTCAGAAGAATGAAGCCTCTATCCAATAACTCCCACATTTGGACCTTCGATTCCTTCAATTCGGCGGTGACATCTTATAGGTCGCTTCCAAGATCGGTTTTGTTCCCGAGGCCAACTCAACCATAACCTCCACTTTCCTATCGGTGGCAATCCCGGCAATTCCCGAGGAAAGACATCGGAAGATTACACACCTCGGCTATGTCCTTTAGCCTTGCTTCCTCAACCAACAAGTTAACCACAAGATAGTTACCTTTTTACACCTTGAAAATAAAGCTTATCCCATCCAATTTCAATCCAACGGTCTCTCAAAACAATCGCCCTGGTCCTTTACAAAATCCAAAATTTCCAAGCAACTCACATCCTTCCCAACTCGTCCAATAATATCATAAGTAATTTAGAAATCCTTAAACCGATTGCGCCTACTCACTATAAGCAATTATCGTCGATATGACCATTCAAGCTATAACTCCAAAATCCTCTTTTATTGCACCCTTTGTCATCACATAATGCATCCGGGCTTTCAAGACAAATCCTCCGATTCCCTCACAACCACAACATACACATTTCCTTAAGTTCGTAGCGATTACGATTATTTTTGCGGGTAACTCCCACTTAATGTCCTACTTGCGATTGCTGCAATTGCTTGATGGTCTAACCCGTTGACTCAACAATTTCTTACTTGGTGACCATGTTGGCCACATCCAAAATACGCTCTATATCTACCTAGGCAAGGGCCATTCCTGCGCCTCTTTCCACAAGACTAGCGGTGAAGTTGGAGTAATAGTTCAGCTTTCCAAAGTTCTTCCTTATCGGAGGGACAAGTCTCATTTTCTGCCATAGGCTTCTTTCTAAAATTCCTATTGTCCGTGGCGGATTGCACCACAATTCAAGCGGCAGCCCTTTCACTTATATCCGTTTCAACCATCGAGCTCTCTCATACAACTCATTTGTAATCCTTTAGGACTCAAGAGTACTAGCCCGACTATGGAGTTCGGTTTCAATCCATCCCAGAACCTCCTTGTCCTATCCACATGGTCCTTGACTATCCTTGGTGCGTACTTAGACAATTATACAAGCTCAACCTCGTATTGATCAAGCGACATTCGATTTTAGCGAAGCCGGAGAAACTATGTCATATTCTGTCATTGTGCACTCTTTGAAAGTACTTCTCATTGCGGGCCTCGATAACGACACCTCGACTTGGAAATATGCCCTATGAAATATCCTATTTTGGGGTCCTCTTGCCAATCACTTGTATTTTCTTAGAGTTGATATATAGCAGTCACTTTCTCCTCATTGATTGCACCCGAATACCTCAAAAGCCTTTTTTTTTTTTTCAAGTTCTCTATCCAAAGTAATGTAGCCTCGGGGTTACATTTACCATCGAACTTAAGAGGTTTTGATTTCAAATATTTTCTAACCAGCTAACGCATCTATTTGACTGCATTAACTTGCCCTTGACCTCGATTCCCAACATTTCCATTATGCCCATGATTCCCATTATTTCTATTGGTGGCGCAACAAGTGGCCTCAACATCGATGAGCGATAGTAGCATTTCGCTCATTAGTCATCTTCCCATTAAAATTCCATCTCCCTTGAGTGCCCTCAAAATCTCATTCATCCGGGATCCTCTACAACTTCAACTTGCGAACCTGCGCACGACCTCGACCTCGACCTCGACCTCTTCCTCGGCTACTCATACTCACAGGATTCACACCACCCACATACCATTATAAATTCTCTAGAATTAAAGACCTAGGCCAACTATACCAGTCTAAAGCCCTATGCAGTAAATCACAACAATTCACAAAGCGGCGAGTCAATCACAACATCACTCAATCACAAAGAACAGGGATCGTGCACTAACCTCAAGTCCTAACGCACTTTTGCATTTCACGTATTATTGTATACATCACTCAGCAATCACAATCAAACAGTCTAGAGTACGCATGGCATACGAGTCTCCCTAACCGACTATCCCAAAGTCATTGCTCCTTATCACTCAAAGCTTCGATCGATTTGGATCGAGTTGGTTTTCTTTCGATACCAAATCAATCGGGTGTCACGCCCCGAACCCCCACGGGCTCATGACAGCCTTTCCACGGTTGTATTGAACGCGACGTCCCAGGACGCATCGCCGACCCAAACGAAACACTCAACGATAAAGACAAGCGGAAGCGAAATAGAAACAACCCAGATAATAAAATAATGACCAAAGGGATATCATAGGCACAAAACAACAAACGCATTTCATAAAAGCGGCGGGTCATTTACAACATTAAATCTAGGTTACTAACTTCAACACCACATCTATAAAAAGGGGCGGTGGTTGGGTAGTCTACTTCACTATACAAAAAGGGGTATCCAATAGATGAGCGGAGCATCAAATGCCCAAAGTACTCTGGTCTACGGACTGCACGTGACGACTAATTGTCACTCAAAACCCGAAAATGTTTAACAACTGGGGATGAGATAAATCTCAATAAGTAGATAACCTAAACCCCACATAGACCAATGCGTACCCAGACGAGACTCAACATGCAATCTAACAATCGACATACTAGAACTCACACAAACATACATACCTCGCCTCCATTCACACGCCAACTCTGCATAATAGTCAAATCATATTAATGCATCTAGCATAACACATATTCAGAGCATGCAAAGAGGTTTTCCATGCATCATACAACCACACTCATGGCGTGTTTTCGATGATAAGATAAAACCACTTAGATACATCCCATATCGCCTAAAGTATTCACCCCATAATCAAACACTATGCAACATGTGTGATCTAGCCAACTTTCTCCGACCTCCCGGGTCCTTTCACATTATGCGCATAAACACGCCTTAGGCCCATTTTCACGACCTGCGTAAACACGCCTCGGGTCTATTCTCACACCCACTTAAACACTCCTCAAGCTCGGCTCTTTGATCAATCCGGGCTTAGTCCCACGTAACCACTTCTCGGGACATTTTTTTCTTTCTAATGACCAGCGTAACCATGCCTCGGGTCTAACCCACCTTCCACAGTGTGTAAACACACCTCAAGCTCAACCCTCCTATCAATCCAGGTTTTATCTAATGACCCACGTAAACACGCATCAGGTCTATCCTGCCTCAGGCTATTTGGACAGGCACACACGTCATATGCTTCAATCGATTCCATTCTAATCACATATTCAAACCACACCTTAATACACTCAATTGCCAATCATCCCAATCAATCCATGCAAGTATCAAACTCAATTCGTAAAGCATCACAAGCTAGCCACATTGCACAACCATCATTCTAACACATTGCACATATTCAATTTCAAGTCATGTGCTTGCCACTTTGGCCCACAATTCCAACATTTGACCCGGTCATATTCACCCCATGATCCATCACAAACCGGCCACCGTCAAGCATCAAATTGCACTCACAAGCACCACGACAAACAAGTCACATACGTGCCCACCATTTATCACATTTAACTCACATTCCAAGCCATGAATTAACCAACAATTAGCCATCTAAACTACCATTGAACCAGCCATGCACCACCATCAATTGACCCCTAAAATCACCATAATTATATTCTAGGAACTTGCCACATGCAACCCTCAAACCGACCCCTAACTTAACCAACAAACCGGCACTAAACAATCCCTAAACAAGTCTAATAATACCTAAAGTACTAAGTAGGGATTAGGGAGTCACTTACTTAAGTTTGGCCCGAGAAAAATCCACACAGCCACAAATGGCTTGGGTGAACAATGATGACTCGGCACGGGCAAGGGCGGACGGGCGGGGTTTCTGGCCGTGGCTAAGACATGGCTTGGCGACTCGGCGCGACTGTATCACGGCTAAGACTCACACGCCGGGTCAACCATGGGCAATTGTAGCACTTTCGGCGAAGCCGCGGGGCGGCGGGCTTACTTGGCCTCGGCCTAGGCAACGATGGGCATGCCTAGAGATGCTCAACCACAGCTATTTGGCCATGACCTGGTAGCGGCACGGGTGTGGCTTGGCTGATCAGCGAGGTGGTTGGGCGGCACGGCGACCGGCATTGTGTTGGTCTCAGAGGGTCGGCACGACGGCACGCCGGGCGAGCCGAAAGGGCGACAAGCTCGGGCCGACGAGCTGCAAATAGAGAGTTGGGCTCACGGTATATAGGCAGGCGGGCGGCCGGAGAGGTGGTGTTAGACTAATCGCCAGCCGACATGGTCGTGCGAATAGCGATAAACCTGGGAACTAGCTCCCATGGGTCGAAAGGTGAGAGGTGCGGTGGGGACGGAGGAAGACAAACCATTGAAGAAGAAGCGGGGAATACAAGAGAAGAAAAGAAAAGAAAAAGGAAGAGAGAGAGAGAGAGAGGGTTTGCATGGGGGTAGGGTCTAACATGCGAGGGGACATGAAGGAAAAGAGAGAGAGAGAGAGAGGGTAGGCTAGGGGGGAACGTCGTGCAGAAAAGAAAGAGAGAGAGAGCGAACAGCACAAGGGGAAACGTGCGTAGCAAAAGAGGGGAGAGAGAAAGAAAGAGAGAAGGAACAAAAGTCAACATAATGATCACGATCCAACGGCTCACGTTGAATTCGAAAATGATCTAACGGTCCCCAAAAGTCCTAAATAATAATAGGAAAAAGGGCCAGAAGATATTCAAATAAAGCACACTATGAGAGAGGTCTACTAGTCTAAATTTGCACCTGATCAAAATTTTACTTTTTCCATATCTCGGGCAATATTGAGGCTGGTCATAATAATATCGACACCGTCCCAGTTAAATTCATCCCGAAACTCCTAGAAATTCGACACCAAAGTTTGGGTCTATATAACGGCCAAATTCAATCGAATTCGATTTTAGTGAAATCTCAATTTTAAAAACAATAACCGAGAGTGATCAGTTTCCGGGCGAGATTTTACTATAAGCACACTAACGAATTACACGTTTTATAAATCCTAAAAATAGGCCGAAATTCGGAATGTCACAACTCTTCCCCCCTTATAAAAATTTCGTCCTCGAAATTTATAATTTAACCCAACTATTTGAACAAATGGGGGTATTAGTGTCGCATCAACTCTTCACTTTCCCTTGTTGCACCTTCGGTTCCATGATGCTCTCAAATCACCTTGACCATTGAAATTGTTTTGTTCCGCAACATTCGCTCCATTCTGTCCTTGATATGTACTAGCTTTTTTCACGTCGACACTCTATCGTCCCGCGTCTATTTCTTCGTAATTTAGCACGTGGGTCGGGTCTGTTCTTATTTCCTTAGCATAGATATCGTGGAACACATTATACACTTGAGAGATAAATTCGACGGTGGCGAGGCGATAAGGCAAGGTGCTAATTCTCTCTAAGACCTCGAATGGGCCCACTTACCTCGGGCTCAACTTCTTTTTCTTACCAAATCATGACTATCCGTTCATAGGAGATATTTTGAGGAAAATATGATCTCCCACTTGAAATTCTAAAGGCCCACGTCTCCGATCTGCATAATTTTTTGGCAGCTCTAAGTGGCCTTAAGCCTATCCCTAATCACCTTGACCGTTTTGACTGATTGTTGAATCAACTCGGGACTCGTGATGTTCCTTTCACAAACTTTGTCCCAATAAACCGGTGTTCTGCAAGCTCTACCATATAAGCGCTTCAAATGGTGCCATTTCGATACTACATTGGTAGCTATTATTGTAGGCAAATTCAACCAAATACAAATATTCCTCCTAACTACCTTTAAAATCCAATACACACGTTAAAGCATGTCTTCCAAAGTTTGAATCATCTGTCGACTGACCATCCGTTTGGGGATGATAGACCGTGCTAAACTGTAACTTTGGTCCTAATGTCATATGAAAACTTTTCTAAAAGGTGGTAGTAAATTTAGGATCACGATCTGAAGTAATCGTCACTAGCACTTTATGTAGACGGACTATTTATCGCACGTAAATCTCGGCATATTTTTTTCAAGGTGGAGTCCTTTTCGCATTAGCAAAAATGTGCAGACTTTGTCAATCGATCGACTACTACCCAAATCGAATCGTGACCCCTATGACTCCTTGGTAATTCCATTACAAAGTCCATCGTGTCGTTCCCACTTCATTCAGGGATTTCCAATAGCTACAACATTCCACCCCACTTATAATGTTGCGCCTTCACTTCTTGACATGTTAAACACTTGGCATCGTGCTTGGCTACATCCACTTTCATGCCGTTCCACAAAAATATTGCTGCAAGTTCTGATACATCTTCATACTACCCGGTGAATATTGTATTTATTATGGTGTGCTTCGACAAAATCTCTTCCTTAAGTTTTGCATCACGGATGCACACAATAAATCCACGGAACGTTAGAATTCCATCCTCGGATACTTGAAAATCCGATTTCCTTTTTGTGACATCCATACCTAAAATCTTCTGAATCTTTGAGTTTGTCGATTGTAAAACCTTAATCTTAGATTGGATTTCCGATTCAATCCTCAATGCCGCAAGCAGACTTGAGACATGACTCATTTCAAACTTAAATTCAGTCCTGAACTCCTCCAATAGAATCCATTCCTTGACCATCATATGCGCGATGCTCGATTTCTAGCTTAATGCACCCACTACTTTATTAGCTTTTTCGGGATGATACATAATATCGCGATCGTAGTCCTTAAGGAGTTCCATCCAACGATGCTGTCTCACGTTAAGTTCTTTTTGGGAAAACAAATATCTTATGCTTTGGTGGTTCATTATAATCTAAAACGTCTCCCCACATAAGTAGTGCCTCCAAATCTTAACGGCGAAAATGATCGTGGCCAATTCAAGTTATCGTCGGGTAATTCATCTCATGCAGTCTCAACTGTCGCGATCGTAAGCCACCATTTTTCATATTGCATCAACATGCATTCGAGTTCTCTTAGCGATGCATCCTTTGTAGATCTCATAACCTCCCGATCTTGATGGGATTGTCAATATTGGCACGGCCATCATCTTTGCTTTAACTCACGAAAACTCCTTTCGCACTTATCCGTCCATTCAAATCTCATTTCCTTTTTAGTAACTGCATCGGTGGCATTGCCAATGTCGAAAACCTTTCCACGAAGCGTCGGTAATAACTCGCTAAACCCAAGAAACTCATAAGCTCGGTTACCGTTGTCGGTCTTGGCCAATTCATGATGGCCTCAATCTTTATCGAGTCCTTTGCAATTCTTTCCCCGGATATCACATGTCCTAAGAATGTCACTCTATGAAACCAGAATTCACACTTACTAAACTTAGCGTGAGTGCGTGTTCCCTTAAAGTCCGTAGAACCTTTTCCCAAATGTAACTCATACTCGGTGGAACTCTTTGAGTATACCAAGATATCTTCTATGAATACAATTACAAACTGATCCAGAAATTCGTTAAATATCCGATTCATTGAATCCATAAACGCAGCAGGGGTGTTAGTCAATCCAAATGGCATTACCACGAACTTATAGTGTCCATATCTCATCTTAAATGCCGTCTTGGTACATCTTCCTTCTTAATCCTCAATTGGTGATAACCAGATCTCAAGTCGATCTTACAAAATATCGATGCCCTTTGTAACTAGTCAAACAAGTTATCTATACTTGCAACGGTTGCTTATTCTTAATAGTCACCTGATTCAACTGTATGTAGTCAATGCATAACCTTAACGATTCGTCCATTTTCCTCCACGAATAAAACTAGCGCTCCCCATGGAGACCCACTCAGACGAATGAAGCCTCTATACAATAACTCTTGCATTTGGATCTTGATTTCTTCAATTTCGACGGTGACATCTTCTAGGGCGCTTCAAGATTGGTTTTGTCCCTAGGGCCAACTCAACCACAACCTCCACTCTCCAATCAGGTGGCAATCCGGCAATTCTTGAGGAAAGACATCGGAAGATTACACATCTTGGCTATGTCTTTTTGCATTGGTTCCTCAACCAACGAGTTAACCACTAGATAGTTATCTTTTTACACCTCGAAGATAAAGCTCATCCCATTCAATTTCAATTCAATGGTCTCTCAAAACAATTGCCCTGGTCCTTTACAAAATCCAAAATTTCCAAGCAACTCACATCTTTATCAACTCGTCCAAGAATATCGTCAAGTAATTTAGAAATCCTTAAACTGATTGCGCCTACTCACTATAAGCAATTATCGTCGTACATGACCATTCAAGCTATAGCTCCAAAATCCTCTTTTATTGCACCCACTATATCACATAATGCATCTAGGCTTTCAAGACAAATCCTCTTATTCCTTCCCAACCACTTCATGCACATTTCCTCACGTCCGTAGCCGATTCTCGATTATTTTGCGGGGCAACTCCCGCTTAATGTCCTACTTGCCATTGTTGCAATTGCATCAATTTGTTTAACCTATCGACTCAGTAATTTCTCCTTGATGACCATGTTGGCCACATCCAAAACACAATCTATTTCCACCTAAGCAAGGGCCATTCCATGCCTCTTTCTACAAGATCGGCAAGCAACGTTGGAGTAATAGTTTGGCTTTCCAAAGTTCTTCCTTACCGAAGGGACAAGTCTCATTTTCTTTGCCATAGGCTTCTTTCTAAAGTTCCTATTGTCCCTAGCAGTGCACCACAATTCAAAAGCGGCAGCCCTTTCACTCATCCGCTTTAACCATCGAGCTCTCTCATACAACTCATTGTAATCCTTTAAGACTCAAGAGTACTAATTGATTCTGAGTTCGATTTCAATCTATCCGAAACCTCCTTGTCCTATCCACATGGTCATTGACTATCCTTGGTAATGCGTGCTTGACAACCTTACAAGCTCGACCTCGTTCTAATTGGTGACATCCGATTTTAGCAAAGTCGGAGAAACTATGTCATCTTACGTCCTTGCGCACTCTCTGAAAGTACTTCTCATTGAAGGCCTCAATAACGTCACCTTTGACTTGGAAATATGCCCTCACGAAATATTCTACTTTGGGAGTCCTTTTATCAATCACTTGTATTTCCTTAGAGTTGATATATAGCCGAGTCACTTACTCTGATCGGTGCACCGAATACCTCAAAAGCCCCCATTTTTTTTTCAAGTCCTCTATCCAAAGTAACGTAACCTTAGGGTCACATTTACCATCGAACTTCAGAGGTATTAATTTCAAATATTTTCTAACTAGCTAACACATCTATTTGACTACATCAACTTGCCCTTGACTTTGATTCCCAACATTTCCATTATGCCCATGATTCCCATTATTTCTATTGGTAGCGGCAACAAAGATGGCCTCAACATCGATGCTTGACGGTAGCATTTCGCTCATCAATCTGTCTTCCCATTAAAATTCCAACTCCCTTGTGTGCCCTCAAAATCCCATCCATCTAGGATCCCTGCAACGCTAACTTGCGGACTTACGACCTCGATCTCGACCTCTTCCTCGGCTACTCATACTCACGGGATTCACACCACCCACTTACCTGCTATAATTCCTCTTGAGAATTAAAGACCTAAGCCAACTATACCAGTCTAAAACCTTAGACAGTAAATCACGATAATTCACTAAGCGAGACAGTTAATCACAACATCACATAATCACAAAGAATAGGGATCGTGCACTAATCTCAAGTTCTGGCGCCGCGTGCATTTCACGTATTATTGTATCGTCCTTAGCAATCATAATCAAATAGTCTAGGGTACGCATGGCACACGAGTCTCCCTAAGCTGGCTATCCCAAAGTCATCGCTCCTTATCACTCAAGGCTTGACCAATTTGGATCGAGCTGGCATTGCTCGATACCAAATCAACGGGGTGTCACGCCTCGAACCCCGACGGGCTTGCGACACCCCTTCCACGGTCGTATTGAAGGTGATGTCTCGGGACGCGTTGCCGACCCAAACGAAACACCTAACGATAAAGGTAAGCGGGCGAAATAGAAAAACCCAGACAATAAACAATGACAACGGGATAGCATAAGCACAAATCAACAAACACATTTCATAAATCTAACAATCACTTACAACATTAAATCTAGGTTACTAGCTTCAAAACCACATTTGTCAAAAGGGGCGGTGGTTAAGTAGCCTACTTCACTATACAAAAAGGGGGCATCCAATAGATGAGCGGAGCATCAAATGCCCAAAGTACTCCTAGTCTCTAGATTGCACGTGACGACTAATCGTCACTCCAAACCTGAAAATATTTAACAACGGGGATGAGATAAATCCCAACAAGTAGACAACCTAAACCATAGGCCAATGCGTATACAGATTTAGTCTCAACATGCAATCTAACAATTGACATACTAGAACTCACCCAAACATACATACCTCGCATTCATTCGCACGCCAACTCTGCATAATATTCAAATCGCATTAACGCATCCAGCATAACACATATTCAGAGCATGCAAAGAGGGTTCCCATGCATCATACAACCACACTCGCGCATGTTTTGATCATAAGGTAAAACCACTTAGGCACGTCTCATACCATGCCTAGCAATATTCACCCCATAATCAAACACTATGCAACATCGTAATCCAGCCAACTTTCTCATGACCTCCCGGGTCCTTTCACCTTGCTGCATAAAGGCGCCTCGGACCCATTTTCACGACCTGCGTAAACCGCCTTGCGTCTATTCTCGCAGCCAGCGTAAACACGCCTTTGGTTGGGTTCTACGATCAATCGAGCTCAATCCCATGTAACCACGCCTCGGGACATTTTTTCTTTCCAATGACTCGCGTAAACACGCCTCAGGTCTAACCCACCTTCCATAGCTCGCGTAAACACGCCTGAGGCTCAGCCCTCGATCAATCCGAGATTTATCCAATGACCCACGTAAACACGCATCGGGTCTATCCTGCCTCAGGCTATTTGGACAGGCACACACGTCATATGCTTCAATCGATTCCATGCCAATCACATATTCAAACCACACCTTAATACACTCAATTGCCAATCATCCCAATCAATCCATGCAAGTATCAAACTCAATTCGTAAAGCATCACAAGCTAGCCACATTGCACAACCATCATTCTAACACATTGCACATACTCAATTTCAAGTCATGTGCTTGCCACTTTGGCCCACAATTCCAACATTTGACCCGGTCATATTCACCCCATGATCCATCACAAACCAGCCACCGTCAAGCATCAAATTGCACTCACAAGCACCACGACAAACAAGTCACATACGCGCCCACCATTCATCACATTTAACTCACATTCCAAGCCATGAATTAACCAACAATTAGCCATCTAAATTGCCATCGAACCAGCCATGCACCATCATCAATTGACCCTTAAAATCACCACAATTATATTCTAAGAACTTGCCACGTGCAACCCCAAGCCAGTCCCTAACTTAACCAACAAACCGGCACTAAACAATCCCTAAACAAGTCTAATAATACCCAAAGTACTAAGTAGGGATTAGGGAGTTACTTACTTAAGTTTGGCCCGAGAAAAATTCACGGAGGCCCAAAATGCCCAGTGAACAATGGACGGCAAGCGGTGACTAATGGGGTAGCGGTGCTAAAGCGACCGGCCGACAACGGTCGGGCATGTCGAGCGACCTACCGGGAACGAGCTCGGCAACAAGAGAGCAGTGTAGCAAATTGGAAGGAAGAAGAGAAACCAACAAAGAAGAAGAAGGAATAGAAGATACGAAAAGAGAGGAAAAGGGAAGAGAGAGAGAGAGAGAGAGGGTTTGCTGGGGGGGTGGGGTTTGACATGTAGGGGAGTGGACGAGGGAAAAGAGAGAGAGAGAGAGAGAGGGTAGGGTAGGGGAAATGAGAGAGAGAGAGAGGGTAGGCATGGGGAAACGTGTGCAACTAAGTAGAGAGAGAGAAAGAGAGAGAATGAACAAAAGTCAATGCAATGATCGCGATCCAACGGCTTACGCTCGAATTCGAAAATGATCTAACGGTCCCGAAAATCCTAAATAATAATAAGAAATGGGCAGAAGATATTCAAATATACACACTATGAGGGAGGTTTACTAGTTCAAATTTGCACCCGATCAAAATTTTACTTTTCCCATATCCCGGGCAATATCTATGCTGGCCACAATAATATCGACACCGTCCAATTAAATTCATCCCAAAACTCCGAGAAATTCAACACTAAAGTTTGGGCTCTAAATAAACAGCCAAATTCGATCGAAGTGCGATTCTAACGAAATTTCAATTTTAAAAACAAGAACCCGAGAGTAATAAGTTCCCGGATGAGATTTTACTATAAGCACATTTATTTAATTACACGTTTTATAAATCCCAAAAATGGGTCGAAATTCGGAATATTACAATACACATAAGTTAGCATTATTGCTAACTGTTTTTGTATCATGTGATGCATTCTATTCCGAGTGGGGGTTCTAAGGTTGGTAGAATTTACGGAAATTCTTATCCAGAACTTAAAACTTTGTGCAATGAAACTATATTCATAATTGCAATAGGAGCTAGGATCCTGAACGGTGATTGAAAATGTAGTGACCTTTTGACTTGTGATTGAGGCGGAATTGCTGTGGAAGCCAAGTGATCGAATAATAATTTTGACAAAATAAGAAAATAAATCGAACACCAGATTTACGTGCATTAAAAAAAAAACAAGGATTTAGCCACAAAATTTGCGACGAAAAATTTGGCAAAATTTGTGGCTAAACAAATTTGTGACGAAAATTTTTTCGTCTCTAATTCAAGGCGTCATAAAAATTTAGTGACAAAAATTTCAATTTTCTTCTCTAAATTGCGATTTAAATTTATTTGTAAAAAAAATTCGTCATGAAATTATTCATGGCAAAATTCGTCGCTAATTTGGCATGAAATTTTTATTTGGTCAGTAATTTGTGACGAACTTATTCGTGGCAAAATTCGTCGCTAATTATTCGTGGGCAAAATTTGTCGTTAATTTTTCGTGGGAAAATTTGTCGTTAATTTTTCGTGGGAAAATTCATTGCTAATTTTTGTGGCAAAATTCGTCGCTAATTTGGTACGAATATTTTATTTTTGGTCAAAAAATTTGCAAACGAACTTATTCGTACTAAAATTCGTCGCTAATTTACCACGAAAAATTTTGACTTTTGCCATGGACATTGTTCGAAATGAATTTAGCGACGAATTTCTATTAATTCTTTAGTGACGAATATTTATTAATTCTTTAGCGACAAACTCTACGGACGATTTCGATTTTAAATCTAATAAACAACAAAATTAATTTCTAAAATTTATATTTAACATTGATCATGCATTTAATAACATCAAAATATTATAATGATATGGAAATGAAATACATTCATCAACATTTTCCAGAAGAATAACATAAATATTTTTCTTTGTAGTAGCGTGGCTGCCCCTAGCTTAGCCTCTGCTCATGGCATGGCCACCCACCATTGCCCCCTCACGCTTTCGTGGCATGGTCGGCCGGGTCCCTCCAGCCGCTGCTCACGGTGTGGCCGCTGTGACGCCCGACCTCGGGGTCATATAAACATGACGTCCGTTCATTGTTATCTTTTATTACACATACGCGGAAGCATATCTCGGGATAATCACATTAAAAACAACAGCGGGATATAAGACAACAGCATTATGAACAAACCTTACGTTTACAATGTATACAAACATGTTTCACAAGCTAAATTATCCAATTTTAGCCATTTACACACAATAAACATGTGGCTTGGGTGTCCTAAGCTCACTACTTTAGGTTCACTCCTCGCTTTTCCTCGAACTCCAACATGGCTCAAGCTTTCCCTGTTGCTGCAGTCCGTTCGACCATCCTATGTACCTGAGGGTGGGAAAAACGGGGGATGAGTCGGGGAGACTCAGTAAGTAAACCTACTAATATCAAGCGAGGACGAGGGGATCGCCGTTAGCACAAGCCGGCCCTTACCGCACCCGTATCAATGGCAGATCAATAGCAAAGTTCATACAAGAGAACATCAAGCATGGCTATAACATGTGCACCTTGCCTTTCAAGTCTCGATTCTACCGCCAAAACAAACTTCAAACACAAAACATGATTAAATCAAGAAATGAACCAACCACAATCAACCAAATGACGAGAAACGGTCCAAGCAAACCGTGTCACAACGCATCACAACTTCCTTTCCCGATATTAGGAAGTTTACTTACTCTAAACTGAAACAAGAACTAGAGAAATGAGGCATGTGAAGGACATGCGAGTCTCGGCGACTCTCGGGCGATTCTCGGTGGTTCTCGAGTTTGAACACGAACACATGGCCTTGGGTCTGGCTTTCTCACTTGATCGAACCACGAGAAAGACACGGGCTAATTGGTAAGCTTTTTCTTTCTTTCTTTCTTTCTATTTTTCTCTTTCTCGTTCATGACTACAAAGCAAGAAATAAGAAAGAGGGTTGGCGAGCTCTCGGGGCATGGAAATGGCGCGAGGGAGAGGAAGGGGGGCTTCACGTGAGGTTCTCCCTCTCTCTCTTTCTCGGCTTCTCTCTCTCTCTCTCTCTCTCTCTCTCTCTCTCTCTCTCTATTTCTCTCTCCCTGGCCAAATGGCCTTTCTCTATTTATAGGGGGGAAACTTGGGGCCAAAGTTTGATGAGGTAAGCGTTATGTCATCGAGGCAATGAGGTGGCGCTTACCTCACAAGCCATCATGAAGGGTCATCAAAGTCAAGCATAATAATGGCCAATAAATGCATGTCATCATGATAAGGACTTCAAAGTCAAGACTATTTAATGAGGCTTTTTGAACAAGCTTCATTCTTTGCCATTCATTTTCAAATTTCGTTTTCCCTGGTCCGACCTCCAATCAAGGCATAAAATATCTCATTTGAAAGCTCAGAACGCGTACTTGAAATCACCAGAAGACACCAAGTCCAAATTCCAACGTTTTCATATAGAAAATGCTAAATCTTTGAAATCTGACGAAACCAAATAGTTTTGCACTGTTCACGAAATCGGACTTGAAATCATAGTAAATGAACTCTGAAAATTCTCAAATTTGGATATGTCATAAACAAGACCTTAATAAACATTTTTCGTGAAGAACACAAAATCTAATTCTCTTTGTAAACACCATTTTCAGTCACTCAAAGCCAGACTAAAAACAGCTTACTAGAAGAGCATTTTTATTTCTCAAAATAGGCTCTGTCCAGTATCCAATTCATCTCAGAAAATTTCTAAAATTACACATGTTATAGAAAAGGAAGTTCTTAACAACTTTTGTGAAGAAAACATTTCCAAAATTAGCCTAGAAAAGCTCGTAGAAAATCAAGACGGTGTAAACATCACCGAAATTCCCATTTCGGGCAGTTTCACATAGTCCGAAATCAGGCCATCGTACCACTCATATCAACTCTAAAAATTCTGAAATTAAATCACGTAAAATTTCAAAATGTTTGGAACAACTTTCCAGAAGAAAGCGCTTGGAAATTCGGATCACAAAAGTCTCCCCAAAATAACAAAATGAAAGGGTAAAAATAATCCGAAAACTAGGTTTTCCAAAACAAGAGAAAACAATTTAGTTTTGATTGGAAAAGCGCCAAACTTAAACCATAGTCATTTCCCAGGGATTGAAATTGAGGATATTACAATTTACCTGCAGCTTCCCAGTCCCAAAAATCGGGATGTGACACCGCTTTGTCCAGCCACCGCCAGGGTTGGGTGACGTTGCTTTCATGATCTCCTTTAGCTCACCGCTCATCCATCCCTACTGCACTCCACCGCCACTAACCACCGCCGCCTCCCGCCCCGCTTCCCCTAGTAGTTGCTATACGGGGCCGCGCCGACACCAATGCTGCTCTCCCAATGCAGCTTGTCGCCAAATCCAATCGCCGCCTCCTCACTCTGCATCGCCAGAAATCGATGCCCTCTCGCCACCCGTTGCTTGGACATCTTGAAGTCCCAACTCAAGAAGAGCAACGACCAAAGCATAGATCTATTTGAGGGGAGAGGGGGAGAGAGAAAGGGGGGGGGGGGGAGAGCACTCACTGGATTGACCTCTTCTTCCTCGCTCTCCTTCTCTTCCGAGGCGCCGCCCCTCGCTGGCCAACTTCTACGATCTACCGGTAACAATGAAATGGGCAAAGGAAAGCAGGCTATTGTGGCTAGCCGAGTAGCTCGGGGGCTGTTCAGCGTCAAATGGCTGCTGGTGGTGGTGGCTAGGGTGGACAGGCAACAAGTGGTGGCGGAGGAGTGGGGCGAGGTGTAATCGGGCGTGGCTTTGGGCGGCCCGTGTGCTTATTTCTTGGGAGATGCGATTGGTGTGGCTACTTTGTAAAGTGAGAATTAGAAGGGTGGTTGTTGGCGTGTTGGACCGTAGCGGTGAGCAACGAGGATGGACACGGGCGGTGGGCGAGTGATGCAACTTGCCTTGGCTAGAAAACGACCCAGTGACTAGAGGCCGGGCGGCTTTGGGGCGGTGCGGCTCGGCCAGGGACGAAGTTGGGACGGCGATGGTGCGGTGGCGAGGTAGAGCAATTGCATGGCATGGTTGTTTCCGTGAGAAATGGCCTAGTCTGGCGGTTGGAAATGAGAAAAAAAAAAAAGAAGAACAAACAAACAGAAGTGAACAAGAAAAAGAAGTAGCGAAGAAGAGGAAGAAAAGGAGGAAGCAATGATGGGGAGTTGGTGGTGGTTCAATGGGAAAGTCAGAGGCGTGAGGGGTAAGTCAGCGGGGGAAGGGGGGAAGAGACAAAGAGAAGAGAGAGAAGACAGGGGGTGAAATGATTATCCCACTTAAAAAAAAAATCTTTCCCACTTTCTTTTGAAATTTTTCTCAATTTTATTTTTTCAAATTAGTCACGAACTCAAAAAATCCATCGCTAATTAGTGATGATTCTAATCCGTGGCTAATTAGCCACGGATTTAGCCACGAAAATAAAGTCTCACGGCACTTACCCGATTATTTTTATTTTCGTGGCCAAATTCGTGGCTAATTAGCCACGAAAATAAAGTCTCGTGGCACTAACTTGATTATTTTTTCCGTGGCTAATCAGCCACGGATTTAGTCACAGAAATTAAGTATCACCACATTTCCCTACTATATTTATTTCCGTGGCTAAATCCGTGGCCAATTAGCCATTTGATTTAGCCACGAAAATAAAAAATAATCGGGAAAGTGATGCAAGAGTTTATTTTCGTCGCTAAATCTGTAGCTAATTAGTCACATATTTTTTTTTTGTCGTAAATTAGTCATGAAAAATTTTTCGCCGCAAATTAGCGACAGATTTTTTTTTGTCGCAATTAGCGATAAATTTAGTTTCTGTCGCAAATTAGCGGCGAATAATTTTCGTGGCTAAATCCTTATTTTTTGTAGTGTAATTAGTCGCGGATTTAGCCACCGAAATAAAATATAGTAGGGAAAATGCCAAGAGTAGTTATTTCCGTGGCTAAATTCGTGGCTAATTAGCCCGCAAAAAAATTTTTCGTGGCAAATTCCGTCGTAAATTAGCCACGGAGAAGTTTTTTGTCACAAATTAGCCACAGAAAATTTTTTTCGTGGAAAATTCCGTCGCTAATTTATGACGAAAAAATTTTCGTAGCAAACTCCGTCACAAATTAGCCACGGAAAATTTTTCGTCACAAATTCCGTCGTAAATTAGTGACAAATATTTTTTCGTCCGCAAATTAGTGACGAATTTTTTTTTTGTCTCAAATTAGCGATTTAGTTTTTTTTCCATTGCAAATTAGCGATTTAAAGATTTTTCGTCACTAATTAGCGAAGAATTTAGTTTTCGTCACAAATTAGCAACGAATAATCTTTCATCGCAAATTTTCTGTGGCTAAATCCTTGTTTTTTGTGGTGGTGGTTCGGTTGTAATGACATGTGTCCACGGAAAGAGCAACACGAAATTCTATTATAGATCAAGCGATACAACGGAGATTATAACTATACTTGAGTCACTCAAACACTCAAAATATTTCCCAAATCCTAATTACATCCAATAACTCACGTAGTGTTTAACCTTAATTTCTCACGAAATAATCTCTCAATCTTACGAAGGAATTATACATAAATTTTATTACAAAATTTAATTCCTATAAACACTTAAACTCTTAGTGTAATTTCACGAATAAAATCATAAACCATTGCCAAGCACTCGCTTGAGTAACGGCGCTGCAATTCTTTCTCTCTCTCGAAGTCCAATCTGGAGTGAAATTTATACGATAACTCAGTTGACCTTGGTCTTCCAGTCCAACATTGGACTTTCCAATCTTGACCGAAAGTCCACTTCTTATTCTCAGTGGCCGAATCAACGTGAAACGGAAACCATGAAGGTTTTTTTTTTTTTTTTTTTTTGGTCAGAAAATACTTCTCATTAAACTAAACGAACGTGTTCGGAGACAGAGATGCGGAATCAAAACATAATAAGGCCCTGAGGGCTTCAGGGGATTGGACAACCAATTTTGGGATAAGGATCTGCTCCTGTGAGCTCGAGCAATCTGGTCCGCGACTTTGTTGGACTCTCTTAAGCAATGGGTCAGTCTTAAGTCGCAGAAGCCCATTACCAATTTCTTTGCTTCAGTGATAAGTGCGTCCGCTTCCCAGCCGAACTGATCTGCTCCCGGAAGTGCATTTGTCAGTGTTAAGTGGTCAGACTCAAGTACAAGTCTTTCTCCCATTCGTGAGGCCAAAAGGTTAGGGTTTCCACCAAAGCAATGGCTTCCGTTTGAGCTGCCGATCTCGTCTTTACTCTCTTCGTAAAGCCATCCGCGAACGCCCGACGCTGTCTCGGCAAAGACAGCTGATGGCTCCTTCCGTAGAGCCTTCTAGAAAGGAGCCGTCGATGTTTACTTTAAGAACGCCCGGTGCCGGACTCTGCCAGGTCTGACGTAAAACTTCTCTGTCTGAGGTATTCTTGAACTGAAGCAGCCACTCTTCTAATCGGATGAGCCCATGACCGGTGATTTTGATTTTTAGCACAGGATCCGACCAGACTTCGTGTGTCCAAGGGCAAAGCAATAAGAGATGCTCCAGAGTCTCAGGGTGCATTCCACACAAGCCACAGGTGTCGTCTTCAATTATTTTTCTCCTGAATAGGTTGTCCCTTGTGGGTAAAGCATTTTGGCAAATTCCCCATAAGAAAAAACGAGTTTTTGGGGGAACTTTTGCTTTCCAAATTTTTGTCCATAGCGCACGAGGGATCTGATATGATGTTGAGGCAGAGGGTTGGCTCTGTTTTTCAATCTCTTCCCTGTTTATGTTGTATCCACTCTTCACCGTATAAAGCCCGGATTTGGAGTTAGTCCAAGCCAATCTATCTTCTTTTTTGTGTGAGACCCTAGTGGGATTGAGAGAATTTCGCTGGTGGTTGATTCATCGAACATGTCGGCTAGAGCATCTTCGTTCCATTTCGCCTCTTCTCCAAGTATGAGCGCTGAGACTTTCTGGGGTTCATCTCTGTTTGCTGGTCCCCAATCACCCCTCGAGGGAGCCATTTATCTTCTCTGATGCAAATTTTAACTCCATTCCCAACGGCCCACATTACAGGAGGTTGAATTGCTTCTCTACCCACAAGGAGGCTTTGCCATCCCCAAGATGGTTGAGACCCCTGTTTAGCAGTCCAGAAATCGCAATTTGGGAAGTAAAGACCCTTTAAAACTTGGCCCCGCAGAGAAGGTGGGGGTTGTATCATTCGCCGTGCTTGTTTTCCAAGCACTGCTTTGTTAAAAGTGATTAAATCTCTGAATCCCAGACCACCATTATCCTTTCTGAGTTTGAGAATCTCCCATTTACGCCAATGTATTCGGATTTTCTCTCATTGGTACTCCACCAGAATTTTGCTATTTTCTGTTCTATGCTTCGGCAAATAGAAACTGGAATTTTGAAGATGGACATAGCATATTGGGGAAGAGCTTGAACCACAGCTTTAATAAGAACTTTCTTTCCTGCCTTTGACGTTAATTTCTCCTTCCAACCCTCTAGTTTCATGTTGACTCTTACTGAAATCCAAGCAAACATTTGTTTTTTGGTTTCCCCCAATCTGAAGGAATTCCTCGGTACTTGCTAGTTTTCTTAATTTCTGCGATCCATAGTTCAGCCAGCATATTCTGTTTCAGCCTATATGGGCAATTCTTACTAAAATATAACCCAGATTTTGTTCAGGTTTATAGCTTGGCCTGATGCATAACAATATTGATTCAACACCTCAGCCACATTTTGACACTCTTTTAATGGTTGCATCAAGAAAGAAAATGGAGTCATTCGCATACAGGAGGTGGGTTAGGGTGGGGCATGATCTATTAAGCTGAATTCCCTTTATATTTCCAATCTCAAGAGCATTTTTCATCACAGATGAGAGCACGTTAACCACTAGAATGAACAGATATGGAGAAAGAGGATCACCTTGTCGAAGTCCCCGCAAGGGATGGAAGTAAGGTGTTGGTTCTCCATTAAATTTAACACTGAAGGAAATAGTTGTGACACACTGCATCACCCAATTAACCCATTTAGAGCTGAAACCCATCTTCAACATACATGCTTCCAAAAAATCCCACTCAACCCTATCATAGGCTTTCTTCATATCGAGTTTCAGCACAGCCTGAAATTTTCTTTTCCTTTCCTGGATCCTGAGTTGGTGAAGAACTTCCTAGACGTTTAAGATGTTGTCCTGGATTTGTCTACCACTCACAAAAGCGCTCTGTTCAACCAAAATTATGTCTGGCAGCCATGTCTTTAGTCTATTTGCAAGAACTTTTGAAATGATTTTATATGCGAAATTGCACAAACTGATAGGCAGGTATTGCTCTAGCTTGTCTGGGTTTGGTGTTTTTGGTATAAAGTAATAAGTGTTCTGTTCAGCTCAGGATGAAGCACCCCTGAATTAAGGAAACTGTGCACTTCAAGGAAAATTGATTGCTTAAGCTCTTTCCAGTTTTGCTGGTAGAACTGTCCATTCAGCCCGTCAGGTCCTGGAGCTTTGGTGGAACCCAATTGATGTGCTGCTTCTGTCACTTCCTTCAGTGTTACTTCTGCCGTAAGCATCTGATTTGTCTCTTCTCCCACTAAAGTAGGGCATTGATCCAGAACTGGATCAAAATTTCTAGGGCCCACCGAGCTGTGTAACTCTCTAAAAAAGAGTACAGTTTACTGTCGTAGTGTCTCTAAATCCCTTACCCATTCCTCATTTGAGTTCTTTAGCATGGAGATCTTGTTTTGATGTCGCCTTTGTATGGTGGTGGCATGGAAATATGATGTGTGTTTTGTCACGCCACTTCAACCACTTTATTCTAGCCTCAATACATCTCCTCTTGTCTCCATGTTTTCTCAATCTCCAGTTTCAGATGCTCTGCCCTTGCTTTATCATGATGAATGGTGGGGGTGTTGGTTAAAGCTTGCAATTCCCTTTTCAAAGAGATGATCTCCTTTCGAGCATTGGGAAATTCTCTTACTCCAGGCTATTAACGCATTTTTCACTACAACCAGTTTTCTTGGCAAATCTATATTCCTATGATCAAGAGAGTTCCATGTGTGCCTAAGGAGCTGTTCATACTCTGTCTTCTAACCAAAAGGCCTCAAACTTGAATTGCTTACTCCTTTTCACATATTCCTGAAACAGGGACAGCATAATAGGATTATGATCCGAGCCTATTGCTGGTAGTGCAAAGGCTTTGGCATTAGGGAAGGTGATTCGCCAGTCCATCGTGCACAACACTGTCTAATCTGTCCTTGACAAAGGCTTCTCCAGCCCTATTATTTACCTACGTAAGCATACATCCTTTGCTTTCCATATCCATTAAAGCACAAGAATTTAGGAACTCCTGAAAAGCATAAAGCCTATACTGTTCAGTCTTTCTCCTTCCTACCTTCTCCCAGTGAAAGAGGATCTCATTGAAAATCCCTATACAAACCCAAGGATGGGTGTTAGAAAGGCTGATGTTATGCAGTTGATCCCAAAGAACCACCCTTTCTTGAAACGTCGCTGGAGCATGAACAAAAGTAATCCTCATAAGCTGCTGGCTTTCCCTAAGAAGACACTCAGCATCAATGAAATGC
This sequence comes from Syzygium grande, assembly GCA_024733475.1. Lineage (NCBI taxonomy): Eukaryota > Viridiplantae > Streptophyta > Magnoliopsida > Myrtales > Myrtaceae > Syzygium > Syzygium grande. Next base: position 11,674,442 of record JAMXDD010000008.1, read on the forward strand.
TTGGAGTGGGACATGATTGTTAAAGTAGCCTGTTCATCCCAAAAGATTGCCATACCTCCTGCCAACCCCACTGGATTCACTAAAAAACAGTGCTGAAACTTCAAACTTCTTTTATTCTTAGGGTCACTTGTTCTTGGTTTTTAGTTTCCACAAAAAAAAAAAAAAAAAAAAACTGGGCCTTTCTTGAGCCTCAAGGGCTCTAAGTGTTTGACATATCAGGGGTGTGCCCAACCCCTGACGATTCCAGCTCAAAAAGTTCATCTATGTCCCGGTAGCTTATTAGGGCTAGCTGCCAAAGTCCATTCCTTTGAGCAATCTCCAATCAAGATAAGGATGCATTCTTTCGTTTTTTCCTTGGGAATTTTCTCGACCATCTTGGGTACAAAATCCATCTACCACATTATACCTAGTCTTCTACACAAACAGCAAGTCTTTGTTGCTTTTCTAGCTCGCTCTCCATTTTTCTTTTTACTTTTTTCTCACAGGAACAAACCCAGCAAGGAGAAATGGGCAAACCTTTCCATACCAGATCACGAACAGTTGTGCTTCAGGCGAGTGCCCACTTCTTGGGAACATGCTACCAGCTCAGAACAGGACACCTCCAAGATTCCTCCATGACCGACAGCTGCTGATTCAGATTAACAGAATATAGGAAAACGAAGGTATAATTGGATAAAAGGGAGCTTTAGAAAAGCAGCGTCACAGTTAGGTTAGGTTTTTGGGTTTATATGAACACACTGCAGGAAACGGAAAATGAGTGGATTCGAGGGCTAAAGTGGTTGCTGGGAAGAGAAATTTGTAAAAGGAAAAGGAATCAAACACGCCAAGGAGCTGAGATGGGAAGGAGCTGGGAAGTATGGGACGGAAGGTGGGTAGGAGTGCGGTCAGTGAGGTGGGGGGGGAAGGAGTAAGGGGAATTGGGGTTAGCTATCACCATGGATAGGGAAAACTCTTCCAACGAAAGAGAGGAGAACTCTTACAAGAAGAGAGGAAAACTCTTCCAAAGAAGAGTCACCATGAAGATCAGTGAACGTAATTTTCCTCTTTAGATATCAACGTAACTTTGGCCGTGACGTCCACGGAAATAAGAAAGAATAATTATTTCTGCTTTCCTTTTTAACTTGAAGTCCAACAAGAGATATCAACCAAGCAGGAATAATTATTCTTGTAAATTCCACATTCTGATATTCATATTTTTGCTTTGCTCGATTTTGGACATCCGCAGAATATCTAATTTGGAATATTTAGATCTCCACAAATTATAATTAATTTCGGATCGGGTTTCATATATCGAGCTCAAACTTGAGACATATTTTAATAGAAATTTTAGAAACCATACTTAGCATTTGTACAAAATATGTGTTGTGTAGGGTATTAGTAGTAGCTTAATTGTCTCTAAGCTGTGCTAAAAAGTAAAGGCCATTGAATTGCCAGAATGATTCCTTTGGCAATTTGAAAGCACTAAGAATGGTTTGATCGTGGTTTAAGTAGATTGGGCCCATCAAAACTCCCATTATGCTTTGTACATACTAAAATGCCATTAATAAAGATTACATACATGTATGTATGGAAAAAAAACCACAATTATTTCCATTTCTAAATGAAACTTACAAAAATTTATTACTTGGGATGCAATTTCACTTTGTCATTTTCTATTCTTTAGTAACAATTTTTGTACGGGTTCCTATCATTGACCACTAATCCTCAACTACTTGAGTCCTTCTTGTAGCATACATAAGATATCTCAAATCCTCTTTAGTAGCCGATTCAAATGCTTCTTCAAGGTTGCAGCAATGCACAACAAAAGAAAAAGTTTGCTTTCATCACGCCCGCAACTAAAATAACAACCTATTGATGTACAACCACACTAAAATTTGGTTGGACATAGCTCAATTGAAGAGATTTACGATGCTCTAAACAATTAATGAACGATTGTGAAGTAACTGTCTTGATGGAATCGGTAAAATCAGATCCAACTACAAAACTCAAATAGATCATCATTGCATTACGTCGTTGATGGACCGACATTTGAAATATAGGAATCTATTTGAAGTGACATGTTGGTGATATAGCTAGCAAGGATCACCTAGAGGGGGATGAATATGTGATTTTAAACAATTTTTATCAATTTAAATGGAAATAATTGACCACAGTTGAGTCTGAATAAAATTCAGATTCAAGACAATTTATATAGACATTGCTTTTGATGTCTAGTATGTAAAGTAAGAGATAAGGGATAGAAAAACTATACATAAGTTTACACGGTGATTCGCTTCTAGCAAGCCTACGTCTATTCTCCCATGTTGATAGCTTCTTTGGCTGGATTTTACTATGTAATCAAGAGGAATTACAGATTCTCGGTGACAACACTCTTGTGTATGATAAGACTTTCTATCTCACATAATCACTCTTACGAAGTGTCTCTCAAGATCTTGATGTTTAGCTCAAAAAGATAAGAGAAAGGATCGGAGTATTCTTAGACTTTGGATTTGTTGTTTTTCGATTTCGTGTGTTCTTTTTCTGCTCCTCGTAAATCCCCTTTTATACTCCTCCACTACCAAACTAGCCATTGGACAATCTTCAGAGGATCATCTTCCAATCTTCATCTTGGACAGATTTGTATAAAATGGATTGAGTAGTCGTTGGTTGACAAAATCTGAATCCCACTGATTCTGGTCGCCTATACAATCAGAATCTTGGTTTCCATAAATAGAGTTTTATCCGTTGTAATGCATACTTGTCATAATGATTGATTGTCAATCAATTAGACTGAGATTGAGTCAATCAAAACTTTCTTTTTGTGAAATCCATGCCAAATCACTAGCTATTGTGATTTTTTTCTGAATGGGTTTTTATACGTGTTTGAAAAACTTCAGAATCTTAGAAATTTCAGCATCTACATCTGCATAATTACTGCGTCTGAAGAATTTCTAATTCAGAACTTGAGTCAATGTAGGTTTTCAAAGTAAAATCTGAAAATTTCATAATTAAATTTTTAGTTTAAGTGCGAGCGTTTAGTTCTGAAAACTTGTAAAGTTTGATATTTTCTTCTGAACTTCCATAATATATTAACTTGAAATGAATTGCATGTCGGTTTTCACAAAGATGTACGATCTCTACGTGCAATCATGCTGCGTATGCTTTATTTGATCTGGGCGTCACACTCCTTTATATCTGCGCAATTTGTTGAGTTGATTGGGATAGAACCGCAATTGCTTGATGTTGTGTTATGTGTAACCACTCCCTTGAATGATAAGATGTTAGTATCAATGGGGTGTCCAGACTATAAGATTGTGATTGGGGATAGGGAGGAAAAGATCAATTTAGCAGTTCTAGCCATGTATGATTTCGATGTGATAATAGGAATGGACTAACTATCTAAGCAGAAGGTCGTAATGGATTATAACAGCAGGGTGATCCAATTTAATCCCGTTGGACATCCAGAATTTAAGTTTGTGGGAAATCGAGGAGGACCCTTGATCCCATGGATTTCGTCGCTAGAAATGTCGAAGTTGTTGAGTGAGGGATGTCAAGGATTTCTAGCGGCAGTAGTCGATTCGACGGCTGAAGAGCCGAGGCTAGAGAATATAGCCGTGGTGCGCAAATACCCGATGTTTTCCTCTGGAATTTCCGAGATTGCCACTAGAAAGATAAGTAGAATTTGTGATCGAGGTTGGCACACTGAACCGAGCCAATCTCAAAGGAACCTTATAGGATGTCACTATCGGAGTTAAAGGAATTAAAGGTGCAAATACAAAATTGTTAGATAAAGGGATTTATTCGTCAAAGTGGCGTCCCGTGGGGGGCTTGATTTATTTGTAAGAAAGAAAGACAGATTGTTAAGGTTGTGTATAGATTACGGGCAGCTGAATCATGTGACAATAAAAATAAGTATCCTTTACGGAGGATTGATGACTTATTTAATCGGTTACAAGGGGCTTCGATATTCTCTAAGATTGACCTGAGAGCAGGATATCATCAGTTGAGAATTAAGAAGGAGGTTATTCCAAAGATGGCATTTAGGACGAGATACGGACATTATGAATTTACGGTAATGCCGTTCGGATTGATGAACGCCCCTGCTGCCTTTATGGATCTAATGAATAGGGTGTTTAAAGAATTCTTAGATCAGTTTCGTGATCGTTTTTTATTGATGACATATTGGTGCATTCAAAGAGCCTAGAGGAGCATGAGTTTCATTTGAGTAGAGTGTTGCAAACTTTAAGAGAACACGCTTTGTATGTTAAGTTTAGCAAGTGCGAAGTTTTAGTTCAATCGAGTAGCATTTCTCGGACACGTGATTTCTAGAGAAAGAATCTCGAAGAGATCCAGCCAAGATCACGACTATAATGAAATGGCTGAGACCAACGGCGATGAGAGATTGAAGTTTTACGGGTTTAGCTAGATATTATAAATCGTTTCGTGGAAGGGTTTTCGCAATAGCAATGTCACTGACACATTTGTTGAAAAAAGGAAATGAGATTTGAATGGACCAACAAATGTGAGACGAAGTTTTCAGGAATTGAAGCATAAATTGATCACGGCACCGGTGTTGACTATTCCATCGGGACCGAAGGGTATGAAATTCTGATGATGCGTCGTTGAAAGGATTGAGATGTGTAGTCATGCAACATGGACAAGTAGTGACTTATGCGTCAAAGACAGTTAAGACCACATGAGTTGAATTATCCACGCCTTGCGATTTGAAATTGGCAGCAATAGTGTTCACCCTGAAAATTTGGCGACACTATTTATGTCGAGAGAAATTTCAAATCTATCTTGACTATCAAAGTCTCAAATATCTATTTTCTCAAAAGGAGTTAAACATGAGACAGCGTCGGTGGATAGAGTTGTTGAAAGATTATTTGCAATATTCTATATCATCTTGGGAAGGCCAACCGGTAGCCGATGCTTTGAGTCGGGAAGTCGAGCATCGCTCATTTGATGATCAAGGAATGGACATCGCTAGAAAAAGTGCGAGACTTGGAGTTTAGGTTTGAAGTAAGTCAAGTCTCGAGCTTGTTGGTTACGCTTAGGATCGAGTAGGAGATTCAAAGCGAAGATTAAGGCCTTGTAGTCTTCGGATCAAGAAATCCAAAGGATTTTGGAAATGGATGAGACTAAGAGAAAGTCGGACTTCCGGATATCCGAAAGACGGATAATCAAGTTCTGCAGATGTTTTTGTGTACCTGATGATGCTAAGCTTAAGGAAGAAATTTTATCAGAAGCACATCGTAGTAACTATAGTATCCACCCCGGTAGTACTAAAATGTATCAGAACTTGAGGTAATACTATTGGTGGAATGGTATGAAGGCGGATATCGCTAAGCACGTGGTTAAGTGACGACGTAGCAGCAAGTGAAAGCGCAACACTGTAAGCCTGGAGGATTGTTGCGATCCTTAGAAATCCCAGAATGGAAATGGGAGCATGTAACTATGGATTTTGTGTCGAGATTACCAAGGAGCCAAAGAGGTCATGATACTATTTGGGTGATTGTCGACAGATTGACCAAGTCGGCACACTTTTTGGCTAAATGAAAGGATTTCGCCTTTATGTTGTTATGTTGAGTTGTATGTGCAGCGAGATAGTTCTTTTACATGGGGTACTGGTGACGATTCGTCAAATAGTGATTCTAGGTTTCTTGCCGGTTTTTGGAAAAGTCTGCAGGGCGGGCGTTAGGATCAAAGCTACGATTAAGATAAGACTTATCATCCATAGAACGGATGGTCGATCTAAAAGGACGATTTAGACTTTAGAGGATATGCTTCGGGCTTGTGTATTAGATTTTCAGGGTAAGTGGAAAGAATAATTACCCTTAGCAGAGTTTGCTTATAACAATAGTTTTTAGCAAAGTATCGAAATGGCGCCCTTTGAAGCGCTATATGGCAGGGCTTGTAGAATGCCCGTATCTTTGGGATGAAGTAGGAGAAAGGAGTGTCACCGGGCCAAAGTTAGTCCAACAATCAATTGAGGCTGTTAAGGTGATTCGTGAAAGGCTAGAAACAGCATAGAGCCGTCAAAAGAGTTATATTGAGACAAGAGGCGAAGACCCTTGGAATTTCAAGTAGAAGATCACATATTTCTTAAAGTATCGCCCATGAGAGGATTATCCAAATTTGGTAAGAATAGGAAGTTGAGTCCGAGGTCGTGGGACCTTTTGAGGTTTTAGAGCGGATTGGAGATTTAGCATATCGCCTTGCACTTCTTGAATTTATCACAAGTGCATAATGTGTTTTCCGTATCGATATTAAGGAAATATGAACGGACCCAACTTATGTGTTAAATTATGAAGAGATAGAAGTTGACAACAAGGTGTCATATGTTGAAAGACCGATAAGGATCGAGGACGGAAAGAGCAGTGCCAAGGAACAAGGCGATTCCGATGGTCAAGATTATCGGGGAACATCATGGGATAGAAGGTGTGACATGGGAAGCGAAGAACAAATGCAACGTCAATACCCCCAATTGTTTGAGTAGCGATTGGGATTTGTAAATTTCGAGGGGACGAAATTTTTGTAAGGGGAAGAGTTGTAACATCTTAAAATTTGGTCTATTTGGGATTTATGAAATACTTAGTTTTATAAATGTACTCATGATTAGTTCTCGCCTTGGAACTGATCATTCCTAGATAATAACCATTAGGGAAAGGCTAACCAGGGATTTAAATTAGATGCGACTAAGAGAAAATTCGATCGTAAATTGATTTCAATCATAAAATCGCCGAGATGACATTTTGAGCCCCTGTTGACCCGATCCAAGGATAGTCGGTCGGTTCGCCCTTTGTCATAATAGTGGATGTTTGGTGATTCAGCCGGACCACGAAATAAATTGACGAATGATCTGAACCTATATCGAGCGATCGTGCCCCTTGAATCTAGCGATTGATCCTCGCGATTTAAATGACCACCGAGGTCGTCACGAACCGGATAAATTTACACGTGACTCGATTTATTATCAGTCATGGGTCGAATATGCAATTTCCCCAAAAAGCCGCCCGTTAGTCGAGAAAGCGCTCGAGTTGCGTTTATTAAAATTTTTTTTTTTTAAATTTAGCCCAAATTAGACATCGGAAAAATTTGGAAGTCACTGTGAGACATTAGAACGCGTTGTGGTTGGAGCGATGCAATTTTGGATTGTCCCAATTCTTTAGAAAAATTCAATTTCAATGAGAAATGAGGAAAGTGACCATTTACCCCTAAGATAGTATAAAGGGTAAGCTATATGAGGGAAGGGCATTTTGGTCATTTTGTCCTAATTTTGTGGATGGACAATTTTACCCTTGGAATTTTATGAAATTCCTAAATTGCCCTTGGATATTTTTGGGAAAGATTCGATCTCGGCAATTAGTTTCAAGATAAGATCGAATCGAGCCGTTGACTAAAAAATTAGACAAGGACAAGATGGTAATTTGCCAATTTGGTCAAAAATTCACTATTTAGTCCAAATGTCCCATTCTCTCTCCTCACTCTCTCTCCATCTCTCTCGGCCCCATCTCTCTCTCCCTCTCTTCACCGCCGATCGCCCCCTCGCCCGCCTTTGCACCATCACCGCCGCCCACTTGCTTAGTACCGTCTTGACCACGCCGCCATACCGCATGACCGCCACCCCGCCGCCGTCCCTCTCCTCTCTCTTTTCCGATGTGGCCATGAACCACGGCCAAGCAAGCGAAGCCGCCGCCACACGCCACCATTGCCGCCAAAACCCGGTCGCTTTGCCACTATCGCCGTCCCCGATCACCGTTTTCCGCTCTAGTCGCGATAGTCTAGAGTTCGATGAAAGTCGCGCTCTAAACCTCATTTAGGAAGTCGGGTATCAACGAACAATTTTTTCGGTGAAATTGGGTTGATTTAGGTGTGGTTTATACGATTTTGTGACGGAATTGATTAACGGGCCTTGGGATTGAATTTGGGAGATTTGGTGGAAAATTAGAGGCCAAAGGAAGGATGTGAATGGCTGATGTATATGCTGTGATGCTCGATTCGGCACGCAAATTGGATATTTAGAACCGCAATTAATTGTGTGAAAATGTCGTGATGAGCCGGAACTGACGGACGTAGTTTAGAATTGGAAAAATGCCAATTTGTATGTCAATGGTCTGTTTGTCTTGTGATTTAATTGTGGTGGTGAAATTGAGTGCATTTATGTGCAATTGATTGATTGGGAACACGTTTGATTATGTGCACACTCAAGTCGAATTGAATTAATTGTTAATTGACCATATTGGATGCTTAATGAGCATGAGAACGGGTGAGAATTGATGCGTGTACGGGCCATGTATGATTGGCCAATTTATTGGTATGTGAATAAGTAGAAAAGTGTACGGGTTGTGGCATGTGTGATTGTGGAAACCCCTAAGGCGGTACTATTACACGGGAAATTGTGCCATCTTGAGGTGTGTACTTCAACGCGGGATGATGTCCGATATTCTTTGGAAGATCGCCAACTTGAGGGTTGTACTTCAATGCAGGTTGTGCTGTTGGTGGTAGATGTTGAACCTGAGGCGTATATTGTAATGTGGGCGGGAAACATGGCTTGAGGTGTATCTTTATAACGTAGGCCCCTGAAGTGTTGTGATGAGTTGGTCGTAGTGGACCTGAGGCGTGTACTATAATGCGGGTCATTGGCGAGAGTTGTGAAAATAATGTGATGAGCTGGGAATAAGCGCATGAAATAAAATGTAATCGCGCATGTGATTGAATGTGGTATGGTTGTGGCTAACGTGCAGGTTGCATGTTGGAAAGGCCCAAGTAAGTTTTGATTGTATGCCTACAGTGTGATAGCTAAGTGTGATTGTTTGTCGTGATTGTCTGGAGGTACGTGATAGCCTAGGTGGGTCTAGGGGTGTACTTGCTGAGATATATTCTCATGGTTGTTTCAACCAAACATTTTGGAACCCCTAGCAGAGCAATGAATCCTCCTCCGCCGCCACCGAGCATTTTGAGTCTTGATGCACACCGAACATAGTGTTCTAGAGTTTCCTATGGATGACCATATGACCTGGATTAAGCATACCCTTTGTAGTCTTTGTAGATGTAGGATTACCCCTATGGAAGGCCCATACAAACACCGCCTGGTTCTTTTCGAGATGGGGTAGACGAGTTTAGACCCATCCGTGGTTTTAATGTCCTTTTTGATGGAGTCGGGATTGGGACCCGCCTGTTGTACTCCCTCCGGATGGCGAGTTGATTAGTGCAAAGACTAGTCTAGCCTTGATCAGATCGCAGCCGATGCCTGCAACACCGGGTTATCGTGGACCCGAGCACGAGCCGGAGCAGGATGAGTCTTTAGCAAGAGACGATCCAATGGATGTGGATCTTGAGTCGATTCAGAGGAAGGACCAAAAGAGGAAGGGCCCCGAGGTCGAACTCAAGACGAACTCGCCGAGCTTGAGAATGAGTCGGAAGAAGAACCGGAGTATATACATCCGCATTTAACAATGGCACGACCTCGAATTTGTGCCAGAGGACGAATCTAATGAGGAGCCCGTCGAAGAGGAGCGGGTTGAAGTTCCAGAGGAGTCGGGTGACATCAATAACCCGATCGAGATTGAGGCCAAATTGGAATCCCAGAGGATGAGACGGTTCAGGGAGACCTAGAGTCGGAGGATGATGAGTCAGACTCAGAGTGGATGCCGAGTAGAGGGCGTAGGGGTTAGTGTAGGGGTGGATAATTAGACTTTTTGAGGTGTACCATTTTTGGAGGATAGGACATCCAGGTCATCGGTCCTTTTGATATCGGTGGTTTATAGTATGGTGTGCATATGTATATGATGGTTTGTATAATTGTGAATATTATGGTATAAGTTTGAATGAGAAATAAATATGTACATTCTCCCTATTCTCTCCAGTTTTAATTGTCCGGTATTTGTGATTTCCGCTGAGCGATCTAAATCTCTGATGTTTATAAATGAGGTCGGCGATAACCTGGAACGTCGCAATCATCGACCAGAGAAGTGTGTCGCGTGCTCAATAGGGTTGGGGTGTGATATTAATTGCTTTGATTATTTGCTGTTACTTTCTTAATTAAGCACTTGCATGATCATCTGTCATATCATAGTGGCATAGGATAAAAACCGACAAAGATTGCATGTAAAACATTTTCAAATTATAGAAAAAGGGAATCGAAAGGGCGTTAGATTATTCTAGCATAACCAAGTCCTCGAATTCTTTGAATTTTGGTTCATAGAAAAAAATATACTCCCACATTTTACTCGAGTGTCTAAACGACCCATTACCGATTAGTGGCGGCTCAAAAGGTAACATTAATTACATATTGGATTGAGTATAAAGTTGCGATTGCTAGGGCTTGAGAGTCTGTGCTAAGCACTATGCTTAGTAATCCATTAACCTTCCCCTAGTGGTTCACCTCCGGGTAGGTTGCGACATATATCTGCCGACTAGGCACATCAACGATTCACCTTGGTTGAAGAATTTAATAAAATATGGCCATGTCAGATTTCCAACTATCCAAATTAGAGTTGGCACTTAAGTGATCGTTCTTTTTAAAAAGTGCAACTTAAGTGATCCGAAAAATACTTTTTGCACCCAAGTGAGCGCTGTACAAAACTTTTGGTACTTCCAATATCCTTATGCCATTTCCTTGCTCTAAAAACCTCTGCAATGACGAATTGAAGTACTTCTTCATGGCTGCAACAATACCGAATTGAAGGATAGTTCATTTTAGTTGGAAAGACAAAATCTTAAAGAATATCAAAATCATGATCTAATTGTTGATTTGATTTCTCAAACCACTATAATGTGAAGATCCTCAACTCAGTATACAAAAAGAAAGAAAAATGAAAGAGTAGACGATGAATATGTGCGGCCGTACTAGTATGCAATTTTGTTCGACCACAGAGTTCCACTGGATATTACAAACTAGAAGGACCTTTTTCTGATTTTATAGGATTGGATTTGCTTGAGTGGACAACTATATGTATGCAAAAGGGTTGCATTGCAGTAACTTTGAAAACCTATTTTTGGAAAGTTCAATTGAATGACTTACTTAGCTCATAATTTAGTGGCAAAATAGAATAATTACCTGATATTTTTCAACACGAACCCACTCACTGCTGCGACCTCAATTAGGGCCTCTTTCCATGCCTTCACTTCGTTATGGTCGAAGTTCATCCAGTGCTTGTCCAAGTCGCTTTTATATAAATCAGTTTCGAGCTTAACATCAGCAATCTCCACGTCATAGAACATGGGGATGATTATTCTTTTCCCTTTGATTTTGACATGCTCTTTACCATGTGGACAAGTTCACGGAGACACCAATGACTGGAAGCATAATTTCTAGAGAAGAATGGTATGTAGATATAGGAGTCAGTTAGTGCTTGTAGAATCTCTTCCCCAATCCCTTCATTGGACCTCCTATCATCATCATCACTATAAACAGAAATTCGATCTTTTGACAAATAATAGTGAAGGAAACTGACAATGCTGACACGAGTGTCTCGACCCTTAAAACTTAGGAACACATCATACGAGGTAATTTGTGGGAAAGCCAAGTCGATCTCGAGACATCCAGTAATCTTTCTAGGATATTGCGGCTACAACTATCCAACACCCAGCTTTCTAAGCCCTCGATTCCCTCAATGGCTCTTAAATTTGGACACGCTTCTATCTCAAGATGTTAGAGCTTACCCAACTTAACCAAGTTGGGTAATTGTCCTATTAAATCACAACTGGAAAGAAGGAGGTACTGCAAAGATTCCAGTTCCGACAAACCTTGAATCTCAGCTAGCCTATTCAAGCCCTTCAGTTTTAATCGCTCCAAACTCTTCAAGAGTGATAGACCAGGTATTTCCTCAAGGAATTCACATCTTGTTATGTGCAGTTCCTTCAAATGTATTAGACTTGGAGTGATAGGTAGGTGTGATATTGGACAGTCAAATACATACAAAACTATCAAATTTAATAAGTCGGAATAATTTGGCAGTGGACTAATATTTCTGAGTTTCAAGGACAACAAATGAGATGGAAGCTGATAGCACGGTTGCTCCCTCATCAAAGCTACTTTAACTTTTGAGTCATAGTCCGCCAGTGATGTCCAATTCTCAAATTGTTAAATCTATATAATTCAGATGTTCCAAATCGATGATGCTTGAGGGCTGAGGGACAAAAAGAGAAGTCCAACGCTTGAACCGAAAGGAATTTCAAACTTGATGGAAGAGCCGGCACTTGTTGAAGCTCAATCGAACCCACTCCAAGTTTCTCTAGATGGAGATGACTTATCTCTGGAGGCAATCTAGAAACACTAGTTAATCCTAAGTTCAACGTCTTCAAATGGAATAGCTTCCCAATTTCCTCCAAGTTCTTGTCCATTAGATCGTAGGATTTTTGGGCATATAAACCTTCAAGCATCTCCAGTCCTCCAATAGTACGAGGAAGCTCCTTTATCTTCGTTTTACATAAACTCAACACCCTTAATTTCTTTAAGTTTCCAATAGAATCGGGTAGTTCAATTATGCCTCGACGTTGATACATCCAACTCGCCAACATTTGTAACTCCCCAATTGAGCTTGGAAGTTCCTTTATCCCCACGCACCCGCATAAAGTTAAGCGTGTAAGATTTGCCGCCTCTACAATTGAGTCTGGAAGTTGGTAGATTTTAGGGTTATCGTTTAATATAAAACTCGACAAAGACTTCAAATTGCCAAATCTCTTCGGAAGCTTTAGGGGTTGAAAATTTTGGGGCATGACGATCTGCTGCAAAGATTGTAGAGAACAGATTTCTTCAGGCAACTCCCCAAGAGAACTACACCCTTTGATGTTCAAAGTCTCTAGGAGTTGAAGCTTAGAAATGGAGGGGTGAATTGTGATTAAGTTGGAACACCGAGCAAGTACTAACTTCTCCAAGGAGGTGAAATTTGAGAAGTCGGGTGTCTTCCTCAACTTTGTGCAATCCGTTAAATCCATAATTTTTAATTTTTTTGTCATCTGCAGAGAAAGAAAATGTGGAACTAAAAAGAATGAAACACATCAATCATCCTAGATTTTATGTAAGTCATTAATCTCATTTTTATAATTCAATATACTCCCTCGTTTACTTGCAAATGGCGCAACTAGACTGCTTCAAACACTTCCTTCGGGGTAAATGGAATAATCTTCCATTCATGGCAAACTTGTACTGTCAATGTAATTGAAAATTATTAAGTCCTTTTTCTTTATAAATTTATTGCTCAGAACTAAATCTTAGAGGTGAAATAGAAAGTTAGTAGTGAAATTCATAAGCTACTAGAGCTTTATTGTGATAAAACAGTTAGTTTGTTTGTAAAAAAATCACCGGTAACCAATACTATTAGTAAAGTATATAAGCAATTAATTCAAACTCTACAAATGAAAAAAACTTGCTAGTTTGTAAAGAACACCGAAATGTTATTTATAAATCTACTAGTGAAAGCCCGGTGAATCTATTATTTCGTTAGTCTTTTACTGACCACAAGCATTAGTACTTGTAAATTCAAAATAAATCTAATATTCCACTGCAATTTTATAGTAAAAAGAAGTTTTTTTTTGTTCCTAAGTTACAATCGTCAACCAATACTACTAGTAAAATATTTAAGCAATTCATAGTTCACCAGCTAAAAACGCGCTCCCTTGTCAAAGCGAGCGACAGTTACTAGTCTACAAAGCTATTTCAACTCGATGAATCAATTTATTTAGTTGTACGTTACTGAAAAATAAAACTCTATACTCAGTAAAATCAAAGAAATGGTCATAATCTACTATCCATTTACCATTGTAAATAGCATTTTGTTTGTAAGTTAGAACAATTAAACGACACTATTAGTAAAGTATCTACGCAAACCGTAATCTACTAATTAATGAAGGGATTGCTTGTAATATTAAAAAAAAAAATGGTAATCTGCTGTTAGGTTTGATGATGGTAAAGTTGTTATTTTGTTAATAATTTATCGAACTCAAAAGTTGCTAATCAGTTCTTCTTACTTGTCAATGATATTTCAAATTGGCCATCTATCATTCAAGTTTACATTGCACAAATAAGTTTAAATCTGCTTGCAAATAGCCCTTAAAGTTTAAATCTTCTCATGATTTTGAAAATGTTACGCATGGAACTATATTTCAAGTCTACAACTATACGAGAATGGGGCACTTCTGTATATCCCTCACTCGAGCATCTTCTCCATTTAGGGTCGTAATTGAGTTAAAAAAAAAATTGTAAAGCGTCATAAGAGAAATTTACGATATTACAATATTTCGTCATGATCAAGTCTTAAAAGTGTCATAGAAAAAAAGAGATCTTCAGCACTAGGTTGTACCAAAGGAGCATGAAAAATTGTCCAAAAGTCTTAAACTTATTGTACAAGAATCAATTTAGTCCTAAACCTTTCAATTATACTAATTAAGTCCTAAACTTTTTAATTGTCTCAATTTAGTTCTAAACATTTTGACGATTTGTCAATTTAATCATAAACCATTTGACGATTTGCCAACTTTTTTTTCATTTGAAAACCGTCAATATGGCGGTCTAGTCAACATCTGTTGTCTTTACATTAGCACGACCAGTATTGACATAGACAATTTTTTTTGCCTTTTTTAATTTCTTTTAATTTTTTTGATTTTTTTTGATTTTTTTTTCATTCTTCCTCCGCCAATTGCCACACTTTGGCGATGGCCAAAGAACCAGCCACAAGCAAGGGTTGACAAGGTCGGTCTCGCTTAGCCTCACCTAACCATTACAAGGCTCGACCTTCTGCCGGATCCGGGCGAGGTCGACCTCAGCGACGATCGACCCTCCACGGTGTGGGGTGGTCGAGCCTCAAACAGGCAAGCAAGGCTCACTTTTGAGAGATAGCAAGGTTGACCTCACTAGCGACCACGAGGGCTGCCGAGATCCATTGAGGACCTTGCCGGCTAGAAGAAGAATGATAGAAAAAAATTCAGAAAAAAAAAAAATGTAAAAAATTGTCAATGTCGGTGGATACCGTGACACGAAGATGCCCGGCACCCACGTTAGTGAATTTCTAACCAAAATTAGTCGGAATGACTAAATTGGTGAATCGTTAATTTATTTATGACTACATTGAAAATTGTCAAAAAGTTAGAGACTAAATTAGCATAATTAAAAAATTTAGGACTAAATTGGCAATTTATCAAAGGTTTATGACTAAATTGGCACAATTAAAAAAAAATTTAGGACTGAATTAACCACCGTAAAATAGATTTAAGATTTTTTGGATAATTTTCCCATGGAACAGCAATGTCTTCCCTTCCTTCTGAAAAAGAAGGTGAAGGTCATCCAATTTTCAGCCTAAGAAGGTCTTTAGACTACACAAAGCCATAAAGCATCCAAAGTCCAATCTCCAAAGTAAGTAAATTGAGTTCCTGAAACCAAGGCAATGATGGATGCTTGGATAGTACTAAGGGCTGGTGAGCACAGGCAATGATTTTGCCAGTACATATTTTACGTATATCATATTTATCTGTCGCTCAATCACTAAAGCAGTATATACCGATTGGATGAAATATAGAACAACAATGATATTCTACTCGTGATATCAATTTATGGGATGATATGCTGATGCCATGTGATTCTATAGCTTCATCTCCTTTCTTTTTGAAATGTGTTTAGTTGGTTGTAGTCGAATCTAGATGTGAGACTAACACAAAATATTTAGATCAGGAGGGCACACCACCTGTGTACCGTGCATTGAATGATCTGTAAAGATGGAATAAAGGTGAGTGGAGTAAGGCATACTGTACCTGGATTTGGTTCCACCCACCCCAGTCATCTTCGATCTCGCTCCTTGAAAGGTCTAGCACTACCAAACTAGCAAAATGAAAATTCTCCGCATAAAATTCCTTATTCGTAATTTCCCAAGAAAACCATCTTAGCTCCAAAAGAAGTTTCTCAAAGTTTCCAAGAAAATCAATGCCTTTCACTCGAAGGAACCTTAGATTTGGTAGAGCAACTAATTCTTCAGATGCAATACTGTGGCTGCAGCCATCGGAAGTCAGGCTTAGTCCTACCATGTCTTCATTTCTCTGCATATCACGGACTCAATATTGAGCAAGCAATAAATGGTATGCAGAGCTACAACAGAGACGACCCAAAAGCACGGTCAAACAATTTCTCCAGTGGATGAGCTCGTCACATACGCTTTCCAGAACTATGGCACACTCTTTTTCCAGACGAGTCGTTGTTTCCTCCTCTTCTACAAAAGAAACTAATTTTCAAGTCCAAAGGTATCATACTTTTTAGGAATAAGTGCATTCAAAGTCCTAAAACTTATCAAAAAAAATGTAATTGAGTCCTAAAACTTTCATAATGTGCAATTAAGTCCTAAAACTTGTTATGAAAGTACAATTAAATCCTAAAACTTTCAAAAGTACAAACAAATCCTAAAACTTATCACGAAAATGTAAACAAGTCCTAAAACTTATCAAATTGGTTCAATCAAATCCTTCCATTGATTGCAATTTTTGGAAGTTTTAGGACTTTATTGCACCTTATGATAAGATTTAGGATTTGATTGCACTTTTGAAAGTTTTAGGACTTGATTATACTTTTGTGACAAGTTTTAGGATTTGATTGTATTTTTTGAAAGTTTTAGGACTCAATTGCATTTTCATGACAAGTTTTAGGACTTTTTTAGTGCACTTATCCCTATTTTTATTTCTACTTTTCGGGAAATATTATTTGCATATTAATTCAAATTTCTTCTTAGTTTATTCTAAAAATCAGGGTTGAAAATAATCTTAAAATTCTTGATAAAGCAAGTTTTCTTTTCATTTTTCCTGGATCACACGTTAAGTGTTATTTATTTTTCAAATTTTCAAAATAGCTACTTTCTATAGACTAGAGCCAAGAAAATAAAACCAACGGTCAGGCAATCTCTTTCGACTCTCTCGTCAAACTTTGAGACCTTTGACCTGAAGGTTTGACTGAGAGATGTAACCCCATGGGACAAAAACGACGTTAAACAAAGCTATCTTTTGGATGCATACTTTGACTAAAATGCTGCTTTAAATGGGAAAGAAAATTCAAAGAATTTCATGCACCAAAAATTTTCAATCATTAGCAGTTCCCATTTACCTTTTTTCCCTCCAGTAGTTTCAGGGCCTCCTCATGAATCCAGACCCTACAAAACTTGTGAGGATATACTCGAAGAACAATGTACCTTCCAAAGTCTCGAACTTGGTCATGCATCCAAAGCCTATTATCATCTCTAATTTTGATCAAGGACCTCTGAGAGAGAACTCTCATTGCAATGCTAGGAAAGTATCCACAATCCTTCCACATGATAACCGGATATGTTTTGTCGGCATTGATGAAAAAGCAAGCTATATCCAAAAATACTTCTTGGTGCTTATCCTCTAATCGGTTATAACTTATCATTAATGTATCTTGGACATCCTCAAAAGGACCTTCCTTTAACTTCTTCAGCGTCTCATCCCATACTTCTCTTTTATCCAAATGCCCCAAATCTTTACCCCAGTCAAAAGATTGGACCCTATCACCACAACGGCCAAAGGAAGCATGCCCACTGTACAAACAATTTCCCTTGAAAGTGCATCATATTCTTCTATAGCAGAGTCGCCTCTGAATGCATGCTTGTAAAACAGACGAAGTGCTAAATCAAATCTCATTCCACAAACTTCATAACGCAAAATTCCTTCCGATTGGTTGAGGACCTCTTTATTAGATGAGCTCACTTGAGTCATCGGGATGCTTTTCGTCCCTAGTTGTGATAATGATTACGCTACAGAACAAAACCAATCAGATTTTCCGGCTAGTTTTTCAAGTTGCTCTTTCTTGTCTAGATCATCAAGAACAATGAGTACTTCTTTATTACTCAATACTTTTTTTATCATCTTGATCCCACCATCAACATCTTTAATTTGGTTAGCAATCCCATGACCGCCAAATCTAATAAGAGCTTTTTCTGCAATTCTAAAAGACCACCGTGAGGTTGCGATGATGCTCGAACGTCATCAAGGAAACTACAGCGTTCAAATTGAAACAATAGTTTGTTGAACATGACCTTGGCGAGAGTTGTTTTTCCAACACCACCCATTCCGTGAATACCAACAAAACGTACACCACTAGAGCCAACATCCAACAATTTCATTATGGCTTCCATCTGAGCATTATCCTCAACCAAATGTTCAGTCACAATCATGTGTCTTATATTAAGCTTACGGGAAACCTCTTCAACAATCGATTCAATTTGCTCTCCTTGACTGCAGTAAAGCATGAAAATTTCGTTTCAGTCAAAGGCATGATAGACCACAGGGCTCTAGGGAACATGTAGATACACGGCTATTTCAACTACTCAAACAAATGAAAATTAAGCATTATAATCAGTTAAACTGAAAATCTTCGGGTGCAGGTTGGGTTTGACATTGTTTTTTTGCGTATTGGAGAAAAGTTTATCATCCACACCTCGTTATCTTTTGTGTTCAATTCGTTCATACTATGTCAATAATTTCTTTTCATCAAACTATTTATACTAATATTTCATGATAGGGAAATTTTGTAGGATCTTTTAAACGTCCCTTTTATACATAGATGCATCGTATGTGCACTTTGGTAATATTAATTATGCACTCTTTTAGAAAAATTCTAATAATGTCTAGGTCTAATTTTAAAATTGCAATTATCCTATTAATTCAACAATTTCACACGAGTTTGTTATTGTAAAATATTTGTGATTACCAGGGAGGTGAAAAATATAAAAATCGCATGATTTCCACTATACTTATCGTGGTAAAGCAGTTAAGTAAAATAGTTGATTAAGTGAAAATAGGAGAAGTTACTCGAAAGTTACTCGAAAAGTCATAAACCTTTTTGCAATTGTGCCAATTCGGTCCTAAATTTTTTTTTTCCAATTCGGTCTTAAATCTTTTGTAATTGTGTCAATTGGTCCATCCGACCACTTTTGGCCAGCCAAAGACCGACATGGATGCCGGGGTGACATCGGTCGCCTAATGTGGCAATATTTTAATTTTTAATTTTTATAATTTTTTTTTTTTTTTTTGACTTTTTTTTTTCTCTTTTTTTTTTTCCCTTATCTTCTTCCTCGGTCGCCGGGTCCCATGACCAACTCACGAGGATTTGAGGCTAAGCTAAACCGCCCGACCATAGGCTAGGCAGCCCTCACCACCACTAGCGAGGGCTTGGTCTTGCCAAATCTGGGCAAGGCCTCGCCGTCGCTAGCCAAGCTCAACCTCGCCTAGCCAAGGTGAGGTCGACCTTACTGGCGACAGTGAGGCCTCGCCTAGATCCGGCAAGACCCGCCATGGCCGGGCGAGGTTGAGGTCGCCCAACAGCGGTGAGGCCTCGCCTAGATCTGGCGAGACCTCGCCCGGCCATGACGAGGCTCACCTCGCTTAGTGCCGACAAGGGCCGACCCTCACCCATGGCCGACGAGGTGGAACTTAACGGGCCTCGGCCTCTTGACGGTCACCGTGACCGGTGACCGAGGAAGAAGACAGGAAAAAAAAAGAAAAAAAGTCAAAAAAAATTCAAGAAGAAAAAAAAAAAAATTACTAAAGTATTGCCATGTTATTCAACGGGCGCCGACCGACGTTTTCACGCTCACTGGCTGCCGGCTAAAAGTGACCAGATGGATTGAATTGACACAATTACAAAAGTTTTTATGACTAAATTAGCAAAAAAAAAATATTTATAACTGAATTGACATGATTGCAAAAAGGTTTAGAACTTTTTGGGTAATTTTCCGTGAAAAAAAAATGATTAAGTAAAAAGTTGGTCTTGCCTGTCGTGTCATATTGGCTTAACCCGACATGAATTGGAAAAATGCCTTGACTGATCCGATTTGTTGTGTTTTAAATAAAATAGCAATTTTCTTTTTGTCGGTTCTACGTTTTTATGGTCTAGCTTTCATTAACTTCTAATGCAAATCTTAAATAAAAATGTCCAAATGCTTTATGTTTGGGAATTTGGAGGAAAAACTTTCATTGAATGGAATGTAAATAATGTGCGTATTAACCATAAAAAGTAAAGGACATTTACCCTTTGTCTTTGAGATTCCATCCCTTTATACGTGCAACCTCAACAAGGGCATTTTCCCACCGCTTCAATTCGTCGGAGCCAAACTTCTTCTTGTGCTTGGGCACGGCTTTGCTGTACAACTTGGTTTTAAGCTTAACATCGTCAGAATTCACGTCATAGAAGATGGGAAGTATCTCTTTCTTCCCATCTGATGTTGACGTGCATTCTACCATGTGCGCAAGCTCGTGGAGACACCACGAACTATTAGCGTAACCCTTAGAAAAGATAGGTATGTAAATTCGAGACTTCTCAAGTGCTTTCAAAATCTCTCCACCAATTTCTTTACCGACTCGGAGTTCTTCATTATCGAAGAAAACACAAATTCCAGCATCTCTCAAGCGATGATAGAGGCAATTGGTGAAACCATTGCGAGTATCCGGTCCTCGAAAGCTCAGGAACACATCATACGTTTCATGAGACACATCGGTTCTTGAGGTTGATTCCGAGTCCCTCCTTAACGCCTTGTTCTCTTCACCAGACCCGTCGTCCGTTCTCAAGGTTGATTTTGAGTTCCTCCTTTTCTTCCATTTCGTGAACTGTCTCAAAACCCTGCCAAAATTTACGAACTTAAAAATAGGAATGTTAATCGAACAACCAGGCTGAATTGCATAAAAATATGTAGGAGCAAAGTTTCTTTCTTTTCTTTTCATTTCTTTTTCGTGCGTTATCTGTCAACAATAGCTCCAACAGAAGTCCAATAGAGCACTTACAGTCCTCCTACAGTCAAAGCAAGGATAACCATTAGAGCCTGACTTTCGTTGAATTCCATCTGCGGGCCGACCCTATCAGCTGTATCCACCAACAGAAGAGAACCACGCTTCTGTAAAACGTGCTAATTGGGACGATTCAGTGAAGGAAGATCGACTATGATTTCTCAAGGTGAAGAGAAGAAGGGCAAAGTCAACGCGGGAGGTTGAAGGCGAGTTTCTGGGAAACGAAGGAAGTCGGCAAAAATCAGAACATGGAGGTGCAGAGAGACAGAGAGAGTCAACAATACCAGGGCAAAGGGCAAAGTCCTGGTGGAAGATTTGTAAAGCCCATATCACCAAGTCACGTGGGACGCACGTGATCCAACACTAGAGCTTACAAATGGACATGCGAACTGTGGAGGACGTTCAAGATTTTCTCTTTGGACACCACATTATACTTTTAAAGATTAACTGATGTAAGGAGATACTCTTGATGGAATGGATGGAACAGGATTCACAGATTACATTACTTAGGAAGGAATACTTTCTTTTTAAGTAATGCCGAAATCATCGATGAAATCCAAAATGGATTGTCGTATAAAGTTATACAATATCAGGGTCTTGTGTAAAATAGAAAGAAGCGAGATGACAGGGGATCGGATTAATTTCAGATGATAGTTTCACGAAAATGAAGATGAATCAGAATATCGATCGATCTTGATTCTAGTTGAGTAAAAAAAAAGGATTTATGAAGTTTGTTCCGTCCAAAAACGAGTGAATTCAAAACAATCAAACTCAAGCTGACCAAATTAATGATTATGTATAGAAACTTCAATCATTTTTTGTGATATACATCTTGATTACAACAGAGAAGTAACCCAAACAAAATACAACTTCAACCAATCTGTATGATGATTACATTCGTTGGGCTGTCTTGTCGCAACTTGCGCTGCACCCTATGAAATAAAAGTCTTTTTTTCTTTCTTCAGTTTTACATATATATATAAGGCAAAGGTGTACACGGAGGCCCTTTATACAAAAAATAAGGCAGCAGTCCCTCTCTGCCTTCCTTTTTTTTTTTTTTTTTTTTGTTTTGATAACCCAAGAAACTTCCCGCGACGGCCAGTTAGGAGTAAACCACAGGGTGACACGTCTTTAGCCACCATACATACACGTGGCGGTTAAGTCACCCTGCGGGCGCTGGGATTCGAACATTCAACCTTTTGCGAGAGGAAGAAACGCGCTCCCAGTGGCCTCTCTGCCTTCCCTTTCTCTTTCTTAAAGTCAAAAAAAACTCAATCCTTTTTCTTGGTCAATTTATCTTTTAAGATAGCAGGAAAGTCCCCTTGATACTAAGGGACAATAGTTATGGTCAAGTCAATCTTTCGCAAAAGAATAAGAGAGTTTTTGTGGTGTGGTTTCGAGGAAGAAACAAAGTTGGCCGCCTCGCATTAAAAACTTGCCACCTAATATTCTGCATTAGCAAGTGGACACCCTTCCAAGACTTTTTAGCAAGCGTTGGAAATTTTTAAAGACTCCTTGGATGACCATAATGGCCAATCAAAAATTCTCCCCGTCTCCTTGGGATTCCTTGGATAAAGGAATCGAGCCGCTAAATTATTACAAAATGTTCAATCAAATCTCTCGATTTTGCTTTATGTACAACTGTATTTTTAACATTCATATTTTCTTAGCCCAGAAGCTCAGGCCCATCACCTAAGTCTTGGCCCTTGCAATCCGGTTTAATTCAATTGGGACCAGCAGCTCAGGCCCATCGGACTTCACTGCTTCGTGCGTCCCATAGACTAGTTCGTTTTCATTGTAGACTAGTTCGTCCTTTCGGTTGATCGGATTCCGGCTCATCGACGCTCGTTGGCTTTTGTTCTCGATAGTGCTTTATGTTGCTCTATAGGGTGGGAATCCCTGTTTTGTTTTTCGTTACAAGCTGATGATTTGAATTTAGTCATAGCAGAAAAAATTGGAGGATTGAAGTCTGCGCATTCTTTCTCTCACAACTTCAACTGTGATTCAAATGATCGAATACAGCATTTTGTGTTATACATATATGGTTTTTAGAGATTCATGTGTATAATGACGTTGAGTGTGAGTTTGTATTTAGGTTCTTACTTCCCTACTTGTGACTCCATGAGCACGCTTCACGATGTTTCACTTCCATTTGTTAATAATGCACATGTTTGTGATTCGGGCCAAACGCATAAGATTGTTCAAACATGAATTGTTACGGTTTATTGATATGAAAAAATAAAAACTTGCAATCACCCTATTATCTGTTACTAAGAACAAATTGAAATCGAACTATCGATATTTAAGAATCGCTTGCATTGATCGTGAGAAGGAGGGCAAAGTCAACGCGGGAGGTTGAAGGCGAGTTTCTGGGAAACAAATGAAGTCGGCAAAAATCAGAACATGGAGGTGCAGAGAGACAGAGAGGAGTCAACAATACCAGGGCAAAGGGCAAAGTCCTCCCGGTGGAAGATTTGTAAAGCCCATATCACCAAGTCACGTGGGACGCACGTGATCCAACACTAGGAGATATATATATATAGTAAATGCTTTTTAGTCAACTAATTAGTTTGTTCAATTTGACTTTCAGAAATATTGATTTGTCAATTTTCTTTTCCGAAATATCCTTGATTGAATAATAGTTAGGTGGATCTTTACAGCGAAGACACGTCTATGTCGAAGGAGTGTAAATGATAATCATTCATTTATTATTTTTGATTTAGCATATGTGTTTGTGAAGATTCTTCTTTTTTCATCGTCAACAGCAAAAAAAAGCACACACGGAGGGAGTGTGTACAAAACATGAAAAGAACGAAACAACGTAGAAAATGGAATTAGATGAACGCAGGAGTACAAAAACAACTGGGAATGAGACAAAACCAGGTTAGGTAAAGCTCCAGCTGCATGCTAGTGACCGCCCAGGGAGGTGTGACAATGTCATATTTGGATGCTGAACCTTATTTATTTATTGCACGATGCAATAAACTATGATTAGTATTTAAATAAGGGGTCTTAGTCAAGCATCCTCCGTAAAATCTGCTTCTTCATTTTAAAGACCAGTTTGAACAATATCTATAGCAGTATTCCAAAAGAATAAACAGCTTGAGACGGTGGCATTTTGATATTCTATGTCAGTACAAATGTATAATCAGTTGATAAGCAACGAAAATTGTTCAATTTGAGGAATTTAATACCCTTAAAGAAGAAAATGACATAAGTTGTGCCATTTTAAGTTCTCTTTAGATCGCGATTAAAGATTAATTACAAAAACATATGCTTTGTAATATTAAATAATAACATTGAAGTAGTAACATTTTTTGTCTAAGGTATGAGAAAGGTATAAAGAATTTCATTTAATTTGAATTTGATTATAAGTAATTTTTTTTAAGGGATAATTTTAAAAGTTTAAGTGAAAAGATACTTTAAGCTTACAAATGGACATGCGAACCGTGGAGGACGTTCAAGATTTCTTTGGACACCACATTATACTTTTAAAGATTAACTGATGTAAGGAGATATTCTTGATGGAATGGATGGAACAGGATTCACAGATTACATTACTTAGGAAGGAATACTTTCTTTTAAGTAATGCGAAATCAACGATGAAATCCAAAATGGATTGTCGTATAAGGTTATACAATATCAGGGGTCTTGTGTAAAATAGAAAGAAGCGAGATGACAGGAGACCAGATTAATTTCGGATGATAGTTTCATTTAAAATGAAAATGAATCAGAATATCGATCGATCTTGATTCTAGTTGAGTAAAAAAAGGATTTATGAAGTTTGTTCGGTCCAAAAAAAATGAGTCAATTCAAAACAATCAAACTCAAGCTGACCAAATTAATGATAATGTATAGAAACTTCAATCATTTTTGTGATATACATCTTGATTACAACAGAGAAGTAACCCAAACAAAATACAACTTCAACCAATCTGTATGATGATTACATTCGTTGGGCTGTCTTGTCGCAACTTGCGCTGCACCCTATGAAATAAAAGTCTTTTTCTTTCTTCAGTTTTATATATATATATATAAGGCAAAGGTGTACACGGAGGCCCTTTATGCAAAAAAAATAAGGCAGCTGGTCCTCTCTGCCTTCCTTTTCTCTTTCTTAAAGTCAAAAACTCAATCCTTTTTCTTGGTCAATTTATCTTTTAAGATACCAGGAAAGTGCCCTTGATACTAAGGGACAATAGTTATGGTCAAGTCAATCTTTCGCAAAAGAATAAGAGAGTTTTTGTGGTGTGGTTTCGAGGAAGAAACAAAGTTGGCCGCCTCGCATTAAAAAAAACTTGCCACCTAATATTCTGCATTAGCAAGTGGACACCTTGCCAAGACTTTTTTAGCAAGCGTTGGAAATTTTTAAAGACTCCTTGGATGACCATAATGGCCAATCAAAATTCTCTCCGTCTCCTTGGGATTCCTTGGGATAAAGGAATCGAGTCGCTAAATTATTACAAAATGTTCAATCAAATCTCTCGATTTTGCTTTATGTACAACTGTGTTTTTAACATTCATATTTTCTTAGCCCAGAAGCTCAGGCCTATCACCTAAGTCTTGGCCCTTGCAATCCGGTTTAATTCAATTGGGACCAGCAGCTCAGGCCCATCGGACTTCACTGCTTCGTGCGTCTCATAGACTAGTTCGTTTTCATTGTAGACTAGTTCGTCCTTTCAGTTGATCGGATTCCGGCTCATCGACGCTCGTCGGCTTTTGTTCTCGATAGTGCTTTATGTTGCTCTATAGGGTGAGAATCCCTGTTTTTTTTTTTTTACAAACCCGATGATTCCGAATTTAGTCATAGCAGAAAAATTAGAGGATCAAGTGCGCATTACTCTCTCACAACTTCAATCTGTGATTCAACGGATCGAATCGGCATTTTGTGTTATACATATATGGTTTTCAGAGATTCATGTGTATAATGACATTGAGTCTGAGTTCGTATTTAGCTTCTTACTTCCCTACTTGTGACTCCATGAGCACGCTTCACGATGTTTCACTTCCATTTGTTAATAATGCACATGTTTGTGATTCGGGCCAAACGCATGAGATTATTCAAACATGAATTGTTACGGTTTATTGATATGAAAAAAAAAACTTGCAATCACCCTGTTACTGTTACTGAGAACAAATTGAAATCGAACTATCGATATTTCATAATCGCTTGCATTGATCGTGAGATTCGTGATTTTTGTTCGATTAGGTCTCTCGTATAAATTCCTTAGTCAGCAACACGCTTGGCTATTGATTGTTTATTCTTGACATGTGTGCTTGGTTGCTGTTAATGAGTGATATGTATTTGTAATCCTCTTGGTAACCCTGCTTTATTTTAGTTTGGATTATTTCTTATTCAACCATAAGACTTCCATAGATCAAGCTTACTTGGTTTTAGTCTCATTTCATCCACACGTCGTGTCTTCGATTTGTGGTTCACTTTATTCTCTCCTCTGCTGTATATGGATCAATATATGAAGCAAGTGTGACATTCGAATTTCGCCCATTTTTTTTGGGATTTATAAAACTTGTATTTAAGGTCGATGCGCTTTATAATTAAATCTCTCCCGAATTGATCACTCTTGAGTCATTTTTAAATTAGAAATTTTGCTAGAATTACACTCGATCGAATTTGGCCGTTATTTAGAACCCAAACTTTAGTGTCAAATTTCTCAGAGTTTTGTGACGAATTTAATTGGATAGTGTTGATATTATTATGGCTGGTGTCGATATTACCGAGGGATTAGTGAAAAGTGAAATTTGGACCGGGTGTGATTTGGACTAGTAGACCTCCCTTTAGATCTATTTTAGTTAGTGTTTGGCCCTTTTTCCTAATTTATTAATTAAGATTTTTGTGGGTTGTTGGATCGATTTCGGGTTTGAACAAGGACCGTCGGATCGCACTTGAGTATTTTATTTGACTTCTCTCTCTCTCTCTTTGTGGTACCCCCACCTGCTTGCGTCCCTTCTATCTCTCTCTCTCTCTCTCTCTCTCTCTCTCTCTCTCTCTCTCTCTCTCTCTCTCTCTCTCTCTCTCTCTCTCTCTCTCTCTCTCTCTCTCTCTCTCTCTCTCTCTCTCTCTCTCTTTCCTTCTTCTTCTTCCCTTTCTTCTTCTCGTAGGCTTCTACTTCTACCTTCTTGCTACTCTCACCTTTCTCACCCTATTTGACTCGTCGCCCCGCCTTGCACCACCATTTGCCCTAGGCTGCTTGGCGTGGCGCCAGTGCGCCATTGCCGCTTTGTGACGCCCCTCTCCTTTCCCTTCTCTGTTTTCCTCGCCCAGAGCTCTTCCCCATTCGGCTTAGCCCCAACCCACTGCACACCACCATTTTGGCCGATATAAGCCCCAACTAGCTCGCCACCACCATCTAGCTTTCACCCAGTCAAATCGCCCTGCTACTCCGGCCCAATGATGTGGCTGCCTCCTACTTCGTCCCACATTCTGGCCAGGGGTCCTCCCGGTTGCCCCCATCTGGCGATCGGCGCTCACCAACTCCACGAATCCGAAGTGGACCACTCATTCTAGATGCGGGCCCGTAAGCCATCGCCCCCTCTTCCTTTCTTCCCTCTCATTCACGCGGCCTTTGGTGGCGCGAACAAGACCGACCAAATCCGTCACTTTCGCCACCCGTCCGGCCAACCGCTGGCTGTCTGCTCGTAAGCCATCTGCCTTGGCCCAATTTGGGAGCCCGCTGTCCCTTCACCGGCCCTTGTTAAGCCCTCCTTTCCATGTAGCGGCCGATGCACTTTTGTCACGCCGTGGGTTGCCGCCTTACGCGTTCACCTGAAGCTTCGCCCCACCCGGGCTCTTGTCACCTCGATTTGGAGCCCTCGCCACCCCTCTTCGCCTTGGCTGTGGCCGAGCCTCACTAATCGCCGATGTATTTGCTCTTCCGATGAGTCCCCGCCGCCATTCTTATGAGTCCCCTCTGCCCTTGCCCGTTTTCTTGTTCAAGTCGAGGTAAGCGACACCCTAAACCTTGTCTAGAACTTTGGGTATTTTTTTAGACTTGTTTAGGGATTGTTAGTGTGGGATTTATAGCTGCTTAGGAGCTATTCGGGGATGATTTATTGGCCATTTAACGCGAATTGGTGGCTGAGTTGTGGGCTGGTTCGGGGCGAGCGAATGGGTCAAAGTATGGGCTGAATCGAGGTGGTTTATGGCTGATTCTTGTGGTTGGATTGGAGGTCGTTAGTGCTGGAATTTTTTGCGAGATCGTCGATCGTTCGTGCATGATTTAATGTTTGTTTGACAATAGTTCGTGTTGATGATTTGTGATGGTGTCGTAGGTGCGTGTTGAAATGCAACGTGAATTAGTGGAACTGTGGCCTCTTTGGCGTAAGTATGGCGAATTGTGTTATGGTCATTTGGAAATGGTTGTGGGATATTTGATTCTATGAAAGACGTCATAATTAATTGAATAATGTGGTGTATGCACTTGTCCGAATGGCCCGAGGCGTGTTTCGTGGGTCGGTGGAAGGAAAGTTGAGCCCGAGGCGTGTTTATGTGGGTCATTGGAAAAAGTTGAGCCTCAAGCATGTTGATGAGAGCTGTGAGAAAGGACCCGAGGTATGTTGACGCTGGCAAAGTGAGAATGAGCCCGAGGCATATTGACGTGGGAAATAGGAAAGAACTTGAGGCGTGTTTTACGCGAGTCGTGAATAGTTAGATGGACATGCATGTGGAATGTGCTTGATTGAATTGGGTGAACATGACGTGTGTTTGGCGCTCGAGTGATTGTGATGTGTTCTTGGAATATTATTGCTTATAATGATAGGACTAATATGCAGAGTTTATGTATGATTGGAGGCGAGGTAAGTATGTCTATGTGGATTCCAAATTGTCGATGGTTAGATTGCATGTTGAGACTTGTCTGGGTATATATTGGCCTAGGTGAGATTTAGGTTGTCTACTTATTAAGATTTATTTCATTCCCGTTGTTAAACATTTTCAGGCTTAGAGGACGAATAGTCATCACACGCTGTTCAAAGACGGGAGTGGTTTTTGGACATTGGTGCTTCATCCCTTTTTGGGACGCCCTTTTTTTAATAGTGAAGTTAGGCTACCCAACCACTGCCTTTTTATGAACGTGGTTCGATGTTAGTAGCCTGGTTTAAGGTGATGTAAATGTGAAAGTTGTAAGTCATATTAAATGTATTCTTGTTTTGAGTACGTGCCTTTGGCTACCCCTCCTTGTATGTTTCATTATGCGGATTGTTTAAATTTCGTTTTCACTTGCGTGCGACTTTTTAGGTGTTTCGTTTGGGTCGGCGACGTGTCCTGGGACATTACATTCAATACGACCATCGAAGAGGTGTTGCGAGCCTATTGGGGTTCGGGCGTGACATTTCCATTGATTTGGTATCAAAGAAAGGTCGGGTTCAATCCAAGTTAGTCTAAGCCTGGAATGATAAGGAATGATGACTTTGAGGTAGCTAGTTAGGGGAGACTCATGTGCCATGCGTACCTCAAACTATGTGATTGTAGTTGATGAGTGATCTTATGCATTAATGTGTGAAGTACAAGTGTGGCGGGACTTGAGGTAAGTGCCACGAACCCTATTGGTTGTGATTTGGTGTTGCTTGTGAATGGCTGCCTGTTTTATGAATTGTTGTGTGATTCAACGCCTAGGTCTTTAATTTCGAGGGAATTATAGCGGATAAGTGAGTAGTGTGAACCCCGTGAGTTTGAGCAGCCGTGGAAGAGGTTGAAATTGCATGGCCCCACAAGTTAGAGTTGTGGAGGACCCCGGGTGGATGGAATTCGAGGACTTTGCAAGAAGTTAGAATTTTAATGGGTAGACACACTCGAGATAGAAATGCTACCATCGTTGCTCTTTGTTGAGGCAGCCTGCTTGCACCGCCAATAGGGCCAATGGAAATAATGGGAATCATAGGAACGATGTGAATGATGGGAATCCTAGTCAAGGACGGTGAATGTAAACAGACCCGATGTCTAAGCTGGTTGAGTAGTTTTTGAGGTTGAAGCCTTCAAGTTTGATGGGAGAAATGATATTTAGGCTGCACCTCAATGGACGGAAGAGCTAGAAAAAGCTTTTGAAGTATTGGAGTGTCCGAGAGAGAAAAGGTAACCCGGCAGTCTACCGACTTCAAGAAAATGTAAGTGATTGGTGGAGGGTCACCGGAGGTCAAGTGTTCCCGCTGGTACTACTCCAACTTGGACTATTTTTATCGAGACCTTTAATGGCAAGTATTTCTCGAAAAATGCCTAAGAACAGAAATTGACAGAATTCATGAGGCTTCACCGGGGTCGATGTCGATGGACCATTATGAAGCTAAGTTTGTAAAGCTATCCAAGTTTGCCCCGAGAATGATAGAGGACCCCTTAGACAAGGCCCTAAGGTTTCGAGATGGGCTAAAGCCGGACCTCCGCAATGATAATATCACCGAATGGAGGGGTTATTATGAGATTTATGATTGGACTTAGGCAATTGAGCATGATTTGATGAATCGAGCTGCCGCACCTAGATCGCAAAGATGCCTCGTCTAGGGACAATCATCACATTGGAAAGAGGCCAAAGATGGGAAATTGTCGCCCGTCGCTCTCGTTAGGGAAGAATATTGAGAAGCCAGCTCATCATTCAAATATGACTTGTCGACTTTGTGGGGAAGACACGGAAATATGCCTTGCCACGAGTAGGGGTGGAATATGCTTTGGATGTGGTGGGCGAGGTCACCAAGCGAGAAACCGCCTAAACCGATGGGTTAGGTTGCCAATACAACCGTGGCAACCACAAGAAACGTAGGAGTTTGTGGTTGAACCGATGCATGATTTTCCCGATGTCTTTCCTCGGGAATTGCGGGATTGCCACTTGATAGAGAAGTGAAGTTTGTGGTTGTGTTGGCCCTAGAAACGGAACCGATCTCAAGAGCATCCTATATGATGTCGTTGTCATAATTAAAAGAATTAAATATTCAAATGCAGGAGTCGTTGAATAAGGGATTTATTTGCCCGAGTGCGTCTCTATGGATAGCACCAGTTTTATTCGTGAAGAAGAAGGACAAATCGTTAAGGTTGTGCATTAACTCTACGCAATTGAATTAGATGACTATTAAGAATAAGTATCTACTACCAAGGATAAGTGACTTGTTTGATCGGTTGCAAGGAGCATCAATGTTTTCTATAATCGATTTGAGGTCCTGGTTACCACCAATTGAGGATTAAGAAGGATGATGTACCAAAAAGCGGCATTTAGGACGAGGTATGGGCACGATGAGTTTACAATAATGCCGTTCGGATTGACTAACGCCCTAGCTACTTTCATGGATTGGATGAATCGGGTGTTTAGGAAATTCTTGGATCGATCATTATTGTATTCATCGGCGACATCTTGGTATATTCAAGGAGCCTCGAGGAACACGAGCAATATTTACGGATGGTTCCACGGACTTAGAACACGCACTCTATGCCAAGTTTAGTAAATGCGAGTTCGGCTAAATCGAGTAGCATTTCTTAGACATATGACTTCTAGGAATGGAATTTTAGGGGACTCGATAAAGATTGAGGCAATTACAAATTGGACAAGACCGATGACAATGGTAGAGGTTCAAAGTTTCTTGGGTTTGGTAGGGTATTACAAACGCTTCATAGAAAGGTTTTCGCATTAACGACTCCGTTAACGCGGTTATTAAAGAAGTAAATGAGATGTGAATGAACGGATAAATGTAAAAGGAGTTTCCAAGAGTTAAAGTAGAGATTAACGACCCGCGCCCGGTGTTGACAATCTCGTCGGGACCTGGAGGATATGAGATCTATAGTGACGCGTCACTAAAGGGACTAGAATGCGTGTTAATAACATGGAAGAGTGGTAGAATACGCATCGCGACAATTGAGACCACATGAGCTGAATTATCCGACGCACAACTTGGAATTGGTCGCGATTATCTTCGCCCTTAAGATTTGGAGACATTGCTTGTGTGGGGAGAAGTTTCAGATTTATAAGGACCATCAGAGTTTAAGGTACTTATTTTTCAAAAAGGAATTGAACATGAGACAGCGTCGTTGGATGGAACTCCTTAAGGACTATGGCTGCGAAATTATGTTTTGTCCTAGAAAAGCTAATAAAGTAGCGGATGCACCGAGTCGGAAATCAAGCGTTATGCATATGATGGTCAAGGAATGGACTCTATTGGAAGGAGTTAGGAATTCGGAGGTTAAGTTTGAAGTGAGTCGTGTCTCAAGTCCGCTTGCCGCATTGAGGATTGAACCAGAAACCGAACTAAGATTAAGGCTTTACAATCAACGGATCCAGAGATTCAAAAGATTTTGAAAATGGATGTTGCAAAAGGAAATCGGACTTTTAGGTACCCGAGGATGGGATTCGAAGTTCCATGGACAGTTATGTATGCCCGATGATGCAGTAGGCGAAGGATGAGATTTTGTTAAGAGCTCACCGTAACAATTCCATATTCACCCAGGTGTAGTAACGAAGATGTATCAGAACTTCACGGCAATGTTATTGGTGGAATGGCATGAAAGTGGATGAAGCCAAGCATGTGGCTAAGTGTTTAACATGCCAACAAGTGAAGGCGCAATATTGCAAGCCGGGTGAAATGTTGCAGCCCTTGGAAATCCCCGAGTGAAAGTAGGGGACACATCACCATGGATTTTTTCGTGGGATTACCGAGGAGTCAAAGGGGTCATGATTCGATTTGGGTGACAATCGATCGATTGACAAAGTCAGCATATTTTTGCCAGTGCAAAAGGACTTCGCCTTTGAAAGGTATGCCGAGATATATATGCGACAAATAGTACATCTTCACAGAGTGCCAATGACGATTACTTCAAACCGTGATCCTAAATTTATTGCCGCCTTTTGGAAAAGTCTTACAAGATTAGGAACAAAGTTACAGTTTAGTACGCCCCTATCATCCTCAAACGGATGGCTAATCTGAAAGGACAATTTAGACTTTGGAAGATATGCTGCGGGCATGTGCAGTGGATTTTTTAGGGTAGTTGGGAGGAACAATTACATTTGGTTAAATTTACATGCAACAATAGCTACCAATGTAGTATTAGAATGGCACCGCTTGAAGCATTATATGGCAGAGCTTGCGAACACCGGGTTTGTTAGGTTGAAGCTGGTGAAAGGAGCATCACGGGTCCCGAGTTGGTTCAACAAACAATCAAAACAGTCAAAGTGATTCAAGACAGGCTTAAAACCGCTCAAAGCTGCCAAAAGAAATATGCAAATCAGAAACGTAGGCCTTTGGAATTTCAAGTGGGAGACCACGTTTTTCTCAAAGTATCGTCGATGAGAGGATTGTCACGATTTGGCAAGAAAGGGAAGTTGAGCTCGAGGTACATTGGTCTATTCGAGGTCTTAGAGAAAATTGGCACCTTGGCCTATTGTCTTGCATTACCGTCGAATTTGTCTCAAGTTCACAACGTGTTCCACATGTCTATATTAAGGAAGTGTGAACCGGATCCGACCCACGTGCTAAATGATCAAGAAATAAACATGGACGACATGTAGTATCGTACATGGAAAAGCCAGCAAGGATCGAGAATAGAATGGAACGAGTGTCATGGAACCAGACAATTCTAATAGTCAAGGTAATTTAGGAACATCATGGAACCGAAGGTGCGACATGAGAAAGTAAAGAGCTTATGCGATACGAATACCCCATTGTTTGAATAATTAGGTAAGATTGTGAATTTCGATGACAAAATTTTTTATACGGGAGAAGAGTTGTGACATTCCTAATTTTGACCCTTTTTTAGATTTATAAAACATGTATTTCTGGTCGGGTACACTTGTAAATCTCACCCAAAATTGATCACTCTTAGATTATGTTTAAATTAGAAATTTCGCTAGAATTGCACTCGATCGAATTTTGCCATTATTTAGAGCCCAAACTTTAGTGTCAAATTTCTTAGAGTTTCAGAATTTAATTTAATTAGACCGTGTCAATATTATTGTAGCTAGTATCGATATTGCACCAGATTAGTGTAAAGTGAAATTTGGACCGGTGCGGATTTAGACTAGTAGATTTCCTCTGGATTTATTTTAGTTAGTATTTGGCCCATTTTCCTAATTTATTAATTAGGGTTTTCGTGGGCCGTTAGATCGATTTCGAATTTGAACGAGGACCCGCCGGATCGCACTTGAGTATTTCTCTCTCTCTCTCTCTCTCTCTCTCTCTCGGGCCGCGCCCCACCCATGCGCGCGTCCCTTCTCTCTCTTTGCATGCAGACCTAGTGGTGGCCACGGGCCGGTTTTGGCTGGAACTGCCCGGCCCGCCAAGTGACTGGGCCCGATGTTCGAATCGGAACCAGCCCGTGGCCTACGGGCACGGGTTCAGTTCGAAAAATTTGGAACCGGCGCTTACGGGCCCATTGCCAAAAAAAAAAAAAAAAGCCGCAGCATAGCTGCGGTGTAAGCCATCGCAGCGTGCGGCAGTGGCCCGTTACAAGAGGCGACCCACGGTAACAAGCAAATTAAAAAAAAAAAAAACAAGCCCGCAGCAAGGCCTACACGTCTCTGAGGCCCTACTGCGGGTTTATGGCCCATTGCCAAGGCAGCCTTTTAGGCTTTTGGCTTACGACCAATGCCCAAATGGGCGGAAAAAAGAAAGAAAAGATAACCGTTTGCAACGGTTATCTTTTCTTTTTTTTTTCATTCTAAATTTTCTTTACTTTTTCTTATAAATTCTCTCAAATTCTCTTAATACACACACAATTCTCTCAAATTCTCTTCTCTCAAGTCTCAAATTTTCTCAATACTTGAAACTTTCTCAAATTCTCTAAAATTCTCTCGATTTTTCTCAATCCACGCCAATTCTTTCTTAATTCTCCCAATTAATCCTCTCAATCCACTCGAAAAATGGCAAGTGGAAGTCGAAAGTGCCAATCGGCAAAGGTAAGATATCACAACGGAATCCCATCATTCTTTTGATCCTCGTGAATATGCAAATTTTCAAAATGATGAAATCAACATTTTTCCCAATGTGGGGCGGCGTTCCGGCAAGAAAGTTTTCATCCTTCCGCCAAAATATCTACAACAAAGGAAGTGGAACGGGAATTTACATATGACATTTGGAATCACTTCACGAAAATAGAAAGGTTTGATATCGGTCAAAAAAGGTATAATATAATTTGTAAATATCGTGGGAAAATATATAAATATACAGGTGGACAAGGATATGGAACATTACGGGGAATCGATATCGGGCAACAACAGTTTTGGATCGTCAATCCTAACACTTCCCCTTTATTTCGTTTTAAAAAAAAAACTTATAAAGAAGAATTAGGCAAATTTATTTCCGTTGAGCATTTAGCATTTAATTTTGGAGAAAATTTTGGTTTTAATGAATTTGTACAAAAGCATGTGCTCCACAAGCAAAAACGTGTTCCTAGAAATTCAATTAAATGAGTAATTAAAGATCTTTACAAAAATGAAAAAAAAGATTTACAAAAAAAATTTATGCAATTTAATGGATGCGTGCATATAGGTAGTGATATTTGGAGTGATCATTGGCAAAATCATTCTTACATGGGCATAACATGTCATTGGATAGATGACGAGTAGAGTATTCAAAAAAGAGTTATTGCATTTAGAGTTTTCGATGATAAGCATACGGCAAATAATATTTATAGAATAATTAGGTAAATTTTAGAAGAATATTATTTGCTTAACAAAATTTTTTCAATTGGTTTTGATAATGCCGCAGCAAATACCGCTTCAATTGCCGAGTTAGAAAATATTTGTAAACCCGCTTTTGGCGGAAAATTTTTTCACATTAGATGTGCTTGTCATGTTTTAAATTTATGTGTACAAGATGGTTTGAAAACTCTTGATATTTTTCTTCAACCAATAAAAATGGCGATTCAATTTTTATGGAAACATCCCTAAAAAATGAAAGAATGGGGTAGATTTTGTAGAGAAAATGGCAAAAAGCCAAAAAGATTTCCAAGAGATGTTCTAACTCGTTGGAATTCTACTTTCCACTTACTTAATGAATCTTTAGCTTATAAAGATTTATTATGTGCATTCATTTCTAACAATATACATCAGATTAATTTATACCCACAAAAGTGGGATATTTGCCAAAAAATTTCAAATGTTTTAAAGATTTTTAATTATGCAATTTATACTTTGTCCAGTGTTTATTATCCTACTATACATTTATTTTTAGTAGAGTGTACTAATATTGTCGGAACTTTTGATGAATATGAAAATGATGTTGAATTACAACATACTATAGTTGCAATGAAAATGAAGTGGCTACATTATTATAGCGAAATTCCATTATTTATTTAGTTGCTTGTATTTTTTTTTGATCTGCGTTGCAAATTGGATGGCTTAAATGATTTTTTTGTGTACTTATTATCAATGTTTACATTATGATCGACAAATGTTACAACCATAGTACGTAAGGTTAAAAATGTAGTAATAGAATTATATAATGAATTTTATACTAAATATAATTTAGGTGATATTGGATATTCTCAATCTACGAAGATACAAAATGACAAGACAGTAAAATTAGTAGATGGTACCAACTTTTATTACATAGATAAAAAAAAACAAAAGGGAGTAATAGGAAATATTTCTGAATTAGAGATTTATCTAACCGTTTAATTTGAATTTACTGAATCCGAATGTGGTATAGATTTTTTAATTTTGGATTGGTGGAAGAGGCACACAAGCCAATACCCAATCCTTTCTCTTATTGCAAAACTAATTTTTTCAACCCCTTGCTCCATAGTTGCGGTAGAGCAAGCATTTAGTGCCGGAGGTAATATTTTCGATGAACATCGTTCAAGATTAGCTCGAGAATCAGTGGAGATTCAAGCTTGTGTTGCTGATTGGACGAAGGCTCAATATCGGCAACAAGAGATAGATCGGAATAATGAATTCGAATTCTTTAACGATGGAGATACTACCGCTACCACTATCGGTATTGGAACGGGTAGTGACGATTGAGGGTAAAAGAACTATTGGAGTTGGCAAATATTTCGGGAACCCTTGTTTCTCATACCGGGTACGCCCACGTGAGCTTAGGGAAATCGAAGTATAATCGACAACATGTGACCTCTGGTCCCTTGCGCACGGAATGCTTAGGTTTTGGGATCATTTTAGGGCATATATATTGTGCTCCTTTTTTTTATAGATCGTTGTAACAAATTGTAATGTGCTTAATGATAATTTATTAAGTTCAAGCCCTCTCTTTCTCTCTTGTCTTTTTGTCCCCAAATTTGATTACAATTTACATTTTAATTACAATTTATATTGAATAATGTTCCATCACTCGAACAGTAATTTTTAAATTTTATTATTTTCTTTTCTGTTTTTTTTCTTTTCCTTTTCCTTTTTTTTTCTTTTCTTCCTCCACGGCTGGCCATAGCCGGGCCGGAGGAGGTCGCCCTCGTCAAGATTGGGCGAGGCCGCCCATCGGCATGGGGCGAGGCCGCCCTCACTGGGCTAGGCGAGGCCGACCGCCCGGACGCCAGCAAGGCTCAACCTGCTTGCGAATCGGTGAGGCCGGCCTTGCCCGACGCCCGGCGAGGTCGAGCCCGCCCGATTTGGCGAGGGTTCGACCACCGCCGGCCCGAGGTCGAGGGGCTTTGCCAGTCGGGCGAGGACTCACCTCGCCCAGTGAGGCCAAGCCTTGCTAGGCATCGGGCGGGGCTCAGCCTCGCCGGGCCAGGCGAGGTCGGCTTCGCCCAACGCCCGGTAGGGCGACCCTTGCTCGACGCCCGGCGATGGCGGCTCGCTGCTGAGGTCGGCGACCTCCGCCACCCTTGCTATGGCCAGCGAAGGAAGAAAAGAAAAAAAAAGAAAAGGAAAAGGAAAAAAAAAAAAAAAAAAAATTCTGAACCGGCTCGAATCGGCCGATTCGGTTCATACTTGGCCACGAACCAAAACCGCGGTTCGAACCGTGGCCACATTGTCTGGAACTTGTCCCCTCTCCTCTCTCTCTTCCTCTTTTCTCTCTTCTTCTTCTTCTCCCTTTCTTCTTCTCAGCCTAGCTTACATCTTCTCCTTCTTCTTTGCTCATCACTCGATCGCCACTCACCGCCAACAACAAATCGGCCGCCCACCTTGCACCTTGCTCACCCTAAGCGCCACCGCCACCACCAGCTGCGCCATCAACTGCTGCACCCCCTCTCCTTTCCCTTCCCACATTTTCCCTAGCCCCGACTCCTCCTTGTTTCACCTCTGTGACCACCTGCGCCATCGTTCCAGTTGCCATCACCTCGACCGACTCACCACCACCATCCAGCTTTCCCCAAACCGCCCGTCGCCCTTGCTACTTTAGAGACAAGCGGTTGCCTCTGCTTCATCCCCTATTACGCAGGTCCTCCGCAGCCCCCAGCTCGTCGAATCTTGGCGCTCACCTAGCTCGCCATCACCATGACCGCTTCGTCCCAATCTAGAGCCATCGTCGTCGCCCCTCTTCTTCCCTTTTCTTCCTCTATTTGCGGCCTTTGCTTTTGACCCAAGACCAACCCGGATCCACTTGCTTCATGGCGTAAAGTCTGCAACCACCAAAGCTGCTGCTCATATGTATCTGCCTTGTTTGCGGGCGCTGGCAGATCCACGGCGCTTCAGCCCTGTTCGCCTTCCCTTCCCGTTAGCCAGTAGCCGTCTACCCGTTGCGTGCCAGGTCACTTTGCACATTCGACCCAGACTACTACCATTCCGGCCCGAGGCCCTACGCCCCTGCTATCACTGAGCTGTTGCTTCGCCTCAGGTGGGCCCCTCACCGCCCCTACTACCCGACTATGGCCGAGAGCCTCACCGATTGCTGCTATCGCTGCTATTTGACAAGTCCCCTGCTACCCTTACCCGTTTTCTTGTTCAAGTCGGGGTAAGCAACACCCTAAACCTTGTCTAAGACTTTGGGTATTTATTTAGACTTGTTTAGGGGTTGTTAGTGTGGGATTTGTGGCTAATTAGGGGCTGTTCGGGATGAGTTGTTAGCCATTTAGCGCAATGTGGTGGTTGAGTTGTGGGCTGGTTTGGGGCAAGCGGATGGGTTGAAGTGTGGGCTGAATCGAGGTGCTTTATGGCTAATTTTTGTGGTTAGATTGGAGGTCGTTAGTGCTGGAATTTATGCCAAGATCGCCGATCGTTTGTGCGTGATTTAATGTTCATTTGACAATAGTTTGTGTTGTTGATTCGTGATGGTAATGCTTGTTGAAATGCAACATGAATTGGTGGAACCGTGGCCTCTTTGGTGTAAGTATAGCGAATTGTGTTGTGGTCGTTTGAAAATGGTTATGTGATATTTGATTATATGAAAGACGTGGTAATTGATTGAATAATGTGGTGTATGCGCTTGTCTGAATGGCCTGAGATATGTTTACGCGGATCAATGGAAGGAAAGTTGGGTCTAAGGCATGTTTACGCAAGTCATTGAAAAGAAAGTTGAGCCTAAGGCATGTTGACGCGGGCTATGAGAAAGGACCCGAGGCATGTTAATGTAGGCTATGAGAATGGGCACGAGGCATGTTGACATGGGCTGTGGGAAAGGACCTGAGGCATGTTTACGCAGGTAGTGGATAGTTGGATGGACATGCATGTGGGATGTGCTTGATTGAATTGGGTGAATGCACGTGTATATGGCGCTCGAGTACTTGTGATGTGTTCTTGGAATATTATTGCTTATAGTGATTGGACTAATATGCAGAGTTGGTGTGTGATTGGATCGAGGGTAAGTATGTCTATG
Organism: Syzygium grande; assembly: GCA_024733475.1. Lineage (NCBI taxonomy): Eukaryota > Viridiplantae > Streptophyta > Magnoliopsida > Myrtales > Myrtaceae > Syzygium > Syzygium grande. Next base: position 11,713,895 of record JAMXDD010000008.1, read on the forward strand.
TGAATTTCAATTTTGTCGATGGTTAGATTACATGTTGAGACTTGTGCGAGTACGCATTGGCCTAGGTGGGGTGTAGGTTGTCTACTTATTGAGATTTATCTCATTCTCGTTGTTAAACATTTTCAGGCTTAGAGTGACGAATAGTTGTTATGCACGGTTCAAAGATCGGGAGTGGTTTTTGGACATTGGTGCTTCACCCTTTTTGGATGCCCTTTTTAATAGTGAAGTTAGGCTACCCAACCACCGCCTTTTTTATGAACGCGGTTCAATGTTAGTAGCTTGGTTTAAGGTGATGCAAATGTGAAGGTTGTAAGTCATATTAAATGTAATCTTGTTTTGAGTACATGCCTTTCGGCTATCCCTCCTTGAATGTTTTCGTGTTTGGGTTGTTTAAATTTTTTTCGCTTGCATACGACTTTGGGTGTTTCGTTTGGGTGAGCAACGCGCCCCTAAAACATCGCGTTCAATATGACTGTCAAAAGGGTGTCGTGAGCCCATTGAGGTTCAGAGCGTGACAACAAGTAAATCTGCCATGAGTTGCATTGTATAACCGAACATGTAGACGCCACGCGAATCCTATCCAAATCGAGATCCTACACAGCGCGTGCTAAGTCGTCCCCAAACGCGTGCGTCTTCAGCAACCGGGGTACATGAGCCGCATGTCCCTAAAAGGAAAAGGGATTGTCCATACCTCTGACGTGGCAAGACCAGTGGCCCAGTGCATGCCGACGTGGAAATTCGCAAATCCGGTCGCCTTCCTCAGTACCAGCCAGAGAATAGCACGAAGTCAAAATCAAAGCTCACCATACCAGCACATCAACAATCTGAGCTTATCACACCAGAACACCAATATATTGAATGTATATACTCAACAATTGGTCTCTTATATTCATTACAAGAACCATGCCATCGGCTATTACCTGCGAGCATCGCCGTTCGCCAGACATTAACCCTTTACTACGACTTGGCAAAACGGATGGAAACTGAGGATATGAAGTAAGACCGCCACCATGTGGAGATAGAACATTTTACGAACGATCGGCAAGTGTCATATCAACTACAGCCAAGCTTGAAAGCAAGATTACTAGCCACGAACCGCTATCAAACTGGCAGTAAGAGATTCCGGAAGTGCCTCCGGTAAGTATCAAGTCCGACAAGGAACTTCAAAAGAGGATGCGGAACTTCAAGCTTCCTCGGCCAAAAAACAGAGCAATGCAGAGCACTTCCCGTAGTCTTTCGGAGACGAAGCCGGCGACCGAGCACTGGTTTTTTTAAAATTGATGCGCAGATATTAGCTTGATAAATTGGGCTTAGAGATTGAAGTTTAGGCTGTGCGAATTGGGTTCCACTAGTTGATGGACGAATTATGCTTAATAGGAGGGCCGAACCTAAAGGTCTCGGGTTGTGCAAGATGAGCCTGATGGGCCTAGATTTTATTTGTAGCCCCTTTTCTTACAAAAAATGCGTACTCAGCTTATTGACAAAAATTCGGGTTTCAACACTAATTGGCCTACATCTATACCAAAATTCTGTCCAACATTGCTTAATTTGAAGAAATTTAAGACGCTTTAAAAATATATGTTGTCTTTTTCTATGATTTTAAGAATTGCCCATAAAATCAGATATACGTCGTATGTGCATGAACATCTTTTATGGATTTGTATGATCCATCTAAGTGACGAGTGTGATGTTTATTGAGAATAATGCGTGCTCTGAGATGTTGTTCATGATTGTTATCCTGTGGCGTGCAATTTTTTTTTTTTTTGTTTGTTGACAAAATGGCAATCACCATTTATTATAATAGAGTGTGGAATTATTATTTATTATAATTTTTTTTGGCCAAGTAGAGTGGAAGTTCAATGACTTTCTAGTTCTCACACATGAACAAGTTGTTTCATACTTCATGCTAATCTTTCCAAAAAAAAAAAAAGTACCAAGCATTAGAATCACAAACTTAAAGAATTACCCTCCTACAGAAATTTAGTACTTGGAATGGAAGCTCCCGTCTTTTGTTGCAGAGCACCTATGTGAACACTGACTTTTCAAAGATCCTCTATCTCTTGGTGTCGCTGCAAAGACAATTGCGGAAAGTTTCACTAAATCTCTGATGAAGCATGGGAATTCACCGATATCGTCCGTCATACTGACAGCCAATGCATTAGAATTGTAAACCCATTTCATTACAATATGAAATATCTAGATGCTCCAAACAATTGAAACAAAATGCAGTTGTGCAGAATTAGTTACCTAGAAAGCAAATGCGTTCTTTTTTTCCTTGACAACGGACCAAAAGAAGGCTTTAGGAGTCAACGTTTAACAATTACCTTGCTCTCAAAACCCCTTCTGCAACCTCTTAACTAGTTCTCCGTATCTGCAAGTTGCACTGGTGAAGGACAATTCATTTTAGTTGGAAGGACAGAAAGTAAAAGTAAATCAAAATGACAATCTAATTGTTGATATGATGCCTCAAACAACTGTAACCTCGACATTTTAAATTTAGTACACAAAAGAAACAAAAAATGAGAAGTAGACGGTAAAGATGTGTGGCAATAACGCTATGCAATTCTGTTCGGCCGCAGAGTTCCTCTAGATATATTACTTCTGTGAACATAATATGTAAATGAAAACTTAATATTTTATCACTCCAGCGGCTTAAGAATTAGCACCCAAATCTACAGCTACACCAAATTTTCATCGGATGTTGCTCATATGGAGAAATTAAGATGCTCTAGAAATTCAGGAACCGATGGGAAGTAGCTATTATTGATTGAATGAATGAAATTGGAACCTCCTACCAAACTTGAGGAGATAATTTATCTTTAACAAAATTTAAAATCCAAGGATCTATGTGAAATGACATGTCAATCGCTATAGAAAATTATAGGTAGTATTAGATGCGGGTTCTAAGCAGATTCTTGAGAAATCAGGGCATATTCTTACAAGCTGCTCATAGGGATATTCTAAAAAAACAATTAATATTATTAAATTAACACATGACGAAAAGAGGTGCTCCTCTTTCTTTGAGCATTTCCTTCATCTTTACATTTAAACTAGAAACAGATTTTTGTAAATAACAAAAAAAAACTCACATTAGTAGGACAAAAGTATATCCACTTTCAAATGACCCGAAAAGTGCACGAAATTTTCGCTTAATAGACAAAAAAAAAAGGTCCATGGCCAATTTTTCTTCCATACAAGCTAATTTGGCATTTGACGTGGATAATTTGATGTGTACAATAGATATGTCAGTAAGACGAACGTCAGCAAGACAAAACAACTGTCGTTTCTCGCTAATCAATTGGACTTCTAAACTAATGGCACGTTTGTTTCAACGAGAAAAGAAAGAGAAAAAATGACCAATTCCATATTGAAAGAGTTAGGCTTCTTGACTCGAGTTTTTTTGCCCCAAAACGAAGATTAGTGTTCCAAATCGACTATTGGGAGCGAATTCATTAACTTGAATGGATGGAAAACTTAACAGTGAGTTTTTAATTCCTCAAGTAGAAAATCATTCGACCAAAACAAAGCTGAAAAGTGGGGATTATTGTGGTCTCTTTCGTACAAGTTCACGCATCTTTTGGAATTTGGCCATCAAGCTAGTAGAACACACTTGCTAAATCCTCTTTTTGAACTTAAAGATCAAACAAGTATTCGAAGAATCTGCTTGAGGGTACGGCTATTTAGATGCAATAGGCCGCACTAAAGTGACTTTGAAATTTTAATGTTTCATAATTAATCAAAATGGAATCAATTACCTGTTAGATTTTGGGGCATGATAATATGCGTCTGCAGAGAACGAACTTCTGCTGGCAACTCCCCAAGAGAACTGCACCCCTCCAAATTCAAAATTCTGAGGAGTTTTAGCTTTTCAATGGAACTATCAATTGTGGTTAACTGGACACAATGAGCAAGAATTAACATCTCTAAAGTCAAGAAGTTAGAGAAATTAGGTGTCCTTTTTAACCGTTTGCAACCTGTCAAATCTAGAACCTTCAATCTACTCATCTATAGAAAAAAAAAAAAGTTAAAAATGAGAAACATCAGAATATATAGGAGTACTAATAATATAATCATTATCCATAAGTCATTATTTAAGATAATCTAGGGTAATTTGAATATCCCAATTGATGTTGCAAATAACCCACATACTTCAAATTTTTAAAATAATACCCAACCACTTTGTTACTTCACTTCACATACTTTATTTCCAAAACCCGTAGTTTGCATCTTAGAACAATACTTTATAACCAAAAGAAGAAAGTATCCTTGCTACGAAAACACAAAAGACTCTAATTCCCAAATACCAACACCCCTAGTTTTTCTCCACCCACCGCCATTGGCCGCGAGCAAGACCCCTATCTTCAACGTCACTGCATTCAACTGTCTCTTGCTCTTTCCATGTCAAGTGTAAATGCAAAGCCTAGTAATAGTAAGGATGTGACATTTCAATTTCGATCCATTTTAGGATTTATAAAATGTGTAATTCGTCGGTGTGCTTTATAGTAAAATCTCGCTTGGAAACCGATTACTCTCGATTATTTTAAATTTTTCAATTAGAGATTTCGCTAGAAACGCACTCGATCGAATCTGGCCGTTATTTAGAGCCCAAATTTTGGTGTCGAATTTTCGGAGTTCGAGGGCGAAATAAATTAGGCGGTGTTGATATTATTTTAACCAGACCTCGAAATTTGCGGGACTAGTGCAAAACTGAAATTTTGACCGGGTGTGGATTTGGACTAGTAGACCTCCCTCAAGGTAGTTTGATTTAATTAATTTGGCCTCTCTCCTTATTATATTCTAGGCTTAATGTGGACCTTTAGATCATTTCAGTTTTGAATCGTGACCGTTGGATCGCAATCATTACCGTTGACCCCTCTCTCTCTCTCTCTCCCCTCTCTCTCTCTCTCTCCTTCCCCTCTGCCGACACGCCAACCCCCATGCAAAGCGTCCCATTTGCCTATTCCTCCCCATGCCCCCGTACTCTCTCTCCCTTCCTTGTCCCTTCCCCTTTCCTCTTCTCTTCTTTCCTTCTCTTTCTTATACTTTCTTCCTCCCGCGTCCATGGCCCCTTATGCAACAGCTCGACTAGACGCCGTGCGTGCGGGGCCGCTGCTCGGGAGACCACCCGCATCACCATCCGCCCGTTTAGCTCCGCCCGACCGTCGCGTGCTGTCCAAACCCACCACCTCAGCCCTCCGCCTTCTGTACCAAACCCCCGTTTCATTGGTTACGCATCTGCTTTTTGCTCACCCATTTCGGCCTTTTGCCAACTTGCACAGCCAGCTTGTCACCGTTTGGCAAATGCCCTTAGCGACCGGCTGCTGGTTCTCCCTTTTTTGCCTGTACGTTTGCCCGTCATGCCCAGCTTCCTTTTTGCCACCCCGACCCTCGTCACCCCGTCACCCCTCTCTCTCTCTCTCTCTCTCTCTCTCCTCTCTCTCTCTCTCTCTCTCTCTCTCTCTCTCTCTCTCTCTCTCCCTTTGCCACCATCACTTTGGCTAACTTCCCTCCATACGTCGCCATCGCCAAGCTAAATCGCCGCCCGCCGCCCAACCGGGCGCCGCTATCATCGCACCAGTCGCGCCCGTCGTCGCACCCGTCGTGCCATCGCCGGCCAAAGACTGTTCACCTGAACCATTCGGCGGGCTTGAGCCGACTTTTCGAGCTAAAACCTACTTAGGATAATGAGTATGTTTAGACTTGTTTAGAGTGTAATTTAGTGCCGGCTTAGGAATTAAATTAGATGTGGATTAGTTAAATTGATTGTACCTAGTTTGTGAATTATTGTGATGGTAATTGTGTGGCTAATTTAGTGATTGATTGAGTTGAATAACATAACTAAATTGTCGTGGCGCTTGTGATTGAATTGGATTAATTGAATGTGCCGACTTGAATGTTCGGTCAATGAGGGCCGATGTGGAGAGTATGAGTTGAATTGGGTGTGGTGGCATGTCAATGTGACATTGGTGGAATATTGTAGCGAGCATGATTGAGTTTTGAATTGTACGACGTGTTGATTGGCGAATTGTGTTGTGGTGCATGTGCATGAGAAAATCTTGGATTGATAGGAGGGCTGTCAACTTGAGGCATGGTTATGCGGGTGTGACAAGAAAGGCATGACTAGACCTAAGGCATAGGTTACGCGGGTCATTGAAAGGGAAAAAAATGTCCCGAGGCATGGTTATACGGGATGGAGCCCATTTTGATCCGAGGGGTGAGCCTTAGGCACAATAGCGGGCTGTGAGATTGGGCCCGAGGTACAATGGCGCGGGCAAAGTGAGAATGGACTCGAGGCGTAGTAACGCGGGTCGTGAGAAAAATGTTTTGACCACGCATGCAAATTGAGTGTGATTGAATTGGCTGGTTGAATGTGTGAGAATGGACTTGAGGCGCGATGGGCACGGGTCGTGAGATGGTCGGATTGATTGATGGTTCGTGTGGATGATTGGTTGGATTGGTTGGGTGCCAGTGTAGATGGCGCTTTGAATGATTGTATTATATTATCGGGATATTATTTCATTATCATGAATTGACTAATGTGCACTTTGTGGGCATGTGATTGGATGGCGAGGTAAGTCCATTGATGTGAATTATATGTATGTTATCGGTTAGATTGCATGTTAAAATTTGTCTAGGCACGCATTGGCCTACGTGGGGTTTGGGGTGTTGCTTATTGAGACTCGTTCTCACGGTTATTATATAACAACTTTTCAGATCCGTGGCCGGTGATCGATTCAAGATGCCGCTTAGAGTACCACAAGGATTGAAGGATAGATCAAATTAACCCGTCGTTTGGGTACCTTTTTATAGAGGAGATAAGCTTGTCAACCATCACCCCCTTTTGAAATTGTGGTTTGAAATTGGTAGCATAGGTTATCGTTTTATAATAGTGACTGCTTTATGATGTTATGTAACTATTATTTTGTGATATCCTTTCGTCATCATGTTAGTTGTGCGGGTTGTTTTATTTCGCCCGCTTGCATAATTCGTTTGGGTTGGTGACGCGTCCTAAAACGTCGCGTTCAATACAACCATTGAAGGGGTATTATGAGCTCGTTGGGGTTCGAGGGCATGACATCCCGATTGATTTGGTATCGAGCAAGGTCAACTCGATACATTTTGGTCGAAACCTGGAGTGATAAGGAGCGATGACTTTAGGGTAGCCAATTAGTGAGAATTATGTGCCATGCAGACCCTAGACTGTTTGATTGTGATTCTTTGAGTGGACGTATGCTATGACATGTGAATTACAAAAAGGCGGGACCTGAGGTAAGTGCACGAATTATGTTGGTTGAGACCGATTGATGTATGTGATTGGCTACCGCTTAGTGAATTGCTGTTATGATTAATTGCCTAGGGTTTTTAAACCGGGATAGTTGGCCTAGGTTTCTAATTCGGTGTGGAATTATAGCGGGTGAGCTTTTTGTGAGAATCAATAAGATGAGTGGATGAGGTCGAGGGAGGAGGTCGAGGTCGAGGTCGCGTAGTCCCGCTTAGCTAGACTTTTGGGGGACCGTAGGGTAGATGAAATTTGGAGGGCACTCAAGGAAGCGGGAATATTATCGGGTAGTCAAACAAGGGAAAGAAGTGCATCGTTGTCACCGCAACTACCAGCAAGATTGTTGGGAATAATAGAGGCTAGGGGATAATGTGATTAGTGAAAATCCCAGTCAAAGACGAGTAAATGTGATTAGGCCAATGTCCAAACTAGTAGAACAGTTTTCGAGGTTAAAGCCCCAAGTTCAATGGGAAAGGTGATTTCGAGGCTATGCCAAGATGGGTAGAACAGTTAGAGAAAGCTTTTGAAGTCTTTGGGATGAACTGAAAAGGAGAGTAACTCTAGTAGTTTACCACTTGAGTGAAAATGCAAATGATTGGTAGAGAGCCACCAAAAGTCAAGAATTCCCATCGGTACTGCGCTAAATCGGACCGTCTTCATTGAGACCTTCAATGGCAAGTACTTCTTGAAAGCACCCAAGAGCATAAATTGGTGGAATTTATGAGACTTTGCCAAGATCGATGTCGGTGGATCAAGACGAAGTCAAGTTTGCGAGGTTATCCAAATTTTCCCCGGGATGGCGGAGGACCCAACGGACAAAGCTAGGAGGTTTTGGGATGGCCCGAGCTGGACCTTCAGCAGCTAGATGATCTCATTAAACTTGAAAGGCTATCATGAGATTTATAAGAGGGCCCAAGCAATCGAGCGAGATCAAACGGAATGGGTTACCGCTCGCTCATGGTATGCCTTCGCTAGGGATAACCATCAACTTGGGAAAAGACCCATGACGGGAAATAGTCATTTCATCCCTCTTGTTCAGAAGAATATCGAGAAGCCAAATCGTTACAGTAACGCCTGTGTAGGTTATGTGGAGGAAAGCATGGGAATGGACATTGCCCGGAATAAGGGCGAGGCATGTTTTACATGTGGTGGAAGGGCCACCAAATGAGGGATCGTCCTAACAACAAAGCAGGCCAAGTGACTCGCCTACTACCATTGCCGCCCGGAATGGAAATCAAGTTGGAAGCACCCACCGCCTAATCGAATAGGCCATCGGCCCAAGGACGGGTGTATGCTATGGCAAGGAGGGAAGCCGAGGATGTGTCCGACGTGGTCACAAATACAATCTCTCTGTGATCATGTTGCATATGCCTTTTTAATCCGGGGCGTCGCATTCATTTATATCCGAGCGCAGTTCATTAAATTATTTTGAATTGAGCCAAAGCCGCTTTTGAAATTATCTTTGTGTGTGACTACGCCATTGAATGATAAAGTATTGATTGTGTTTGGATGCCCCGAGTGTAAGATAGTGATTGGCGATAGAGAAGGAAGAATAGATTTGGCAGTTTTAATTATGCATGATTTTGATATGATTGTCGGGATGGGTGGCTAGTCAAACAAAGAGCCGTGATGGACTGTAGTAGCGAGGGTGATCCAATTTAATCGGGTTGGACACCCTAAATTCGAGTTTGTAGGGAACCGAGAAGGAAACTCCCCGGATTTCGTCCGCTTGAGGTAACAAAACTGTTAGATGAAGGGTGCTAAGAATTTCGGCAAATGTAGTTGATTCGAATTTTGGAAAGCCAAGGCTAAAAGATATAGTCATGGTGTGCAACTTTTTCGATGTCTTTCCTTAGGGAATTGTCGGGACTGCCACCGATAGAAAAGTGGAGTTCATGATTAAGTTAGCCCTAGGGACGGAATCAATCTTGAAAGCACCTTATAGGATATCAATGTCGAATTGAAAGAATTGAAGGTCCAGATGCGGGGAGTTGCTAGATAAAGGCTTTATCCACCCGAGTGAGTCTCCATGGGGAACCCCGGTGTTATTTGTGAGGAAGAAAGATGGATCCTTGAGGTTGTGCATAGACTTTAAATCAGGTGACCATTAAGAATAAGTACCGCTACAAAGGATAGATGATCTGTATGATCAATTGCAAGGAGCATCGATATTTTCAAAGATCGACTTAAGGACGGGGTACCATCAATTGAGGATCAAGAAGGAAGATATACCAAAAACGGCATTCGGGACAAGATATGGGCACTATGAGTTTACGATAATGCCGTTTGGACTAACGAACCCCCGCAGCCTTTATGGATTTAATGAATCGGGTATTGAAGAAGTTCCTAGATGGGTTTGTGATCGTGTTCATAGATTTATATTCTGGTGTATTTTAATAGTTTCACGAGCATGAGGTACATTTGGAAAGGGTTCTATGGACCTTGAGGGAGCATGCACTCTACGCTAAGTTCAAGAAGTGTGAATTCTAGCTTCATTGAGTAGCGTTCTTACGACATGTGATATCCGGAGAAGGAATTACGATGGACCCGACGAAGATTAAGGCCATTGGTCGAGACCAATAATAGTAACCGAGATTCGGAGCTTCTTGGGTTTAGCGGGTTATTATAGATGCTTCATGAAGAGGTTTTTGGCATTAGCGACGCCGTTGATGCAGTTGTTAAAGAAGGAGGAGAGATTTGAATGCACGGATGAGTGCAAAAGGAGCTTCAAGAATTAAAATAGAGGTTGACGACCACGCTGGTGTTGACGATCTCGTCAGTCCGGGAGGATATGAAATTTCAAAGTGACGCATCGCTAAGAGGATTGGGATGCGTGCTAATACAACACGGAAGAGTAGTGGCATACGATCGCAACAATTGAAACCGCATGAGCTGAATTATCTAACTCACGACTTGGAATTGGCCGTGATTGTTTTTGCCCTTAAGATTTAGAGACACTACTTGTGTGGAGAGAAATTTTGGATTTATCTGAGACCATCAAAGTTTAAGGTATTTATTCTCCCAAAAGGAGTTAAACATGAGACAAAGTGCCGTTAGATGGAACTCCTTAAGGACTATGACTACGAGATTATGTATCATCTCGGAAAAGCTAACAAAGTAGTGGATGCTTTGAGTCGGAAGTCGAGCATCGCGCATATGATGATCAAGGAATGGATTCTATTGGAGGGAGTTCGGGATTCAAATTTAAGTTTGAAGTGAGTCGGATCTCAAGTCTTCTTGCAGTATTGAGGATTGAACCGGAAATATAGACTAAGATTAAAGCTTTACAATCGACGGACCCGGAGATTCAGAAGATTTTAGGTATGGAGGTCACAAAAGGAAACCGAATTTTCAGGTATCCGAGGATGGGATCCCGAAGTTCATGGTCGATTATATGTACCCAATGATACAGAATCAAGGAAGAGATTTTGTCTAAAGCACATCGTAGCAATTACAAAGATTCACCTGGGCAGTACAAAAATGTATCATAACTTATGATAATATTATTGGTGAAACGGCATAAAAGTGGACGTAGCCAAGTAAATGGAAACACATTACGATGGATTTTGTGATGGGATTCTTGAGAAGCTAGAGGGGTCACGATTCGATTTGGGTGGTAATCGACCGATTGACAAAGTCAGCACATTTCTTGCCAGTGTGCAAGGACTTTACTTTTAGAAAGGTAAGCCGAGATTTACATGTGACAAATAGTCCCGTCACACGGAGTACCGACGATGGCGATTACCTCGACCATGATCCCAAATTCACCGCCGCTTTTTTTTGAAAAAGTCTTCATAATGGGCGTTAGGGACAAAGTTACAATTTAGCACGGCCTATCACTCCCAAACGGATGGCCGGTTTGAAAGGACAATTTAGACTGGAGGATATGCTACGGCATGTGTATTGGATTTTAAAGGTAGTTGGGAGGAACAAGAAACTTAGTTGAATTTGTCTACAACAATAGCTATCAACAAAGTATTGGAATGACCCTGTTTTGAAGTATTGTATGGTAAAGCTTGCAGAACACCGGTGTGTTGGGACGAAGTTGGTGAGAGGAGCATCACGAGTCCCGAGTTGGTTGTTGATTAATTAAGATGGTCAAGGTTATCCGGGACAGACTTAAGACCGCTCAAAATCGCCAAAAGAATTATGCGGATCGAAGGCGTAGGCCTTTGGAATTTCAAGTGGGGGACCACGTTTTCCTCAAAGTGTTGCCAATGATGGGACTGTCACGATTTGATAAGAAAGAAAAGTTGAGCCTAAGGTATGTGGGTCCATTTGAAGTCTTAGAGAATCGACACTTTGGCTTATAAATCGCGCTACCACCAAATTTATCTCATATTTACAATGTGTTCTACGTGTCTATGCTAATGAAGTATTGTTGACACCTAATTTTTAGCCGACGCGTCATTAAAAATAGAAAATTCAAAATTACGGTTTCCGATCGCGATTTTGAGTCCATTTCTTGAACAAAAAGTGTCGTTTTTTAATTACGTCTGTTGATCTGTTTTTTATAAGCGATTTTCTATTCATTTCATACAAAAACCCGAAAAGTCAAATGGTTGACTTTGGCGTTGACTTTTGGTCAACCCTTTGACCAAAAAGTCAACCCCTAGGTCAAATTGGGGCTTTTTGCATAAAAGATTCCTTTCAAGTCCAATTTCACTTTAGAAGTGGAAATTTTAGAAAAATTCAAAGATTTGATTATAAAATCAAGCTCCTAGTGAAAAGTCAACTAGGGTTTGACTTTTGGTCAAACCTTTGACCAAAAAAATTGAAAAATACAAAAATCCGAAAATCATCGTATTTTACATTCAATTTACCTTTGGCATTTGAAATTTTACAAAAATCGATTTAGAATCAACTTTTCCCCAAATTGCGGAATTTGATTCAAATCGGCCAAAAATGAAATTACTTCATTTCTAGTCATTTTTAGGATAATTTCCTTCACGACATTTGATCTAGAGGTCATTTTATATCCAATTTTTGAACCAATTTTGCGATTCCAAGCCAAACACAAAAACCCCCAATTTTAGCCCTAATCAGTGATTTTGATCGATTCTTCATGATGTGTGCAATTGAGACACGAATGAGCCTAATTTCTTATATGAAATCCAAATTCAAAATCAATTTTGGAAGATTCACTTGAATTTGAGTCAATTTGATCAATTTAGTGATCAATGATTATGAAGTCTAAGAGTAATTGGTCTAAATAGTAATTCAACTTCTAACTCTAGACTAATATTCAATTTGATGAATTGGGACTCAATTTAGTTAATTAGACTTCAATTAAACTTGTTAGTCTAGCTCGGTCATGCAATTACCCAATTTGCCAATTGACTCAAATTGGGTTTAATTCAAATTTAATTATCGGATTAGTCATTTTCAATTAAAATTTTTATGTCTAGCTCGGACCAACCAATTATTAGTCAAATTTGAGCCAATTGACAAAATTGGTTTAATTAAAAACCAACAAAAAGATTGTCACATCCTCTTCAAAAATGACAAAATGCCCTTAATTGAGAATGACAAAAATGCCCTTCTTCAAGGATTAAGCAAATTAATTAGGGGATTAGCAAATCAATCATGGCCATTCATCTAGAATTGATCATGTCCATCCATGATGCCATGTCACCAATCCTTAGCTATTAAGGAATATTCTTAATCATTAAGGATGCATTTTGAGCCATTGGATTGATCTAAGGGCTAAAATTCAAAGTTGGGGGAGGTATATAGTTTTTTTCCCTCCAAAAATCAAAGGGGGCTCATTTTCAGATCTAGTTTCTCTCTCCTCTCTCTCTCTCTCTCTCTCTCTCTCTCTCTCTCTCTCTCTCTCTCCCTCCCTCCCACGATCATCTCTCATTCTCTCTCGAGCTCTCTCTCGGCGTGGCCAATTCCGGCTCCTTGCCGGCCACTTTCCGGCGAGCTACCGCCCCACCGGCGTCCCCCACGGTGGTCAAGGCCTCCAACTACATTCCTCGGTGTCTTCAAGTCGCTGTGATGTCCGGCCTCGCATCGAACAGCCACCCGGATCACATCCTTAACCTCAACTTTTCTTGATTAGTCTATTTGTATGAACAAGAGTTGAATCTCACATTATCTCGTGCAATCCATTGTCGCAGGTTGGCCGAGCTTTCCGAGGCTTCTCCGTGTCATTCCAAATCAGAATACGGAGGCCGGATCGCTCGCTTGAGCGTTGGATCATTGTGAGACAAGGTAAGAACACTTGAACACAATTTTGCAAATTTGTAACCAGTAAAACCTGCATGCTTGAGATGCTGATTTGAGCCTGTTAACTTCGAAATCTGGTGAAGTGATAAACTAGAGAGTTGTAAAACTCGTCTTAAGCTTCGATTTGATATATCATATGCCTCAATCGGACTTGATTTGCTATGTCAAAACACGTTTAGAAGTTAGGATCAGAATTTGGAATTTGTTGTTTAAGTCTGTTCTGATGATTCCCTGACTGATGTTGTGCTGTTTGATGAATTTTATGATTTTTACGATCATTTTCTGGAAAAACTTTCTTCATGAAAGTTGTAAAACACATCTTGATCTGTTCACTGTAAAATTTTCATAAAATTCTAAGCATGTTAGCCTAGTACGATTTGCCACGTCATATGCATATAAATCTGGTAACATGTTGATTTCAGTCGACCTTCGTGTGTTCTTCGATTTTCATAAATTCGTGTGTTCGAGATATGAAAAAAATTTTCTTCACGAAAGTTCTTCCTGAGATTGAGATCTTTCTATTAATACTAATTTCATCAAAATCGGAAATCATTTGAATTTTCAAAAGGAATTCTCACAATTTGATCAGAATCTGTGTCCAGATCTGATTTTCCTTCCTTTGGAATTTAAAAGATATTTCTCCGAATTTGATAAAGTTAGAGTCCTTTTTTGCAAAAAATCAAAACTACAAAGTTGCTCATTGGGGTCTCATTATGTCAATTGAAAATTTTGAGGACCTAATTGCAATTTTTGGAGGGCCAATTTGCTTAAAATCTCATGAGAAGTCTTCACGGGTTAAAATTCCATTTGCAATTGAGTCCTTCGCGAAAATTGAATTTTATAAAAATTTAGAGGGCTTTTTAGCAAAAACTCAAAACATGAAAGTTGTTGTACATGGGGAATCCTAACCGCACAAAAATTTTCGCACTGTTTTGATAAGGTTTGTTATTTTTCCCGCTATTATTTTGAAATTCATAACTGAACTGAATTCAGCCTGTCACTGAGATTTAATTTGATATTTTCGAGAAAATTGGCTAGGATTTAGAAAAAATGGTCTTCTTGACTTTTGATCCTCATGTCATAAGCTTTCTAATGACACCTGAATCACTTTATTTGGACATCATTAGGATAGTTAATCACATTCAAACAGATTCAATCCGAATTAGGCATTAATTGAATAAGTGGTCTTTTTTATAAAGCTCACTTCTCATGGTTTGTTTGGCTTCAAAACAAAGCCCATGGGCTTGAATGCATGTTCATTTTACTTTTACGCATGTGTTTGTTAGATTAATGTTAGGCCGGTGCATGTTCGGGCGGGTAGCCCATTCATGGTCATTAGAACCCGACCTTAGGGGTTAATTGATATGAGTTGCCGTTTTGTGAATGCAAATGGTAGCCCATTATCATTAACCATTAATCAAACAATGTTAGGTGATTAAGTGGGTGATGAATCGAAACGCATGAAGAACAAAGGCCGATCCCGAGGCCCGTGCTTAATTAGTGAATTGATTGCATCATTGTTATGTTGCCTTTTCATGAATGAATGTATGAATGTAAACACCGACACCCGAGAGGCGGTCCAAGGAAGAATAATCCGAAATAGAAGACCAAGGTGATTGACCGATGTCCAATCCGGTCTCGATTTGTATTCATTTTGATGGTTCCAAACCGATGTCCAATCCGGTTTCAATTTGTACACAATTCATTCATCCCCGATCATGTCTCGGGTTTTCAATTCGTGTTGTAATAAACACCCGACGAGTTGCGGGTTCTTACTTTTTTTTTACTTTCTCGCACTTAGAATTAGCTCGTCTTTTCAATACTTCGAGTGTTTACTTTACGAAAAGTCTTTCAATACAATTGATTGTTTCTTTCTTTTTTTTTTTTCTAGACTAAGATAGGATTAGTTTAGAATCTTAAATGAAAACACAAAAAAAAACAAGATGCATGATCACCTAGTGGACTAAGATTTTGGCATGAAAATGGTAAAGAACAAATGCATGACAACCTAGATAACAACCATGTTAAGTTTAGCGGTACCGAAAGGGCGTTAATAGAAATATTAACGTAAGCTAGTCCCCGAACCTTCGATCTCTGGTTTTCGTAGAAACCGAAACGAAATTCCAGCGTTTCGGTTGGGCATTCTAGCCTACCCCGACCTAGGCTAGTGGCGACTCCTAAAAATAAAATCAATCTGCTGTCACACGAGATATGGATTTAGGGAAAATCCACGTTCATGATCCATGGGTCATATGGCTAAACAAAAGATTTACACTTCAGTAAAATCATTTTTTATAAGATGCCATATGAACCATCTCATGAACACTTATCTCTAAACCCGCCTCATTCGAGTTCGGCCCTCGAGGGGCAGGTCGCGACAAGTATGAGCGGACTTGACACACGTGCTAAATTATGAAGAAATAGGCGTGGACGATAGGGTGTCGTATGTGGAAAAGCCAGTTCGGATTGAGGACAAAATGGAGAGAGTGTTGCAGAATAAGACAATTCCGATGGTCAAGGTGATTTGGGAGCACCATGGAACCGAAGGTGCGACGTGGGAAAACGAAGAGTTGATGTGACACCAATACCACCATTTGTTTGAATAGTTGGGTTGGATTGTAAATTTCGAGGACGAAATTTTTGTAAGGGGGAATAGTAGTGACATTCCAAATTTCGCCCATTTTGGGATTTATAAAATGTGTAATTAAATCGATTGTGCTTATAGTAAAATCTCGCCTAGGAACTGATCACTCTCGGTTATTTTAAATTTTTAAATTAGAGATTTTGCTAGAAACGCACTCAATCGAATCTGGCCGTTATTTAGAGCCAAAACTTTGATGTCGAATTTCTCAGAGTTCGGAACAAAATAAATTGAGCGATGTCGATATTATTGTGGTCGACCACGAAATTGCTAGGAATAGTAGAAAAGTGAAATTTTAACCGGTGCGGATTTGAACTAATAAACCTCTCTCGGAGTAGTTTAATTTAATTAATTTAGCCTCTGTCCCTTATTATATTCTAGGATTAATGTGGACCGTTAGATCATTTTCAGTTTTGAATCGTGACCTTTGGATTGCGATCATTATTGTTGACCTCTCTCTCTCTCTCTCTTTCCCCCGGCCAAGACGCTCAACCCCCATGCAGGGCGTCCCATCTGCCCATGCCTCCCCCATGCGATCGTCTCTCTCTCTCTCTCTCTCTCTCTCTCTCTCTCTCTCCGTCTCCCTTCCCTTTCCCCTTCTCTTCTTTCCTTCTCCTTCTTTCCTTCTGCTTCCTCCTTGGCGTCCACGGCCCTTTCTCCAACTCACCGATGGACCACTCCAACGCGTGCCGCCGCTGCTCGTCAAGCCATCGATCAGAACGGCCCGAATTTCGATGTAATTTTCAGAATCAATAAAACTGACATTATTTCGCATTTCATTTTAATAAGTCTAGCCCATAGCTAATCACTCTCGGGATACTAAACAATAGGGTATGGCTAATTAAAAAATGGTACGTGGACCATGGACCCGATTGCGAATCGGACACCGATCACAAGAAATAATGAGAGAATATTTTGGGCCGGCGTGGGCCGATCTGTGGAAAAGCGATGGATTGGGTTTGGCCAAGGCCAACGATGTACAATTGGATCGCGGGGTGATTCCGCAAGACCGAAAGTATACGTGGCCAACCAGTCTTGAACTTGAACTGAATGATCGTAACCTGCGGGACTAGTGATAATTTCTCATTCTCTCAATGATTGGGACTGTCATGACTCGGATAACCCTAGGCCGATACGCGTAACCTCTAAACAGCCGCCCGTTAGTGAGAGACCCTGAAATTTGAAAATTAGCGAGCTTTGGTCACAAAATTGGACATGAATTTCAATGTCGATTTTCGACGGCTTAAGGGACTATTTTTGGGAATCTGACGTCATATTATGCTGGCCACGCATATTTTGAGTAAGTATGGTTGAAAATTGGAATTTCGGTCCGAGGGTAAAAAATTACGATTTTGCCTCTCGGGACACCGACTTGGATTTTGAGGCCGTATAAGATTATTTTTGAGGTCGATGCCATTTTAGGGTGGCCATGCATATTTAGAGTTGTTACGGTCAAAAATTGGAATTTTGGCTCGGAAATGAAAAATAATCTTATTTTAATTCCAGGACTTTGCAATCGATTTTGAAGGCTTAAAAAGCGAATTTCGCAAATCGATGCCATATCATGTTGGCCACATACATATAGAACACGTATGTGCAAAAATTGAAATTTCGCCCGTGACCGGAAAAATGACCATTTTGCTCCCGGGCCAAGTATTAATTCCAAAATTTTGGGGAATTATTTGGGATAAGTAACAGTGGTTATCAGCCGCATTATTGGACCTAATGACCTCTTTGCCCTCAATTTTTGGATAGGAACGAATGAGAACCGTTAGATTAGAGGTATTTTGGTCAAATGGCGGATCGGCGACACACCGAAACCCGCCAGCCCTATTATTTAACGGATCGGACAGTTTCTCTCTCTTCTCTCCCCCATTTGGCCAAGACACCCCAGAATAGCCCCTTCACGTTTTCTCCTCCTTTCGCCGTCCGTGAGCTAAGGGCTAGAGCTTCGCCGGACCGCCGCCCGTTGCCACCCGTCCGCCGGTGCTACCGCCCCTCTGACCTTGTCTAGCCACCACCACCATCCCTTATCCTTCTCTTTCTCTCTCTCTCTCTCTCTCTTCCTTTCTCTGTCTCTCTTTCGCCCGGCTAAAGGACCGGCCGGAGGGAGCCGTCACCGCGCCGGAGCCCGATCGTCCCAGCTGCCGCCCACGACCTCCAACTAGACCGTATGTCGCCATACGTTATCGTATGTCGCGGCCCCCAGACAATGTCCATGACGCTCGCCTATACGCCGCCGCTAGGAACGCCGCCACCAGAACGCCGCCGCCGATTCCATCGTTCATCGGTGATCGGCCGCCGCCTCCGCCGCCGTGATCTAGGATTAAGACCGATAGTGTATTTTTCGGACTGGTTTAGGAATACTAGTACATGCTAAGAGAAATTAGTGTACCGATTGATAGAAATTATTATCGGGAAAAATCTAATGGATCAATGAGAATTTATTAGGAGAATAGTTGAACTAAATGGCCAATTTAGGAGCCCGTTGGTGAAATTGCCGATCATGTCCGGGTTGACTGATTGTACGTAAATTATGCTTAATTGTGATTGATTGCGCACGGCCATATCGCATGTTGTGTGGTTGACTAATGTGGAGTGCGATTGACCAATGTTTGACTTGAAATTAATTGTTGATTTGTGAATTGCACGTTAGGCCACACAGTATTAATTGAGCCAATTGAGCACATGTTGTGACATTGAGTGTTTAAATTATATTGATGCTCGTGGTGCATGGTATTGTATAACATAGACACGCATCGTGTATGCCAAGAGTAAGGCATGTGATGAAATTGTGCGAGAATGCGTGCTGCTATGAGCATGTGATCACCTAAAATATCCTGAAGCGTTTTTACGCGGGGTTTAGATAATAATGAGTTGTGTGATAACCTAAGGGCCTTCGCGTTATGACCTTCGGGTCGACATCTGTCCTCATGCACTTTGAAGGCGGGACGATGCTCGGTACGTCCGGAAGACGACCATCCTCATGCACTTTGAAGCAGGTTCTGGTTCGTATGGAGATCAATGTTCGCCTCATGCACTTTCAAACAGGCTAGAGACTTTGGGCGGATCGGTGTTAAGCCTCATGCACTTTGAAGCGGGCTAGACGACTTTGGGCCGTGAATATTATTGACTCGAGTCGTAAGAAATATTAATAAATTGAGCAATTGCAAGTGTGTGTCGGTATGGGCGGTGGGCGAGAAATGCATATGACATGTCGACGACATTTGCATGCATAAAAATGCATGAACTAGTGTGCGTAGTATGTAAGACTTGGCGTATGGCATGCGATATGAACATTGAAGAGCATGAGCATGTGTTTGGCATACGTGTGACTAAGTGTGCCACGTATATGCCGTGATTATTATATATTGAAATGTCTAACCTGCAAGGTCAGAGAATTGTGTGATTATTGTTGTATTACGGTTTGGAATGTTTGTTTCGATCAGGAGATTGCATGTTAGCTTAGCCTAGGTTTAGGGGTTATACTCATTGATATTCGTCTCACGGTTGTAATAACCCACCTTTTGAGACCTCCGACCATAAGAATGCCGAATCCACCGCTTTTTGGAATACTGTACATATACATCAAGTATGCAAGTACATACCACAGAGGGAAATGGGGAATCGTATGTAAGATACCGATCCATGGTGTTTGTAAACATGGGTGAATATTTTCATCAAACTCAAGAGTATGTGGTATGGTGCTCTAGGGATGCCGACAGAAACCTAGGGTGACCCCTTAGGACTTTTGATGTGCCAATTGGTCAAGATGGATTGATGGAACCAATATATGAGGATGGCGAGGTGATCAATCCTCGGGATATCTACGATGTCGATGGCGAGATATGCCTATGGAGGGGGAGCCACAAGAGCTACAGGTGATAAATCAAGATCAAGACCAAGATGCCGAGGAAGAAAACGAGCCGGAGGACATGGATCTAGATTCGATGAAGACCACGAGGAAGTAGCGGAGGTAGGGTCGGACGAGAGATAGGACTCGATGATGAGTTAGGGTTGTATCTTGACCCGGAGCTTGAACCGGATATTGAAGACGAAGAGGCAAGCAATAACGGATATGGATTCCAAGAGTCCGAGCCTCAAGAGAGTTCAGCAGGGAGTCTTCGTAATCGCCGGATCCGGATTAGGAGCCCTAGCTTAGGTCCTAACTCTTTATAGGGAAGTTAGTAACTTTTTAACTGTGATCTTCCATGTATTTGACCCCACCTTTCCCAGCCATGGTACCTTTTTGATCTGGTGGCTGTTAGAAGTTGTTGTTTTCATTTAAATCTTTTGATCCGTATAAAGTACGTTGTAAAAAAAGAGGTTTTTAGTGGGTAATGAAATGTATATTCCTGTTTGTATGTTGTCTTATTTGTGGTCTCATGTATTTTATTTGTGCGGGTGTATATATATATATATATATATATATATATATATTTATATATGTGGTTCCGCTTTGTGTCCGATCTACGATTGGGTTTGGGTCGACGACGATCCCGGGAGCGTTGCATCATAATCGATCGAGGTAGGGATGTTGCGTGCCATGGGGGTGCAGGCGTAACATCCCGTTTGGTTTGGTGTTAGAGCAAGGTCAACTCGGTCCAATTAGGTCAAGCCCGGAGTGATAAGGAGCGATGAGACCCCGAGTAGCCGATGGGGTGACCTCGTGTGCTACATGTATCTCTTAACACTTGTGATTGTGTGACCCGTCGGTCACGGGTATGGCGGGGATCCGAGGTGAATATGTGAATCCCTTGGGTGATGAGTTGGCTAGTTTTTATTAAGCCGCATGCTGATTGTTTAATTGTTATTTAATACCGCCTAGGACTTAGACCTGGGGATAGATTGGTTTAAGTCTTTAATTTCTTTGTGGAATTATAGCAGGTAGTTATAGAACCGGGTAGCCAAGATGAGTAGCGAAGGAGCAGGTATAGCAAGAGTCCCCGTAAAGGGCGCAGGAAGAGGAACCAGGAGGTGGAGGTCGTGCTTGAGCTAGAGCGGTGGAAAACATTGGAGTTAATGTGGGAGCTGCAATAAACCCCGGAGTTGAGGTGAGACACATGGAAGATCCGCGAACGGAAGGAGTTCTTAAGGTGTTAGAAAGGATCGAGAATGTGCTGGATAGGCGGGGCTCAAGGGCGAGATAATTGGGCAACCCAGTGCTCTTGAGATCGCCGCCATCGCCATCGCGTGAATGAGAACCAAGCTAATGTTGGACAGTCGCAGCCAGCGAGGGGTTAGGCAGATGCCCTTGATTAGTAGAGCAATTTATGAAATTGAAGCCGCCTAAATTTCATGGTCGTGGTCCTTACCAAAAAAATAAAAATTTCATAGTCGTGGTGACCCCTTTAGACTGCGCCTAGATAGGTAGAAGAACCGGAGAAAATCTTCAAAGTTTTGGGGTGCACCGAGGAGGAAAAAGTGACATTGGCGGTTTACTAGCTTTAAGAATGTGCAAATGATTGGTGGAATGCCATGGAAAGCGTAGTGTTTCTGAAGGAACGGCCCCGACTTGGGCTGTGTTTGTGGAGAAATTTTATGAAAAGTATTTCTCAAGAATGCGCAAGAAGAGAAATTGATGGAATTTATGCGCTTGTGCTAGGGACAAAATGACTGTGGATCAAGATGGGGCAGAATTAGCAAGATAAGCTAAGTTTGCCCCAACCATGGTGGAGAATCCGAGAGATAGAACTCGAAGATTTCGGGATGGATTGAAGCAGGATCTTTGGAGTCCGATTTTGTCCCACGATATTAAAGATTATGGGAGATGCATAGACAAGCTCGGTTATGGGCGGGACCAGCGAGGAAAGGGCAGCCGCTTTGAGATCACGGTTTGCTCAAAATAGAGATAATCACCGTTTGGGAAAGAGACCTATGATTGGAAACAGGCGGTTTGTTCCACCGCTAGAGCGGACTATAGGGAAGCGAATCCCTAGCCCGAGTAGATTTGGGGCATGTTTCAAATGAAGAAGTTTGGAGCACCGGATCGGGACTTATCCTCGAGATGCAACCTTCAGGACCTTGAGGTTGCCGCCGTCATGAGTTGGAAATCAAGCGGGAATCCCCACCGGCGAATCAAGGACGACCGCCAACTCAAGGAAGGGTCTATGCTATGGTGCGCAAAGAAGCTGAAAATGCGCCCGAGGCGTGGTCACAGTACCATTTTCTCTTTGTGATCATCTTTGCTTATGCATTGTTTGATCGGAGGCGACCCACTCTTTTATTTCAAGCAATTTATTAAGTTAGTTGGTTTGGAACCAATGTTGATTGAGACTATCTTTGAGTGTGTCGGCGCCTATGAGTAATAAAATGTTGGTTTCTTTTGGATGTCCTAATTGTAAGATTGTGGTGGGGGTAGTGAAGAAAGTATTGACTTGGCGGTGTTGGCCATGTTCGATTTCGATGTGATAATCGGAATAGATGGCTAGTGAGCCGAAAGGCTGTTATGGATTGTGGCGATGGGGACGATCTTGTTTAATCGATGGGGCGTCAAGGTTTGAGTTTCGAGGGGAAACCGAGGAGGAACCTCGATTCCTTGGATTTCTTCACTTAAAGTGACCAAACCGCTTGGACGATGGGTGTGAAGGATATTTAGCTAATGTTATGGATCCAACGTTGGCGGGACCCAAGTTGGTAGAGTTACCAGTAGTAAGAAATTTCCCGAGGTCTTTCCTAAAGAGTTACCTGGTTTACCGCCCGAGTAAGAAGTGGAATTTGTGATAGAGTTGGCACCGTGAATTGAACCGATTTCGAAAGCGCCGTATAGGATGTCCCTATCAGAATTGAAAGAGTTAAAGATCCAAATATAGGAACCACTTTGGACAAAGGCTTTATTCGACCTAGTGTGTCTCCATGGGGAGCACTAGTACTGCTTGTAAGGAAGAATGATGGAACCTTGAGGTTGTGTATTGATTATCGGCAGGTTGAATCGGTGACGATTAAGAACAAGTACTCTCTACCAAGGATCGATGATCTATTTGATCAATTGCAGGGAGCATAGTGTTTTCTAAGATTGATTTGCTAACCGGATACCATCAGCTGAGAATCCAAAAGAGGACATACCTAAGACCGCTTTTTAGGGCGTGGTATGGGCACTACGAGTTTCAAATGATACCCTTCGGATTAACCAATGCTCCCTACCGCTTTTTATGGATTTAATGAATAGAGTGTTCAAGGAATTTCTGGACAGATTCGTTATAGTGTTCATCGATGACATTTTGGTTTATTTGAAAAGCCCGAAGGAGCATGAGGTGCATTTGACCGAGGTATTGCGGACATTAAGGAAACACGTGCTCTTCGCCAAGTTCATGAAGTGTGAGTTTTGGTTAAATAGAGTGGCGTTCCTTGGTCACATAGTTTTGGGAGATGGAATCTCAGAGACCCGATGAAGATTGAGGCGGTGATGAAATGGTTGAGACCAACTTCCGTAATGTAGATTCGTAGAGTTTTTAGGATTGGCTGACTATTATCGACGTTTTCGTAGAAGGATTCTCCTCGATAGCCATGTCATTGACGCGATTGTTGAAGAAGGAATCTAAGTTTAAGTGGAACGATAAATGTGAGAAAAGTTTTCAAGAGTTGAAGCATAGGCTTACAACTACCCTAGTGTTGACTATTCCATCCGGGCTAGGAGGATTCGAGGTTTATAGTGATGCTTCATTAAGAGGACTTGGTTGTGTGCTAATGCAACATGGAAAAGTGATAGCTTATCGCGCCTCGCCAGATTGAGGCCCCATGAGATGAACTACCCGACGCATGACTTGGAATTAGCTGTAATTGTGTTTGTGCTCAAAATCTGGAGGCACTATTTGTGCGGGGAAAAGTTCCAGATCTATACGGACCATGAAAGCCTCAAGTATTTGTTTTCGCAAAAGGAATTGAATATGAGGCAGCGTCGTTGGATGGAACTCCTCAAGGACTATGACTGCGACATCCTGTATCACCCGGGGAAGGCGAATCGAGTTGCTAATGCCTTAAGTCGCAAATCTAGTATGGCGCACCTAATGATTAAAGAGTGGACCTTCTTTGGAGAAGCTTAGGGATTCGGAATTTAAGTTTAAGGTGAGTCGGATGTCCGATCTAATGGCTGTCTTGAGAATTGAACCAGAGATCCAAGTTAGAATCAAGGAACTGCAATCTACGGACAGAAATCCAAAAGATTGTTAGGTTGGATGCTGTTAAGAGAAAGTCAGATTTCCAAGTAAGCGAGAATGGAATCTTAAAGTTCGAGAAAGAGTGTATGTGCGGAGATGATGTAGAGCTTAAGTAGGAAATTTTATCGAAGCTCATAGGACCGATTATAGTATCCACCCAAGCAAAGACGAAAATGTATTAGAATCTGCGGCAACATTATTGGTGGAACGGAATAAAGGTGGATGTGGCCAAACACGTGGCTAAGTGTTTAACATGCCAACAAATAAAGGCACTGACATTGCAAGCCAGGTGGCTTATTAAGACCGTTGGAGATTCCCGAGTGGAAATGGGAGCATATTACGATGGATTTCAGATCGGGATTACAGCGTAGTCAGAGAGGACATGATTCTATATGGGTCATAGTGGATCATTTAACCAAGTTAGCACACTTTTCGACGGTGCGAAAGGACTTTGAGCTAGAAAGGTATGCAGAATTGTATGTGAGACAAATAGTACGCGTCTACATGGAGTACCAAAGTGACAATTACATATGATCGAGACCCAAGGTTTACGGTGAATTTTGGGAGAAGTCTGCAAGAAGTGTCACATCCTCAATTTCACTCCATGGGAAATATCTATGGTTTAAGCTTGATGGTTTTCCAATTGGGACAAAAAAAAAATTTCTACTTTTGTTTTGGAAAACCGTATTTTGGATCCTTGATACCCCTTCGTTTTGTTATTTTTGGGGAGACTTTTGTAGTCCGAATTTCCAAATACTTTCTTCTTGAAAGTTGTTCCAAATATCATGAAGTTTTACATACTTTAATTTTATAATTTTTGGAATTGATATGAGTGGTACGATGGCCTGAATTTCGGACCGTGTGAAACTGCCCAAAATGGGTATTTCGACGATGTTTACACCGTCTTTATTTTCTACGAGTTTTTCTAGACTGATTTTGGAAAAGTTTCCTTCACGAAAGTTGTTGAGAACTTCCTTTTCTATAACGTGTGTAAATTTGGGAATTTTCTGAGATGATTTGGATACTAGACAGAGCTTATTTTGAGAAATAAAAATGCTGTTCAATAAGCTATTTTTAGTCTGTCTTTGAGTGACTGAAAATGGTATTTACAGAGAGAATTAGATTTTTTGTTCTTCACAAAAAATGTTTATTAAGGGCTTGTTTATGACATATCCGAATTTGAGAATTTTAGGAGTCCATTTACTATATTTTGAGGTCCAATTTTGTGAACAGTGCAAAACTGTCCGATTTTGGTCAGATTTCAAGGATTTAGCATTCTTATATGAAAACCATTGGAATCTCGACTTAAGGTCTTTTGGTGATATTTGAGACACATTTAAAGGTTTCTCGTGCCGAATCTCGGGTTGAATGAGATTTTCAAATGTATTTGTTGCTGAAAAAACCTCGGGAAAAGTTGAGATTTATTACGATGTGGAGTTCGTTTTTTGCACGTTACGCGTGCGTATTTTCTTGAGATTGGTTTGGTCCGAACAAATTGAGATTTAATTCAGCCCATTTGAGAGAGTCCTAGCAGGTTTGACTTAGTCAAACCTTATCATCATCATCATTTCTTGCATTAATGGCATGGGTCATCTTTTTCTACAAGCTTTAATGGCCATTTATGAAGCTTAATGAGACTTGCTCTTCAAGTATTGACCCAAGGAGAGGAAGATGGAGTCACGGCAGCAAGGGGGGAGGAGAGGATTCACGGCCAACTTGATGAAGAGAGAGAAATGAAGACTTGTTGGCCAATTTTCATCATTTCTTTGGACTTTTGGCATGAGATCATTTATGAGGGGTGAGGTATGCGCTTACCTCATCATTTTGATGACACGTGCGCATACCTCATGCCCTTGATGACATATGCGCACGTGTCACCTAAGCCACTTTATTTTCCCTATAAATAGAAGCCATTAGGAATTTTGTCTCACTTTTGCACAAGACACAATTGACCAAGAGAAAAGAAAGAGAGAGAGAATCGTGAGGGAGAGAGAGAGAACCGTGAGAGGGAGAGAAAGAAAGCCGAGGAGAGAAAAGCCAACGTCGACGCGTTGCGAGACTTGAGACCGTTGTCTTTTCCGCCCATTCTCTCTTTAGTTCTTGTTTTATAAAATTGTAAGTGGGATTTTACTACCGGAAATGACGTTGAAATACGTCGTGTCATGAGCTTTCCCCGTGCTCGGTTTTTGATGTTCGATGTTGTGTTCCCAATAACGAGTTTGCTTTGTTTCGTGTTTTCCTTGCATGTTATCTATTTCAAAATAGAAACCGAGGCGCGATTCGTGAGGTAAACCGTGACTTAGCCATGCTTGGGCTCCTTATTTTATGTTTTCTATGCTCGTCTTTGTTTGATCGGCCACGGAGGCCGTACGGTAAGAATGTCTCGTGTAACGATGATTAACATGTCATCGCTTGTTAGTAAAGTTTTACTTATCGACTCTCCTCGACTCATCCCCGTTGTTTCCCCTTTTCAGGTCCATAGGGATGGCATCTCCCCTAGCCCGTGTTGGCAATCCCGTGAAACCGAGACGACGCTGATAATGAGGACCCTAACGGACTTGGTGCCTCGAGGCGGGCCGGCTTGGGATAGAGCCACGAGTGGGATGTGAGATGGCAAAGCGGACGGGACTGGGGTGGAGGTGAAGAAGCGAGGAGCGAGAAGTCGAGTGGGTATAGGACAACCCAAATCAAAACTTGCTAATTATAGTCGGCAATGAAATAGGTGTTGTTTGCCATAGCCTGAAGGGCTTGTAAAACATGTTTGCATGAATTATAAACATAAGGTTTGCTCATGATGCTGCTTGTCTTATTTCCGCTAGTTGTTCTTTTGTTGTGATCGTCCCGGGTATGCTTCCGCGTGTGTGTAATAAATGAATGAATGAGCGGACGTCACGTTAATAGCCCCGAGGTCGGGCGTCACAAAAGCCTTAGGCACCAAGTTACAATTCAGTACGGCCTATCATCCGCTAACAGATGGCCAGTCGGAAAGAACGATTTAGACCCTTGAGGACATGCTGAGAGCTTGTGTATTGAATTTTCAAGACAAATGGGAAAAACAACTGCATTTAGTGAAATTTGCCTATAATAATAGCTATCAGCAGAGAATCCAGATGGCACCATTCGAAGCCTTATATGGTAGGGCGTGTAGGACGCCCCTGTGCTGGGATAAAGTAGGAGAGCGGAGTATCACAGGTCCAAAATTAGTGCAGCAGTCAGTGGAAACTGTAGAAATTATTCGGGATAGACTGAGGACAGCACAAAGTCACCAAAAGAGTTATGCCGATGGAAGATGGCGACCCTTGGAATTTCAAGTGGGAGATCATGTATTTCTTAGGGTATCACCAATGAAAAGATTATCCCGATTTGATAAGAAAAGAAAACTCAATCCAAGGTATGTCGGGCCATTTGAAATATTGGAAAAGATTGGCGATATGGCTTATCGATTAGCATTGCCGCCTAACCGATACCAAGTACATAATGTTTTCTACGTGTCAATGTTAAGAAAGTATGAACCAGACCTGACTCACGTTTTAAGGTGCGAAGAGATAGGCGTGGACGACAAAGTATCGTGCGTGGAAAGACCGGTCGGGATTGAGGATATAA
This sequence comes from Syzygium grande, assembly GCA_024733475.1. Classification (NCBI taxonomy): domain Eukaryota; kingdom Viridiplantae; phylum Streptophyta; class Magnoliopsida; order Myrtales; family Myrtaceae; genus Syzygium; species Syzygium grande. The sequence continues at coordinate 11,741,805 of JAMXDD010000008.1, forward strand.
AAGATCTGTACTAAGAAATAAGGCGATTCTGATGGTCAAAGTTATTTGGGAGCACCACGGGACTGAAGGTGCCACTTGGGAAAGCGAAGAAGCCATGAGATATCAACACCCTCAGTTATTTAAGTAGCTAATAATAACTTGCAAATTTCAAGGACGAAATTTTTGTAAGGGGAAGAGTTGTAACAACCCGAATTTCGATGTAATTCCGGAATCAATAAAACTGACATTATTTCGCATTTCATTTTAGTAAGTCTCGCCAGAGCTGATCACTCTCGGGATACTAACCAATAGGGTATGGCTAATTAGGAAACGGTACGTGGACTAGGGACCCGATCGCGAATCGGACACCGATCACGAGAAATGATGAGAGAATATTTTGGGCTGACGTGGGCCGATTTTTGGAAAAGCGATGGATTGGGTTTGGCCAAGGCCAACGATGTACAATTGGATCGCAGGTGATTCTGCAAGATCGAAAAGTACACGTGGCCAACCAGTCCTAAACTTGAACCGAACGATCGTAACCTCTGGGACTAGTGATAATTTCTCATTCTCTCAATAAATGAGACCGTCATAAATCGGATAACCCTAGGTCGATATATCGTATGCTCTAAACAACCGCTCGTTAGTGAGAGATCCTGAAATTTGAAAATTAGCGAGCTTTGGTCACAAAATTGGGCCCGGATTTC
>JAMXDD010000008.1:11742590-12104239 GCA_024733475.1 Syzygium grande
AATGTCGATTTTCGACGGCTTAAGGGATTATTTTTGGGAATCTGATGTCATATTATGCTGGCCACCCGTATTTTGAGTAAGTACAGTTGAAAATTGGAATTTCGGTTCGGGGTGAAAAATTACGATTTTGCTACTCGGGACACCGACTTGAATTTCGAGGCTGTATGAGGTTATTTTTCGAGGCCGATGCCATTTTAGGGTGGTACGCACATTTAGAGTTATTACGGTCAAAAATTGAAATTTTGGCTCGAAAGTGAAAAATAATCTTATTTTAATTCCGGGACTCTGCAATCGATTTTCAAAGGCTTAAAAAGCGAATTTCGCGAATCCGACGCCATGTCATGTTGGCCACATACATATAGAACACGTATGTATAAAAATTGAAATTTCGTCCGGGACCGGAAAAATGACCATTTTGTCCCTAGGCCAGTATTAATTCCAAAATTTTGGGGAATTATTTGAGATAAGTAATAGTGGTTATCAGCCGCATTATTGGACCTAATGACCTCTTTGCCCTCAATTTTTAGATAGAAACGAATGAGAACCGTTAGATTAGAGGTATTTTGGTCAAATGGCCCGGATTGGCGACACGTGGCGCCCATCAGCCCTATTATTTGACCAGATTAGACCAGTTTCTCTCTCCTCTCTCCCTCCATTCGACCAAGACACCCCAGAATAGCCCCCTCCACGTTTTCTCCTCCTCCCGCCGTCTGCGAGTCAAGGATGCGGAGCTCGCCCGGGCCGTCGCCCGTGCCGCCACCGTTCGCGGGTTTGCTACCCGCCCGACCTTGTCTAGCCACTACCGCCATCCCTTTTCCTTCTCTCTCTCTCTCTCTCTCTCTCTCTCTCTTCCTTTTCTCTCTCTCTTTCCCGTCCGGCTAAAGGACCGCCGGGAGGGGCCGTCACCAGCGCCGGAGCCCGACCAGCCGAGTTCTTTGCTGCCCGCGACCTCCAGACCCGATCGTACATCGCCATAAGTCCTTTGTACATCACGTCCCCATTACAATGTCCGTACGGTCCGTACTCCCGTCCGTACGCCGTCGCGGGGAACGCCGCCATCGGTTCCCTTTGTTCATCGGTGTCGGCTGCCATTCCCGTCGCCGTGGTCTAGAATTAAGTGAGTAAAATAACTAAACCTAGATTAGGACTGATAGTGCATTTTCTATCTTTTGGTTTAGGAATACTAGTACATGCTAAGAGAAACTAGTGTACCGATTGGTAGAAATTATTATCGGGAAAAATCTAGTGGATCAATGAGAATTTATTAAGGAGAATAGTTGGACTAAATGGTCAATTTAGGAGCCCATTGATGAAATTGCCGAGTACATCCGGGTTGATTGATTATTACGTAAATTGTGCTTAATTATGATCGATTGTGTACTGTCATGTCGTATGTTAGTGTGGTCGACTAATGTGGAGTGTGATTAGTCACTGATTAACTTGAAATTAATTGTTGATTTATGAATTGCACGTTAGGCCACACGATATTAATTGGGCCAATTGAGCACGTGTTGTGACATTGAGTATTTGAATTATATTGATGCTCGTGATGCATGGTATTGCATAACATGGACACGTATCGTGTATGCTAAGAGTGAGGCATGTGATGAAATTGTGCGAGAATGCGTGCCTGCCATGAGCATATGATCACCTAAAATACCCTGAAGCGTTTTACGCGGGGTTCAGATAATAATGAGTTGTGTGATCACCTAAGGGCCTTGGGTTATGACCTTCGGTCGATACTGTTCTCATGCACTTTGAAGTAGGGACGATGCCTGGTATGTCCGGAAGGCGACCATCTTCATGTACTTTGAAGCAGGCTCTGGTTTGTAAGGAGATCAGTGTTGCGCCTCATGCACTTTGAAGCAGGCTAGAGACATTGGGCCAGATCGGTGTTGCGCCTCATGCACTTTGAAGCAGGCTAGACGCACCGGGCCGTGAATATTGTTGACTCAAGTCGTAATAAATATTACTAATTGAGCAATTACCAGTGTGTGTCAGTATGGGCCAAGAGGGCGAGAAATGCATATGACATGCCGATGACATTTGCATGCATAAAAATGTATGGACTAGTGTGCGAGTATGTGAGACTCGGCACATGGCATGCGATATGAACACTGAAGAGCATGAGCATATGTTTGGAATACGTGTGACTAAGTGTGCCACGTATGTACCGTGATTATTATATATTGAAATGTCTAACCTATAGGGTCAGAGAATTATTTGATTGTTATTGTATTACGGTTTGGAATGTTTGTTTCGGTCAGGAGATAGCATGTTAGCCTAGCCTAGGTTTGGGGGTTATACTCATTGAGATTTGTCTCACGGTTGTAATAACCCACCTTTTGAGACCCCAGCCATAAGAATGCTGAATCCACCGCTTTTTGGAATACCTATATAGATATATCAGTATACAAGTACATACCCGCAAGGAAATGGGGAATCGTATGTAAGATACCGATCTGTGATGTTTGTAAACGTGAGTGAATATTTTCATCAGACTCAGGAGTATGTGGCATGGTGCTTGAAGGATGCCGACGGAAACCTAGGGCGACCCCATAGGACTTTGATGTGCCAATTGGTCAAGATGGATTGATGGAACCAATATATGCAAATGGCAAGGTGATCAATCCTCGGATTTCTACGATGTCGATGGCGCGAGATGTGCCTATGGAGGGGGAGCAGGGGAGCCACGGGTGATAGCCGAAGATGTCACATCCCGATTTTTGGGCCTGGGAAGCCGCAAGTAAATGGTAATATCCTCAATTTCAATCCCTGGGAATTGGCTATAGGTTAAGTTTGGCGGTTTTCCAATCAGAATTAAATTGTTTTATCTTGTTTTGGAAAATCCAGTTTTGGATCCTTTATACCCCTTTGTTTTGTTATTTTTGGAGAGACTTTTGTGATCCGAATTTCCAAACGCTTTCTTCTGGAAAGTTGTTCCAAACATTTTAAAGTTTTATATGATTTAATTTCAAAATTTTTGGAGTTCATACGAGTAATACGATGGCCTGATTTTCGGACAGTATGAAATTGCCCAGAATGGGTATTTTGGTGATGTTTACACCGTTTTTATTTTCTACAAGCTTTTCTGGGTCAATTTTGAAAAGATTCCTTCACGAAAGTTGTTGAGAACTTTCTTTTCTATAACGTGTGTAAATTTGGGAATTTTTTGAGATGATTTGGATTCTGGACAGAGCTTAATTTAAGAAACAAAAATGCTGTTCCAGTGAACTGTTTTTGAGTGACTGGAAATGGTGTTTGCAGCGAGATTCCGATTTTATATTCTTCACGAGAAATATTTTTTAAAGCCTTGTTTATGACATATTTGAATTTGAGAAATTTCAAAGTTTATTTACTACATTTTCAAGTTTGATTTCGTGAACAGTGCAAAACTGTTTGGTTTTGTCAGATTTCAAAGATTCGACATTTTCTACATGAGAATGTGGGAATTTCGACTTGATGTCTTCTGATGATTTAAAGCACACGTTCTGATCTTTCAAATGACATATTTTATGCTTTGATTGGAGGTCGGACCAGGGAAAACGAAATAGAGAATTAAGCTTAAAATGAATGACCAAGGATGAAGCTTGTTCAAGAAACCTCATTAATTAGTCTTGACTTTGGAGTCCTTATCATGATGACATGCATTAATTGGCCATTATTATTCTTGACCTTTGGACTTAGGCTATTAATGGTTGGATGACACTGTGGGGCTTACCTCATTGCCTCGATGACACGTGCGCTTACCTCATTGCCCCGATGATATAAGCGCTTACCTCATCCAAACTTTGGCCCCAAGTTTCCCCTCCCCTAAATAGAAAGAAGGCCATTCGGCCATAGAGAGAAAGAGAGAGAAAGAGGAAGAGCCTTACGTGAAGCCCCTTCCTCTCCCTCACGCCATTTCCACGCCCGAGAGCTCTGGCCAACCTTCCTTCTTATTTCTTGCTTTGTAGTCATGATCGAGGAAGAGAGAAAAGAAAGAAAGAAAGAGAGAAAAAGCTTACCAATTAGCCCATGTATCTCTTGTTGTTCGATCAAGTGAGAAAGTCATGTCAAGGCTCGAGTGTTCAGTGTTCAAGCCGAAATTTCCGAGCTCACCCGTCTCGACCCCCATTCTCTAAGTTTTGTTTGACATTGTGTAAGTAAACTTCCTAATATCGGGAAAGGAAGTTGTGATGCATTGTGACAGGGTTTGCTTGGATCGTTTCTCGGTCATTTCGTTGATTGTGGTTGGTTCATTTCTCGATTTAATCATGTTTTGTGTTTAAAGTTTGTTTTGGAGGTAGAATCGAGACTTGAAAGGCAAGGTGCACATGTTATAGCCATGCTTGATGTTCTCTTGTATGAACTTTGCTATTGATCTTCTTACCAAAAAAAAAAACTTTGCTATTGATCTGCTATTGATGCGGGTGCGGTAAGGGCCGGCTTGTGCTAATGGCGATCCCCGCCCTCGCTTGATATTAGTAGGTTTACTTATCGAGTCTTTTCGACTCATCCCCATTTTTTTCCACCCTCAGGTCTGGAGGATGGTCGCATGGACGGCAGCGATGGGGAAGCTTGAGCCATGTTGAAGTTCGGAGAAAGCGAGGGCGAGAAGAAGTAGTGGGCTTAGGACACCCAATCCATAATGTTTGCTGTGTAAATGGCTAAAATTGGATAATTTAGCTTGTGAAACATGTTTGTATACATTGTAAACGTAAGGTTTGCTCATGATGCTATTTGTCTTAAACCCATTGTTGTTGTTATTGTGATTGTCCCGAGTATGCTTCCGCGTGTGTGTAAATCTAAAGATAATAATGAACGGGACGTCACGTTAATGATCCCGAGGTGGGGGCGTCCACAGAAGATCAAGACCAAGATGCCGAGGAAGAAGACGAGCCAGAGGATATGGATCTAGTTTTGATGAAGACCACGGGGAAGTAGCGGAGGTAGGGTCGGACGTAGAGATAGGACCCGATGATGAGTTGGGGCTGTATCTTGATCCGGAGCTTGAACCGGATAATGAAGATGAAGAGGCAGCAAGAACGGATATGGATTCAAGATTCCGAGCCTCAAGAGAGTTCAGCAGGAGAGTTCTCATAATCATCGGATACGGATTGGGAGCCCTAGCTTAGGTCCTAACTCTCTATAGGGAAGTTAGTAACTTTTAACGGGCGATCTTTCCCTGTAGTTATTTGACTTTCCCCAGCTATGGTACCTTTTTGATCCGATGGCTATTAGAAGTTGTCATTTTCGTTAAATCTTTGATTCAGTATAAAGTGCTACCGAAAAAGAGGTTTTTAGTGGGTAATGAAATGTATATTCCTATTTGTATGTTGTCTTTATCTGTGGTCTCATGTATTTTATTTGTGCGGGTGTATATATAAATATATATTTAGTGGGTAATGAAATATATATTTACATCCCGGGAACGTTGCATCATAATCGACCGAGGTAGAAAATTTGCGGGCCGGGGGGTGGGGCGTGACAGCATCACCATTCGGCCGTTCAGCTCCGCCCAACCGCTATGCTGTCTAGCTGTCACCTCCGCCCCTACCGACGCCGGTTGCTAAGCCCTCCGTCCGCCGGGATTGGTTTTGCATCTGCTCGCCGCCCACCCGTCGCCGCCCGGCCACTCGTGGCCGTGTCGCCCACCGCCATCGCGAGCCCAACTCGCCGCCGCAACTTACCGGGCTGAGTTCTCCCACCTGTCCGCCCGCCTCGCCCGCCCACCGCCATGTTTCGACCACCATCATTGCTTCATCCGCCACCACCAAGCTTCTTTCTACCACCAACCACCGCTCGGCACCGCTCCATAAGTCACCGCCAGAGCCTTGTCACCCCCAGCTCTCTCTCTCTCTTCCGCCACCACCACTCCGGTTGACTTCCTCCGCACACGGGCCACGCCAGAGCTCGTGTTGGCTGTCGCCTAACCGGGCACCATCGTTGCCCCTGGGCCGCGCCGTAACGGCCAGCCAGCCATGACCAGCTAGCCCAGCCTACGTGGGCGCCCAAACCACTGCCCAGGCCATGGCCGAGCAACCCAAGCCGTGTTCGAGTCACCGGGGACGTACCCATCGCCGTGCCCGTGCCCGTGCCCATCGCCGTGCCTAGCTTTGCCGAGGATTTTGCCCATGACCGCGCCCGTGACCGAGCGCCAAGCTCGTGGCCGAGGGCCTTGCGAGCGCCCAGCTCGTGGCAAACTTTCAGCTGCCCGTGTGTGTGTGCCGATCTAGCACTGTTCATCCGGGCCATTCTAGGCTTGAGCCGACTTTTCTCGAGCCAAAACCTAGTAAGTGACTTCCTAAATCCTACTTAGGATAATGGGTATGTTTAGACTTGTTTAGGGTGCAATTTAGTACCGACTTAGGAATTAAATTAGGTGTGGATTAGTTAATTTGATTTTACCTAGTTTGTGAATTATTGTGGTGGTGATTGTGTGGCTAATTTAGTGATTGATTGAGATAAATAACATGACTAAATTGTCATGGCGCTTGTGATTGAATTAGATTAATTGAATGTGCCGACTTCAATGTCGGGTCAGTGGGCCGATGTTGGAAGTATGAATTGAATTGGGTGTGGTGGCGTGTTAGTGTGACATTGGTGGAATATTATGGCGAGCATGATTGAGTTTGAATTGTATGGACGTGTTGATTGGCGAATGGTGTTGTGGTGCATGTGCATGAGAAAAGCTCAGATTGATCGGAGGACTACCAACCCGAGGCGTGGTTACGTGGGTGTGGCAAGAAAAGCATGACTAGACCTTAGGCGTAGGTTACGCGGGTCATTGGAAGGAAAAAAAAATGTCCCGAGGCGTGGTTACGGGGGACGGAGCTTGGCTTGATTTGAGGGCTGAGCCCGAGGGCAAGAGCGTGGGCTGTGAGATTAGGCCCGAGGTGCGGGTGGCACGGACAATGAGAATGAACCCGAGGCGCAGTGGGCGTGGGTCGTGAGATGGTCAAATTGATTGATGATACGTATGGATGATTGGTTGGATTGGTTAGGTGCGAGTGTAGATGGCGCTTGAATGATTGTGTTATATTATCGGGATATTATTTCATTATCATGATTTGACTAATGTGCAGTGTGGGCATGTGATTGGATGGCGAGGTAAGTCCATTGATGTGAATTATATATATGTTATCGGTTAGATTGCATGTTAAAACTTGTCTGGGTACGCATTGGCCTACGTGGGGTTTAGGGTGTTGCTTATTGAGACTCGTTCTCACGGTTATTATATAACCACTTTCAGATCCGCGACCGTGATCGATTCGGAGATGCCGCCAGAGTACCACAGGGATTGAAGGATAGATCAAATTACCCTGTCTTTTGAGTACCTTTTTGTAGAGGAGATAAGCTTGTCAACCACCGCCCCTTTTGAAAATTGTGGTTTGAAATTGGTAGCCTGGATTATCGTTTTGTAATAGTGACTGCTTTATGATGTTATGCAATTATTGTTTCGTGCTATCCTTTTGTCATCATGTTAGTTGTCTGAGTTGTTTTATTTCACTTCCGCTTGGATAGTTCATTTGGGTCGGGCGACGTCGTCCCGGGATGTCGCGTCAATACAACCGTTGAAGGGGTATCGCGAGCTCACGAGGCTCGGGCGTGACATAGGATTTGATCCAATGCAATGATCTAGCCTTCGCTCATTAAGTCAAGTAAAATAAAAAGTAAAAGTAGAGCCATTTTGATTTAGTATACAGTTCGTTAATACAATAACCACCATAATATAAACAAATGCTCAACTATTAAACTAGGCTATATGCCTGCATCAAGTATTATGAAGCTCAGGCTCACCTTCATTCTAATATTCAACTTACCTAATCTAAATGAACTTGTGAGAATTTATGCCATTCAAGTCAAGTGTTACCAATCTCAAATTTGATTCCAATTGACTTTTGAATTGCTAAATTTGAGTCAAATTTTACGTCATTCAAATCATATCTGATGCAAATTGAAGCAAAATATCACTTGCTTTTGTTGGATTTACACCATTTCCAAATCCTAAGCAACTATCAGATTTGTGAAACCAAGGTTATAAACCACACGAAGCATTTTTACACAGGACATAATTGTGTTTTACTTTGATAGACAACAAAATATTAAATGTTCTTCATGCAATATATATTATACACTTAGATGAGATGGGAAATGCATGCAATCATTATGCAATCATTATGTCAATCGTATGAGGTAATGATAGAAGGAAGTAAAATATATTTGATGCTATCATCAAAGGAAGTAAAATATATTTGATGCTATCATCACCTCATTCACATTCGTAGTGAATGAGGTAAAGGCAAAAAGAAGTATATAGAGTGAGGCATATCATACATTGATTTGGCTCCATCCACCCCAGCCATCTTCAATATTGCTATCCAAAGGGTCGAGCACGACCAAATTATTGAAGTGAAAGTTATTCGCATGGAAAGTTGCTTGCCATATTTGCCAAGAAAGCCATCTTAGCTCTAAAAAGAAGGTTCCCAAAGTTACCCGAAAAATCAATGCCTTTCACTTGAAGGAACCTTAGTTTTGGTAGAGCAGCTAATTCTTCAGGTCCAAAGTTGCGGCTGCAGTCATCGGATGTCAGGCTTAATGCTTTTACATCTTCATTTTTCTGCCATCAGAGACTCAAGATTAATTTAGTGCACAGCATTTAACACTATTATAGAGCTATATAGAAAGGAAGCATACGAACACTTAACACACCATCAACGAAAACTTTCAGCTTCCATTTGAAAATATCTTATAATTCATTCCTCCATTTCCCATTTTCTGCTTTTCAAGAAATATAATTAGCATACCAAATTTCCATCTTCATAGTTTTCTGTTTTCTCTGCAATTGTGTTTGAAAGCAATTTAAAGATTCTTCAAGTAGAGAGTATTCTTCTGACGTTGCTAGAATAGCACGTGAAATGGTGCTCCGTCGCTGCAGAATTTCTAGGAAACTATCTTCTATTATACGTAATCTAGAAAACAAAGCCAACTGTTAGGCGATTTAACTGGTCTCTCTCCACCATTTTAAAAGACCTTTTGACCCCAATTTTTTAGAGAGAGCTACCTCACTCCCAAGGTAAATGCAAGTTAAACAAGCTAACTATAAAATAAAAGAAAAATTCAAGAAGTTTCTCCTTCCAAATAAAAATTATGTGACATACTCTTCCATTTTACCTTTTTTCTCTCCAACAATTTCAGGGCTTCCTCACGAAACCATGCCCTACTAAATTTGCGAGGATATTCTTTAAGGATGATGCACCTTCCCAGATCTCGCAATTGGTCATGCATCCAAAACTTATTGTCTCTAATTTTTATCAAGGACCGTTGGAGGAGGACATGAATTGCACTATGAGGATGGTAATTACAATCATCCCACATGATAACTGGATATGTTTGATCCTTGTTGGTGAAAAAGCAAGCAATATCCAGAAATACTTCTTTTTCCTCATTATTCAGTCCTTCATAACTTATCATTAATGCATTTTTGACATCTTTAAGAGGAACTTGCGTAACTGCTTTAACGTTGCTTGCCATAGCCTTATTTCATCATAGCCATGGCAATAAAGATATGAACCTATCACCTTGATAACCAAAGGATGCCCTCCCACTTTATCGACAATTTGTTTTGCAAGATCATCATATCCTTCTATGGGAGAGTCTTTTGAATGCGTGATTACAAAACAACTTAAGTGTTTGATCAGTTTCCATACGAAAAAGTTCGTGAATGAAAATTCCTTTGGTTTGTTTTTGGTCCTCTTCACTTGATGAATAATCTAGAGTATGCAAAATATGTTGATCCCTAGTTGTGATAATGATCCTGCTACCAGAACCAAACCAATCGGATTTTCCGCTAAATTTTCGAGTTGATCTTTCTTGCCTAGATCATCAGGAACAATGAGAACTTTTCTAGTTTCACACACTCTCTTGATCCGATTCATCCCAACTTCAATGTCTTCAATTTGGTCAGCAATCATGGAACCCACAAAACCTGATAATAACTTTTTCTGCAAGTTTATAAGACCATGTCGTGATGATTCTCGAACATCATTGAGGAAACTAACTCCGTCAAAGTGAGAAGATAACATGTTGAACAAAACCTTCGAAGTGTAGTTTTACCGATACCACCCATTCCACATATTCCAAGGAAACGGACACCACCAGAGCCGACATCCAACAATTTTATTGGGTGTTCTACGTCCTCACCACATCCAGCCAAATATTTAGGCACATCCACTTTTTTGGCATTAAGCTTGCACAATACCCCCTCAAAAACCAGATCAATCAGTTCTTCGTGGCTGCAGCAAAGCAGAAAATTTTGGTTTCATCAATGACATGAAAGAACAGGGTATAAATATCTCCCAGATATACGTTCTCTGGGTCTGTAGGGACAATATGGTTAAATAAGTTGATCAATTATGTTCCTATGGATGGAAATTAGGCGTTATAATCAGTTGATACATTCGGACCGGGGGGGGGGGGTGTAAATTTGTTGTGTTATTTCCTAAGAAACATGCTTTTTTTTTTACGAAAAAGGTTAACAGATTTCACTTGGTAAGTATTCCCTAGACCTATTGGAATATTTTATAAAAGAACCTAATATTTCTTTTTTTCTTCATACCTAAAGTTGAAAAATACTCTTAATAAACAAAAACTAGCTGATATGAAGCTGGATAAATATACTCCTTTCAATTATTCATCCTTTATAATTTTTTCCCTTAAATATCGTCCCTTGGATAATAAAACTAGATAAATCTTCCTTCTTTCAGGGGTAAAATTAGAATTTGGGAAAGAATCTAGTAGAATATTCCTTGTCATAAATGGTAGGTTTAATATCACGAAAAACCGCAAACTAATACATCTATAAAAAATTTACTCAACACTAATTTTTTTTTTACCACAAAAACCCCAAACTGGTACATTTATGAAAAATTTACCCTAAACTAATTTTTTTACCACAAAAAATCACAAACTGGTATATTTGTGATAAATTTACCCTCCGTTAAATTAGATTAATATCATGAAAATCACAAATTTGTACACCTATGACAAACGGAGGGTAAAACCCCAAATTAGTACACCAAATCAATTGCCGCCACATGTCATCCAAATCAGAAATTTGAAGGTAAAATTTAATGAAAACTAAAGGATGGTAAAATTATCACAAGTATATCAGTTTTGGATTTTTAGTGGTCAAAAAATTGGTTTGAGGTAAAATTGTCACAGGTGTACCAGTTTGAGATTTTTTTCATGGTATTAACCCTAAATGGTATTGAAAGACCTAAGATAGATTTGAAACAAATTCCAAAAGTCGGCTATATCGCTAATAGGTATAAAAGGTTAGGATAAAATTGAAAATCGTTAAAAATGTTGAGATTTACGTTGTAATGCCTTTAAGTAATAATTACATCAGATAATTTTTCCTAAATCTTCACACCTATTTATCATTTTTTTTTCATTTTCAAAAATTTTAAATTTCATATATTCAAGAGTAATTATTGAGGAAAACAAGGAGCATTTGACACAAAATTCAATAAAAGTTGCACGATAAACCAACGATACACCCCTCCTCTTCCTGAGGGAGAGTTGGAGGATAAAATATATGACTTTTTAAAGTTAGGTTAATATGCACCATCTGTAAAGTTCAATGAGTAAAATGAAATTTTACAATTTTTTTTTTTTGCATAGATTCCATCTATCATTCAATGGCAGACTCTTGGGCAGTGTTATCTATTATTTCGCAATGTATATGTGCTTAAGTTACATCGTTCTTGGTCACTCCATCTAAATATCAATTTATGTATCAACAATTTCATTTCATGCAAAGTTTCGAGAGTTATAACTAGAGGAAATACCGCATTTGTTCCATAGTAACACTTTTTGCAGTAACTTCAAAGACAATTGAAGCAAGAATTCCACAGCTCCTGTGATTAACTTTATTATCGCTCTATGTTATAGAGTGCATTCAAAAAAAACTTTGAATCTCAAACATTACTAAAAAATTTCAGAGGAGTTCACGTAATCTGTTGCGTTAATAAAAATATAATTGTCTAAGGACAAACAAACCATAAATCCGAAACTTAAAATAGCAAATCTTTCAATCTCATATGAGTTCTTAACTTCAATGAATGTTTACACATCTTGTAACAATTTAAATCAATTTTCTATGATATTTAAAATCACACTTTTCTCCCTTTATCGAATTCTTCTTCATTTTTTTTTGCGTGCCATTTATTATTATTCTTTAACAGTATCCTAAACCATAACACTCTGTTTGGGAGTAAGATTCAGTGTGGAAAGAATTGTTGTGTAAGGAATGATGGGGTGGCTAATGCAAAACCATTGTTTGGAAGAAGTAGAGAGGTGTGAAGAAAGCAGGGGGAAGTCGCACTTTTTTCTCTTATTTCCAAATATTCCCTCAAAAATAATAGAAAATGACAAAGTTGTGAAGAATAATATAGTAATTACCCAAAGAAATACAGTTATGCTTACGGTATGAAAATTGCCGAGTTTCACTTTTCCCTCTTCGTTTTTCAAATCCCTACGCTTCTTCACCTCTATATCCTACAACTTCCAACCAACACAGAGAAGATCTTTTCTTCACCTTAACTTTGTTCATCTCAAATTTCTTTACCCACCTAAAAAATTCTTCCAAACATAGGGTGAGAATCTACTTGAGTGTACTTGAGTATTTTTATACAAAATTTTGCCCTGCGATGAATTAGAAATTGTATGGTAGCAAAGATGAATTGCGTGGCTTATTACCTCATAATTTAGAAAGCATAATGTAGTAAGTCGAAATAGAAGCATTACCTCTTAGTTTTGAGGTCGAGACCCCTCATACCCGTGACTTTTCTTAGAGCCTTTTCCCATTCCTCCACTTCGTTGCCAAATTTCCCCCCGTGCTCAGCTAGGGCACTTTTGTACAAATCGCTTTCAAGCTTGACCTCATCAATCCCTCTACGCCGTAAAAAATGGGTAGGATTTTTTTTCCACCATTTGACTTTGATGTGCATTCTATCATATGGGCTAGTTCACGTAGACACAACCCACTAGAAGCATAGTTCTTAGATAAGAATGGTATGTAGACATCGAAGTCATCTTGCGGAAGCTCTTTGCCAATTCCATCACCAGAGCTTGATTCTTCATTGTCCCTAAAAACCGAAATACGGTTACGAACTAGTTTCGTGCAAAGGGAATCGACAATGCTATAACAAGTGTCCAGTTCATTAAAGCTCAGGAACACCCGGTGCTTAGGTACTCTGGAGGAAAGCCAGGTCGATCTTGAGACATCAACCGATCTTTTCAGGATAGTGCAACCATGGTTATCCAACTCCAAGCTTTCTAAGCCCTCGATAGCTCTTATTTTTGGACATGCTACCAGCTCAATGTGCCCTAACTTATCTAACTTTGATAAGTTGGGTAACCTTTCTATCCGACCACAATAGGAAATACAGAAGTATAGCAAGGATTCCAATTCTGACAAACCATCAATCTCAACCAAACTTTCCAGTCTACTCAAATCCAAGTGCTCAAGATTTTTTAGGAGTGATAGACCCTGTATTTTCTCGAGGAATTTGCATTTACTTAGTTTCAATTCCTTCAAATGTATTAGGTCTACGGAGACGGAGAATCCTGACATTGGATATTCAATTACACATAGAACTGACAATTTTTCTAAGTTGGAAAGAGGTGGCAGTAGACTGATGCCCCCTAACTTTTAAGGTTGATAAACCAGATGGAAGCGGATGGATCAGTTGCTCTTCTGGCGATTCGCTTGTCCAAGTTGGGCTAGGTTCGTCTATTAAAGCGGTTAATCTAGACAATTCCAGATAATCTAAATTAACGAGGCTTGTAAAGTGAAGGGTAGATGGGAAGTGGTGTGCTTGCAAATGAAGGTGTGTCAAACTTGGGGGAAGATGCTGTACTTCTGGAAGGTGACTTGAAGTCATTTTAAGTGTTTGTAGACCAGAGAGAAAACCTTGAAACGTAGGAAACTTAGAGACTTCAGTATATGATAAGTCCAATATCCTCAAATGGGATAGCTCGCCTATTTCCTGTAGGTTTTCATCCGTCAGATCCCAACATTTCATGGCATGTAACTCTTCAAGCATCTCCACTTGTCGGATAGTACGAGGAAACTTTCTTATTGCTGTATAATTACCCTGATCACTTTTAGTACCTTTAGACATCTAATGGATTCGGGTAGTTCAACTATTCCTGACTTTGATAAATCCAACTCTTCTAACATTTTCATTTCTCCAATACATTGTGGAAGCTTCTTTATCCCCACACAGCACCGTAAAGATAAACGTGTAACTTTCACCAACCCTCCAATAGAGTCAGGAAGTTGACTGATTCCGGGGTGCTTATCTAATATCAAACTCGACAAAGATTGTAGATCACCAAATGTCTCCGGAAGTATGAGGGGGTGAATATTTTGGGGCATGATAATCTCTGTCAAAGATTGTAGAGAACCGACTTCTGCAGGCAACTCCCCAAGAGAACTACACCCCTTGATATTAAAAGTTTTTAGGGATTTTAGCTTACCGATGGAGCTATGAATTGTGGTTAATTCGACACACTGAGCAAGAATTAACCACTCCAATGACGTGAAGTTAGAGAAGTCGGGTGTCGTTTTTAACCTTATGCAATCCGTCAAATTTAGAACCTTCAGTTTATTCATATGCAGAAAAATGTTGAAGTAAAAAAAAATCAATGAGAAACATAAGCACATATGGTAGTATTATTAATAAGCTAATTTTCCATAATTCCTTATTTAAGAGAATCTAGTTTAATTTGAAAACCCCAAGTTTTTTGGGGACATTTAGCAAATAAACCTCGTACTTTAAATTTTTGAAAATAATCCTGAGCTTGAGTTTATTTCATGGAGTTCGGCCCCTTGTAGGAGTCAAATTTATACGATGTAGAAAATACAAAGAACCATCCGTCCTTCACTTCGCATTCTTTATTTCCAAAACCCTTGGCTTGCGTCTTGAAACAAACTCCATAACCAAAACACTAAAGCATCATTGCTACGAAAGTACAAAAGACTCTGCTTCCAAGATTACCCTCAAGCCCAAATACCAGCACCTTAGTTTTTCTCCACGCACCACCATTGGCCACCACCCCACCGCCTCCGACCCCACTCTTCAATATCGCCGTATTCAATCTCCCACCTCCCGTGTCTCCAACTCAAATCTCTCTCTCTCTCTCTCTCTCTCTCTCTCTCTCTCTCTCTGTCACTCCCGCACTTCTCGGGCGTCACATCCCTCAAAAGGTCGATTTGTGTGCGGCGTCGGGGGACGCTACGCCGACCCAACACCCAACACAGAGATTTAAAGCACAGCGGAAACAATTAAAACCACCCGTACATATAAGAACACATAACCAAGGGTAACCACAGAAATCAACACTTGTACCAGTACTGGAAAATCATATACAATATTCTTATATAGCCCAAACTTCAGAAATCCAAAAGCGGGTCAAGGCCACTACTAACAAAAAGGGGTAAGTGGCTCAGGTTCAGGCTCTACAACTAGCCGGGGGCTCTTCCCAAAAATGCATCAGTACGCCTGTCGCCCTCAAGGTCGGGGATCTGAAAAGTCGGTTTTACAACAACCGTGAGAATAAATCTCAGCGAGTAATTCCCTAAACCTAAACTAGGCTAACATGCCTCCCGACAAGTACTAAATAACACAAAGTACACACATAACTGACTCAGGCCCTCGGGCCTAAATCTAATCTCACTAGACCCTGCAGGTTAGGCGTCAAATCAACAAAAGTAGCTACACGACATAATTTAATCACAGCACATACACGCGCATTTCTATGTCACAGCGCATGTTATGCATATGCTAGTGCTCGCACTCATGCTCATGCCTCATCAATGCATTATCGCACACTTGCACACTAGCACTCAGCCATTTCTCAATTCATCTCCGACCCGCGTTAAAAGCATCAGGTCCGACCAGCGTAAAGCGCATCAGGTCTATCGCCGAGATCGATCTCCGGCCCGCGTTAAGCGCATCGGGCTCATGACACATTACCCGCGTAAGACGATCAGGTTGGTCATCTTCCGTAACCGGGCATCGTCCCCGCGTAACGCCTCGGGGCGGGTTCACTACCCCGCGTAACACGCATCGGGGTTTATTGTGATCACACATTCACAAATCTCAATTTTATCCCGAACCCCGCGTAAAAACGCCGGGGGGCATTTTAGGTGATCACAATGCACATGTCATTCGAGCATACTTGTAAGTGCACGTGCCGTGTCAATGCTCATGATGCACATCCATGACTGTAATAATCACATTTGGGCACTCACAATTTCACAATGAGCATTCAGTTCAATAAATCGCGGAGCCAATCAATCACATCACCCAGCACAGTCATGGCACAAATTCGACACGTAATTTATGCATATAACCACCCAATTGAATTAGTATAAAACTTATGTACTCGAAGCCCGCCAAGTCACGCTATTCTTAGTCACACTAGGCACGTGGCACTATGTCGCGGAATTAATCACAACCAAGTATAAATCGGCCAATTAATCTGCCAATCTAATCACTCCAGATAATTACACAATTAACCTCAAATTGATCGCGCCTTGCCCAATTAAATCTATTGTGGCTAGTCACTATACCACAAATTCTAGGCCAATGATTGTCATCAAAATGCGCAATTATACTCCTCAAATAACATTCTAATTGACCACCACAAAAATCAGAATACGGCGCGCATTATAATCCACATATCGAACCCGGACTTTCCCGAACTCGGGTCGATTTAGTCCAAATTGTCCAGCCCACTTATCGCGCCACTCGGGCCACTAATCCTCCATTAATTAATTATACTAATCCACCAAATTAGCCACAATCAAACCCCTAATCACTTTCACAATTTAACCCATAAATTACCCTAATTTACCCCTAAACTTGTCTAAAATGCAAATAATCCTAATTAGGGTTTAGGGTCGAACTCACCGGCGGCCCCACGCTTAAAATGGGCCGGATGAACAGTACAGGTCCCCGGGTGAACAGTACTCGCCGGAAAGTGAACAGAACTCCGGCGATGAACAGTAACGCCGGCGGTGAACAGTGCTCGCCGGCGGTGAACAGTGGCCGGCGGAGATGAGCAAGAGCGGGAACGGCGGGGCAAGCGGGTTGGGGCGGCTCAGCAAGGCCGGCGACTGTCTGGTCGGCCGGGGCGGCAACCGGCGGCGGCGGTGGCTCCTCCGGCGAAGGCCTCCCACGGCCGAGCAAAGGAGGGGGAGAAGAGAGAGAGAGGGAGGAGTCTCACCGGGCGGAGAGGAGAGAGGAGGGGCCGGCTGGACGGCTGGGCGAGGGCCGACCAGCCAAAAGGCTGGCGGGCGATGGTCGGGCGGCGGCGCTGGCGGCGGGCGCAAGGGCCGGTTCGGGCAGGGAGAGGAAAGCTCGAGCAGAACAGAGGAGGGGAAGAGAGAGGAGCGCTGAGGATTTGAGGGGAGCGAATCGGTGACGGGCGGCGGCGAAGCGGCACGAGCGTCAAGGGTTGATCGCGACGGCGGCGACGGGCGCGGTGCCGAAAGGGGAAGCGATTTAGCACTGCCTGGGCGCCCGCGGGGTAGGCTGGCGCGGGCGGTCGGGGCATGGCGGCGGTGGTGTGACGGCGGCGGAGCTCGCTGGCCATGCTGGCGGCACGACGCGGGCGAGTCATGGTGGTCGGCTGGTCGAAAGGACAGTAGGGCTGAGCGGAGGAAGAAGTGATGCACTACCGGGAGGGGGAGGAAGAAGAACTAAGAGAAGAGGAAGAAAAAAAGAGAAAAAGAAAAAAAAGAAAAGAAGGGGGAGAGAGAAGGAGCAGGTGGGGGTTGGTCTGACAGGCATGGGGGGAGACGTGGTCCGAAGGGGGGTACGCCGGGAATTGAGGGAGAGAGAGAGAGAGAGAGAGAGAGAGAAATAATATTTGAAAATTCAAATATTTAACGCGACACGGTGTCCCAAATGAAAAACCAAAAATGGTCTACCAGTCCATAATAGACCTCGCACATAAAAAGGGACAAAGGCCAATTTAATGAGACTAAATTTTAACGAGGGAGGTCTACTAGTCCAAATTCACACTTGGTCAAAAACTCTCATTTTTCTTTCATTCCGACAATCTCGATACGGCAAAATTAATATTGACACCCGTCCAATTTATTTTCGTCCTGAAACTCCCGAAAATTGACTGCCAAGTTCAGGGTCTAAATAACGACAAAAATTTGATCGAAGTGCGATTCTAGCGAAATCTCTAGTTTAAAATAATAACCGAGAGTGATCAGTTCCCGGGTGAGATTTTACCATAAGTGCAATCGACAAATTATGCATTTTATAAACCCCAAAATGAATCAAAAATCCAGAATGTTACACACTCTCTCTCTCTGTCTAGTGCAATATAGAGCTGCCAACTCATTCGACAAACACATTTTGCAACTCATTAAGTGGGCCCTTACTTAACGAGCAACTCATTTGACAACAAAGTGGGTCAAAATCGGTTAACGAAAAACAAGGCCCAATAAAATAGATCATGATGGGTTGCTTAAATTATCCATCTTTTACCCCACACACACACGCACACACACACGCGCGCGCACACACACACATATTGTTCAGTTCGTTGTTTTAATTTGGAGATTCTGCCATTGCATTATTAAAGCACATGTAATGGGGCTCACATAACTGTTGCAACCTCTGGTTGTTAATCACAAACAGCGGTCGTAATTTCTTTTATTATTATTTTTTAATTCTTCCATATTATGTGCGTACTGGTAGTCTTTGTCTTTTTAATTTCATTCATTTTCAATTAAATATTGAATCTATAGTAATTCTTGAACCTAAACATTATATTTCCTAGTACATTTGCTGTAGATTAGACCAATCAAATAGCTGAAGCTAGTAATTAGCATTAAATCTTACAATCATACAAATATCATAAAGAAAGCACCTAATTATCATTCCAATTATAAAAGAATAGCCACATTAGATATTCTTTTTTGTTCATGATGATGATCAAAAGCGACTCCTCTTCATTAACACATGAACATTAAAACCTCATTATACTCTCACCCCTTTGATTTTTAAAGAAAATTTATTGTACATTTGTGCACTCTTTTACACACCCTTAGACTTCGTCGGCTGTGTTGGGTGGGGCAAGCGATGGCAAGTGATAACTTCTTTTTTTTTTAATTTACTTTATTTGATTTGATATAAAATTTAATCCATGTAACATATTCACATGAAGAGCTTAAAGTGTGTTAAATGGGTGGAAATTAGCTTTCATAGGTTGGGATAAATATTAATGTGTTTTGGTAATATGAGATGGGTTGGGTATAGGCTGCTAAAATTGTATTGCATAAAATTTGGTAATATGAGATGGGTTGGGTATAGGCTGCTAAAATTGTATTGCATAAAAAAAGGGTCAATTTGGGTCAAATCATTTTCGACCCGATTCAAACCTGTCCCAACTCACTCATTTGACAGGCCTAGTGTAATTTGAAGCCTAATAATAGTCGGGATATGAAGTCATGGTTTAAAAAAATAATGAGGCAATGTGAAGTTGATATAAAAGGTAAAAATGATTTTGTTGTTCTACCTTAAACTTAGTACGAGAATTCATGTAAGTTCGAAAAATTATACGAAGAATCGAGATGGAGGGAAGGGTGTGACATTCAATTTCGCCCATTTTTGGAGTTTATAAAATGCGTAATTTGTCAGTGTACTTAGAGTAAAATCTCGCCCGGAACTGATCACTCCCGGTTATTATTTTAAAACTAGAGATTTCGCTAAAATCGCACTCAATCGAATTTTTATCGTTATTTAGACCCTAAACTTGGCAATCGATTTTCGGGAGTTTCAAGGCGAAATAAATTGGACAATATCAATATTATTATAGCCAACATTGAGATTGTAAGGAATGATGGAAAAAGGGGTTTTTGACCAGTGTGAAATTGGACTAGTAGACCTCTCTCGTTAAAATTTGGTTTAATTAATTTGGCCTTTGTCCCTTTTTATATATCGAGGCCTATTTTGGATCGGTAGATAATTTTCGGTTTTGAATTTGGGCCATCGGGTCTCATTTAATATTTGAATGATTGTTTTTTTTCATTTCCTCTCTCTCTCTCTCTCTCTCTCTCTCTCTCTCTCTCAGCTCCTTTTCCCCCAATGACGCTCTTCTCCCAACGTCCCTCGGCCCACTCCTCTGCGGACCAACCCACGACATACTCTCTCTCTCTCCTTCTTTTCCTCTTCTCCCTTCTCCTTCTTCTTCTTCTTCTTCTTGGCTTCTTGGGTTCCCGCTCCAACTTCTATTCCGCTCACCCACCGCCACCTCTCCGTCCTCTCTCCTTCTTTTCCCATTATCACTCATTCAGCTCGGTTTCAAGCTTAGGACACCCATTGGGTTTGACCCTAAACCTTAATTAGGATTATTTGCATTTCTAGACAAGTTTAGGGGTTAAATTAGGGTAATTTAGGGGTTATTGTGCAAAGGATGGTAGGGGTTGATGTCGTGGCTGATTTGGTGAATTATAGTGAATATTTGATGAGGTTTCACGACTGTGTAAGTGCCGAGAGATGGCTGGTCACGTTTGGAATGGAATAGCCCAAGTTCGGGAAAGTTCGGGTCTAGAATGTGGATTCTAATGCGCTTTAATTGGCATTATGGTGACTGATCAAAATGATATTTTGGGGAGTTAAATAGAAAATTTTGAGGATATTTAGTGGCCTAGAGTGACCCGGTGTGGGGGCTGTCCATATCGAGTTTGAATCGGACAAGGCGCAATCAATTTGGGGGTTAGATTGTGGAGGTGATTAAGGATTATGATTGTGGTCGATTTGGTGGATTGGTATGATGAATTAATGGAGAATTAGAGGCCCGAGAGGCGCGATAAATGGGTTGGACAGATTTGATTGAATCGGCCCGAGTTCGGGAAAGTTCAGTTGGATATGTGGATTATAGTGCGGCGTCGTAGTTGGTCTTGTGGTGGCTGATCTGTATGGTGTTCGGGGAGCATAATGGAGCATTTTGGCGATAATTATTAGCTTAGAAATTTCGTGTAGTGGCTGCCCATAACGGATTTGATTTGGGCGTAGACGCAATTAATTTGAGGTTTAATTGTGCAATTACCGGGAATGATCGCAAATTGTGCAATTGATAGACTAATTGAGCCTTATTTCTGATTAATTTGATAATGTCATGTCACATGTCTAGCGCGACTAGGAATGGATTAGTTTGGCAGGCCTCGAATGCGCGAGTGTTTGTTGACCCGGTTATGTGAATTTGTACATGGGTAGTGTGTCAATTTGATGCTATGGCTGATTTGAATTGATTGTCCGATTTGGGCATGTTGATTTATGAATTTGAATATCGCAGTACAAGTTGAGTATGTTACATCGTAATTCGCGCATGTGGATGCCCAAGTGTGAGCGTGATAGCCATGAGTATGCATCACAAGCATTGGCACGGCATGTGCATATATACGAATGTGCCCGAATGACATGTGCATTTTGATCACTTAAAATGCCCCGATGCGCGTTTTTACGGGTTGGGATAAACATTGGTGCTTGTGAATGTGTGATCACAATAAACCCTGATGCGTTTTACGCGGGGTAGTGAACCCGTCCTGAGGTGTGTTATGCGGGACGATGCCTGGTTTACCGGAAGATGATCAACCTGATGCGTTTTACGCGGGTAATGTGTCATGAGCTTGATGCGCGTTTCGTGGGCCAGAGATCGATCTCGAAGTGATAGACCTGATGCGTTTTACGTGGGTCGGACCTGATGCGTTTAACGCGGGTCGGAGGAGAAGTGGATAAATGGCATGAGTGCTAGCATGCAAGTGTGCGATAATGCATCGATGAGGCATGAGCATGAGTGCGGCATGAGCATATGCATGACATGTGTCGTGACGTCGTGATACGTGCTTATGTGCCGTGATTGAGTTCTGTGGCGTGATTGCGATTATTCATTAAATGCCTAACCTACAGGGTCTAGTGAAATTTAGATTTAGGCCCGAGAGCCTGAGTCAGCTTATGTCTTGAATTTATGTGTTATTTAGTACTCGTCAGGAGGTGCACGTTAACCTAATTTAGGTTTAGGGAATTACTCGCTGAGATTTATTCTCACTGTTGTTGAAACCCAATTTTCAGACCCCCAGCCTTGAGGATGGCAGGCGTACCGAAGTGTTTTGGGAGGAGCCCCGCTAGTTGTAGTGGCCTTGAACCGCTTTTGATTTTTGAGCGTGGGCTGTAATTGAATATTGTGTCTGGTGTCCAGTATCAACGCAAGTGTAATTGTTCATGTTGTTTGCTAAGTGGCTGTCCTTGGTTATTTGGTTCAAAAATGTTCGGGTATTGTATTGCTTCCGCGTGTGCTTTAATCTCTGTGTTGGCCGTTGGGTCGGCGACGTGTCCTGGGACGTCGCACACAAATCGACCGTGGAGGGATGTTCGCGCGTCGTAGAGTTCGAGTCATGACAAAGGGTTTGCAAGAAGTGAGAAGTGACTAATGGCAACTGTTAGGGGGATGGGAACCCATCATTTTGTCTCGTCATTTTGTTTCTTTTGAGAGAGTGTGTCTTCAATACTCTTCAAGGAATAAGGGGTCCTTTGACAGGAAAAAAGAAGCAGAGGATTCAAATGTCAAATCAGCTAAGTTGATTTCACACTATTTTCGTAGCCCAAAAATTGACGTGAAACTAAATGTTAAAAATGGACAAGCAACCCCATTACATTTGTTCTTTACCCTGAACTGACTTATAGATTTATATGAGATTTGATTTGACATGGTTGTTAAAAACTAGATTCAATGTAAAGCTCGAGGCTTTGCTCTTCAACTCCAGTTAATTAAGAAAGTAATGTTATATTCATTCAATTTACAGTATATTAATGCCATTGTAAAGAAATAATTAACTATTAAATTAGGCTAGTAAGCCCCTTGAATCAAGTACTATGAAGGTCAAGCTCCCCGTGATTCAACTCATCAACTTAGCTATGTCAAATAAACTTGTGATCCATTACGCCATTCAAGCTGAGTGTTACCAATCTAAAACTCAATTCCAATTTACTTTTTATTATTAAACTTGACTCAGACTATACAGTCATTCAAATCATATCTGATGCATATTGAAGCAAAACGACACTTACTTTTTATTGGAATGCTCCATTTCTAAAGCCTCAGCAACTTTTATGCGGGACATAATTGTGTTTACTTTGATATATAGAAAGAGATTGAATGTTTTTGTGCAAACTATGCTTTACACTTAGATGAGACTGGGAGTGCATGCAACCATTATGCAAATCGTATGAGGTAATGATAAAAAGAAGTAGAAATATATATTTTGCTTCTATCATCGCCTATCATCATGAATGAGATAATGACAGAAAGAAAATATAGAGTGAGGCATATCATACCTTCATTTGGCTCCATCCAACCCAGCCATCTTCAATATTGTTATCAGAAAGGTCAAGCATGACCAATTTACTAAAGTGACAGTTTTCGGCTTGGAAAGTCCTTGGCCATGATTGCCAAGAAAGCCATCGTAGCTCTGAATGAAGATTTTGGAAGTCGCCAGAAAAATCAAACTCTTTCACTCGAAGGAACCTTGGTTTTGGTAGACAAGCTAATTCTTCTTGTGTGAAGCTGCGGCCATCAAACATCAGGCTCAGAGCTTCAACATCTTCATTTCTCTGCATATCATAGACTCAATGTTGAGCATGCAAAATACGATTTATAGAGCTACAACAAAGAGGACACATAAAGCACTTTCAAACAATTACACCAATGTTTGAGCTCGCCATATACGCTTCTAATATCCTACTGAAGTTATCATATTTTCTGTTTCTGCTTTTCAGGAAATAGAACTAGTATATTAAGTCAAAAATCTTCATATTTTATTCTAAGAGACCGGGGCTAAATATAATTCATAAAGTTCTTTGTTATAATGTTGGTTTCCATTTCTTACTGAAGATAACACGTGAGCTGCTCTTTTTTTTTTCCAAAATTTCGAAAAGCTACTTCCCGTATACTAAAACCCAGAAAATAAAGCTAGCTGTCAGACGATCTCTTTTGGCTCTCTCTAAAAACTTCGCGACCTTTGGTGGCCTGAAGGTTTGACAGAGAGACGTAGCCCCAACAAGACGAAATTGACGTAATACAAAGCTATCTATTAGATGCATATTTCAACCAAGTTGCTGCTTTGAATGGGAAGAAAAATTCTAAGAATTTCTTCCACCGAATATATTAAAACATACACAGTTCCCATTTACCTCTTTTCTCTCCAGTATTTCCAGTGCTTTCTCACAGATCCACACCCTACAGAACTTGCGAGGATATTCTTCAACAACAATGTACCTTCCAAAGTCTCGAACTTGATCATGCATCCAAAACTTATTATCATCTGTAATTTTTATCAAGGACCTATGGGAGAGAACTCTCATTGCAATGTGAGGATAGTATTCACAATCCTTCCACATGATAACTGGATATGTTTTGTCATCATTGGTAAAAAAAGCACGCTATATCTAAAATACTTCTCGTTGCTTATTATCTAATCCTTCATAAGTTATCTTTAATGTGTCTCAGGCATCCTTAAAAGGACCTTCCTTTAACTGCTTTTAGCGTGTCTTCCCATACTTCTTTTTTATCCGAATGCCCTAAATCTTTGCCCCAGTCAAAAGATTGGACCCTATCACCACAATGGCCAAAGGAAGCATACCAACTATACAAACAATTTCTCTTGAAAGAGCATCATATTCTTCTATAATAGAGTCACTTCTGAATGCATGCTTATGAAACAAATGAAGTGCTAAATCAAATCTCATTCCATGAACTTCATAACGTAAAATTCCTTCAGGTTGTGTGAGGACCTCTTTACTGGATGAGCTCACTTGTGTCATCAAGATGCTTTCATCCCTAGTTGTGGTAATGATTCTACTACCAGAACAAAACCAATCAGATTTTCCGGCTAGTTTTTCGAGTTGCTCTTTCTTGTCTAGATCATCAAGAACAATGAGTACTTTCTTATTACTTAATGCTTTTTTTATCATCTGGATCCCACCATCAACATCTTTAATTTGGTTAGCAATCCCATGACCGGCCAAATCAGATAAGAGCTTTTTCTGCAATTCTAAAAGACCACTATGAGGTTGTGATGATGCTCGAACGTCTTCAAGGAAACTATAATGTTCAAAGTGAAAACATAGTTTGTTAAACATGACTTTGGCAAGAGTTGTTTTTCCAACACCATCCATGCCATGGATACCAACAAAAACGTACACCACCTGAGCCAACATCCAACAATTTCATTATTGCTTCCATCTGAGCATTATCTTCAACCAAATTTTCAGTCACAATCACATGTCCTGTATTAAGCTTACGGCAAACCTCTTCAACAATCGATTCGATTTGTTCTCCTTGGCTGCAGCAAAGCACGAAAATTTCGTTTCAGCCAAAGACATGATAGACTACAGGACTCTATGGAACACGTTTGACATAGTTTTTCGCGGGTTTGAAAAAGTTCACCTTACCCACAAATAATTTCCTTTTGCAGGGTTCTCGTGTACAATTTCAGTCTAGATTCCATTAACTTATAATGTAATGCCGCAATGCTATAAGTTTAATAATTTGGACGCACAAAGTTTCTTCGAGACAGATGTAGTTTGCAACTATTGACCATGAGAAAAAAGTGTCAGGAAAATTCCCTTTGCCTATAATATTTCATCCCTTTATACGTGCAACCTCTACAAGAACCTTCTTCCAACGCTTCAACTCATTAGGGCCCAAAATTCTTCTTGAGCTTGAATATCGTTTTCCGGAACAAACTGGTTTTGAGCTTAACATTACCCTTTCTGTACAAAATTTGAAAAATTGTTCTCTTTCCACATAGATGGGTTCAATATTTTCATATTGTGCCAATAAGTTCTCTTCGTTAATCAGTAATTCAAATATTTCATACTAACGAAATTCTGTGAAGTTTTTTGAAACGTCCATGTTTTGCATGGATGCATCATCGTGCACTTTTGTAATGTTAATTATGCCCTTTTTGGAACAAATTCTAATCATATCATTGTATAATTTTAAAATTGTAATAATCCTATCGATTCAACAATTTACCACGATTTTGCTATTGTACAAAAGTTTGCGATTACAGTGAGCCGCAAAAATTACGTAATATCACATGATTTCCATCATACTTATTGTGATAATATGATTAAGTAAAAATGTGATCAAGTTAAAAGTTGGTCTTACCTGTCGGGTCTTGTTGGGTTAATGGGATATGAATTGGAAAATGCTTTGTCTAGGTTGTTGACGCAGAGGAAGATATACTTGGAAAAGAATTCTAAAAGGAAATGTTCATTTTGAATAATGAAGTACCATTTATAATATCTTAGGCGCCTATCAATAGGGAGGCCACCCTCTATGAAACAATCAAAATATTTAAAATCAAATAACATAAAAAGGAAATAATTTTTTTTTGGTAAGGTAAAAAAAAGGAAATAATATTGATAAAGGGTAAAGTCTAGAAAATGCGTTCCGAAAATCTGCAAAATCTGTCTGAAATCTTTGAAGGCCCAGAAATAAGGATTTTGATTTGATATGAAGTACACGTCATAATTTCACCTGGATCAAAAGTTATAATCGTTTGAAATTGATCTGTCATTCAAGGCGTGAGCGGGATCGCTCTTATGACGCTCAAAGGTTTCCATATAAGTATTTGCTAGTTGTTCTACATAAGTTGCGTTCAACCTAGTTTGTTGTGCTTTAAGAAAAATCAGCTTTATTCTATTCTCTATTATGGGTTGTCGGTAGAGGTGGTAAATGGTCAAGAACCCATATATTAACCCATATCTAATGATTGTGGATTATAAGAAGGTTGGGTTTAGTTTTAAAATAGACTTAAATTGATCATTAATGGGTTGCTTATTAACTTAATGGGTCTTAAATGGGTATTAAATAGGTCATAAATGGCTTACCCAATAAGCTTAAGTGAATTTTTCAATGTTTTTAATTTTCTGATTTTTATATTCTTTATATTCTTTTCCTTTTTTTTTTCTTCTTCTTTTGTTGATGGTTGGCCAAGGCGACAACCGGTGGTTGGCCTGCAGGCAAGGGATGAGCTTGTCGACGCTAGCAAAGCTCGGGTTCATCAATCGGCAAGGCCTCAATCTCGCCGAATCGGTGAGGCTTGAGGTTCGCCATGCTGGCCATGAGGCCTCGGGCGATGCAAGCTCATCCCTTGCTGTGGCCAACCGCTGGCCGTCGTTAATGGGGACCACCAAGCAGGAGAAGAAGAAAAAAAAAAAAAGAAAAAGGAAAAAGGAAAAAAAAAAAAGGAAAAGAAAAAAAAAAAAGAAAAATAATTAAAATATGATATTTTAAATAAATATTAAAATGAATGCATAGAGGAAAATATGATTTTTCATACCAAATGACAAAAATATTTTCTAGCTCATTTCCGTGTTTCAACCAAATATTGAAAAAATATTTTCATTTTCCCGAAAACATTTTCTAAAAATGTTATATTTTCCATGAAACAAATGAAGTCTTAATTTTTTTTTAAAAGATTTTTATTGCATAAAGATGTTTTAGCAATTCAATTTTTTTTAAAATAATTATCAGAAATAAGCTTTCCTAGATTTAGTTAAATTAATCAGGCCGGATATGGGTCAAGATTTTTGCCTTGTGATAAATGGGTTATAAACGGGTTGAATAGATCAAGTTGGGTCGGACCATTTATAACCCGATCCAAATCCGATCCGACACACCCGATAACAGATTTAGTTGTTGGGTGTTGAGTCTAGCTTTCATTAACTCGTGATGCAAATCTTAAATAAACGCCCCAATGCTTTATGTTCAGAAATTTCGACTGACAAACTTTCATCCAATGAAATGTAAATACAGTGCTTATTAACCAACAAAACTTGAGGAAATTTACCATTTGCCTTTAAGTTCCCGTCCAGTCATACCTCCAACCTCTACCGGGGCTCTTTTCCAACTTTTCAATTCATCGGAGCCAAACTTCTTCTTGTGCTTACGTAAGGCTTTTCTATACAATTTGGTTTTGAACTTCACATCATCAGTCTCCACGTCATAGAAAATGGGGATAATCTCTTTCTGCTGATCCAATTTTGAGGCATATTCTACCATGCGGGCAACCTCGCCAAGACACCATGAACTAGAGGCAAGTTCGAGAGAAGATGGGTATGTAGATCCGAGACTCATGCAATGCCTTATAAACTGGACCGGTCCGACGAGGGTGGGAAGTGGTCATGGGGGTTCGAGGACACGGACAAAGATGGGCTTCTCGGATGCAGGGGGGCATGTCTCCGTCCCACTCATTAGGGAGGGATGAGCTTGCTTATAAAGGCTTGGGAAATCTTAACTTGCAAGAGGCCTTTTCCGGGAGTAGTATGGGCTGCCCTCGGGAGAAACAAAACCGTGAGGACTTAGTGTCCTAAAGCGGACAATATCTTGCGAGTGGGACCCAGGTTGTTACAAATCGCTTCACTGATTTTTTCACCATCTTTGAGATTTTCACTGTCAAGGAAAACGTGAACTCCTGCACGTTTCATGCTGAGGTAAAGGTAATCAGTGAAGGTTAGGCGTGTATCCTTTCCCCTGAAACTCAAAAACGCATGGTACTTGTATGCTGGCTTAGTTTCAATGCTCAGGATTTCCTCCGAGCTCCTCTTCCTCTTCATTTTGGTCAGTCGTCTCAGAACCCTGCTACTAATTATAGACTTACCTTATGAAACTTGGAAATAGAAACACCATCAAACAAGCACAACCAATTGCATCAAACATTTACACAAAAATTGGCAAATGAGCGAACGATCTTTCTGTTCCTAGTGATCCAAGTGCAGCTGTATCCATTAACAGTGTCAAGATCCCAAAGAACAATACCAAGAGCATGAAGAATACTTTTTGTCTGGTAAGTTCCATGACAGAAGAGCAATAGAAACAGCAATCGAGAATATACTCAGACTGGTACTAGCAATGCACCAACAACCAAATGCATCAAACATTTATATGTGCAAGTTTCATTCTCGTGCCTTGACAACAATCAAGATATGTACATATATTGCTCAGCAATTATTCAATTTTCAAGTCAAGTAGATTATGTACTTACAGTCTGCTTCGTGCAACGAAGCTCAGATGACGATTAAACTGATGCCTCGTTGGAGTTCAAGAGCTAATTGCGACAAGAGTTAGTGAAAGAAGATCAACTGTCGCTTCTTGAGGACAGGAGATTTTCGGCTCTGCGATTGCTCTCAATATGAAGAAAACATCAAGAACGCGGGAAAATGTTGGTGAGTTTCTATGAAAGAGATAACTCACAGAAATAGATGAAACAGAGGAACGTATAACAAGAGAAAGTTAGGTAAAACCACTAAAGTCGACGCTCCAGCGACGACCCAGCTGGTGGTGGGGGAGCATCGGGGTTGAAAAGAACGACTAAAATCAATGTGTAGTTGGGTATTTAAATTTCAAGAAGTGGTCCACTACACTAGAAATTTTTATCCAAAGAAATCAACATTCAAACGATCGATCACAAATACACGGAAGTTCAGTGAGCATCGATAAAATTTACCTTGAAAGTTCTTAAGATATTTGTGCTAGAAAAGTTTAATAACTTTTAAGAGTAGATCCAGCGTCTCACCTGCCATTCTCCCGAATTTTCAAACATCTTCGGAGCTGCTCACACTCTCCAATAGAAAAGTAACCTTCCACTAGGTCATCTAAGCTAATTAGTCGCAATTGCTTAAAGCTTGGAAAATCAAGAATGGGCCCCCACATTTAACCTTAATAAATGTTGTTTAAGAGGAGCATGGATAGTTAAAGAAAAGAAGAAAAAGAATATAAGAAATAATCTTAAATCAAGAGTGAGACCTGTAAAAGATAATGTATTCAATTCAATGTAAAAAAGGGTGTCGGGAGCCAATAAGGGATGGAAATAGTGTGAGCCTATGTTATTGTTGAAAAGGAAAAAGGGTTTGATTAATAAGTTTTTACGCAATAAATTTCTCTGGGGACCCATGCACATCACAGTACAATAATTTTCGAGCTATTTTCGTCTTTGAAAATGAATAAGATAATCTTCCTCGAAATTGACATCATCGATGATGAATCGTTTTTCCCATGACATACTTTTTGTATATAATTGCTTGGTTAATTCTGCAATGTACAATGGCCTTCAAAATAAAAATCATTCCTCGATTTTGTCAACTTTTGATCTCAATAAATAGATTTTCACTCTTGATTATCTTACCGAGTTTGTTGTCAAACAAATCATAATTACTAGAGTGTTCCCTAAATTATTATTGTTTTAGTCATTGTGGCAATTGAGTTTGATTTTTCACATGCTTTATGACTCGTTCGCATGGCACCAGATTATTTGGTTTTGTTCCAAATATTCGCTTGCATAGTTTATTGTCTTGAGTGATGATGATTCATGAGGTTGTCCACTAAGGATCAAATGTTGAATATTTTATCTATTCTTTTTTTTTTTTGCTCGAAGAATATTTGATCTACTCACGTAATTTGTAATGCTGTTAAAAATCTAGGGTCTATTTTTTTTTCGATTTCAGCTTTTGAAGGAAGTCTAATGGACAGTTTCATTGCTCCAAATATAAGTTGTCCTCATTCTTTTGAAAATTACTTGGAATTAATAGAAAGCTATATCATGTTTGGAAAGCTAGAAATAAGAGATATCAGATTCAAATTATTACGTGCAGATATTATAATACTGTACATGATAAGGATGGATGAGACATGAAATGTTTCATGGTGCTTAATGACTTGGTCCACCTAGAATTTCCTTGGTATATAATTTCTTTGCTTATAAACAAATGAAAAGACTCCGCAATCCATGCAATTTCTTGTGCATGAACCTGATCGGTGATTGGATATCACTGAGTTGTTGTTAGTATGTCACGTTAGAAGCGAAGGTTTGTCCGAGAGACAAGATCAAAAACCAATGTTCACGGACTAGCCATAGGAACACATGAATTTCCGGCCTCGGCTTGTCTTAATCGAAAGTTGACTTGACTTGGCTTTTTCCCGGTTCTTTGTTTCAGTCGCGTCTGACGCACTGGCTCCCTGTAATTGAGGAAGTAAATGCGTGGGACTTTACTGAGTCAAGGTAGAACTCACGAAGTAAGTTCCCTTTTTTTTCCTCATTTGACCATCCTTTCGATCTGCTAATTGAATCCAACCCATATTTTCTTTTTTTTTTTTTTTTCTTTAATTGGACGAGTTTTATTTTCCAGGAAAGAAAAGGGTTCGGTCAATTAAAATAAACAGTTTTCAGGTTTAATTGAGATTTCCTAAGAACTAAGCATGCCTTAATAAATCATCGATCATGCATGTGATTGAGTGTTTGGTGATGTGATCAAGCTATTAACATAATATTTAGAGAAAAAAGACAATTCTATTTTGAGTCCCTAACAAACATGTGTGAGGGGATTAAATGCACAAGTTAGGTTAGATTTTTGAATAATCAAAGTTTAACATGACATATCTCTTGACTATATAATATAAAAAGTTTAATAAAGCTTAGAGAAATCTCTCAAATAAAGTATTACTAAGTTCAAGCTTAGTCCATTCCATACTTGAGCAGCCTAAACTGGAGCCTCTCATAGCCATTGGTTTGTATCAATGTTCAATTGTAATCTATTTGAATTAGGAGTTACATGTTTTAGTGCCTTTTCAAGGATTTTTCTGTTGGGCTGCATTTAGCCCAAAGCTATAAGTGCTGCTCACACCTGGCCCTCCTCTTTCTAAGCGGTGTCCGTTATTGAAATGTGTGTGCTTTATTTTTAAGACATCATCGATCGTGTTTGTTTTCCCCCAAAAACTAACAAATTAATTAAATAGGGAATATAAAAGAAAAAAACTTTGTAGATGTCTGAGAATGGTTTGAAATTCTCTCAACTATGTTGTTGTGGAGCAAAATGTTTTCCTTCTTAGCAAAGGACTAGTTTTACTCTTCCAATTTTGCATGGCCTGTCCAATTAGTCGATGGGTTGTTTAAAAGATCTCTAAATTGAGATGAAAAATGGTTTGGTTGTGAAAAAATGATGCAAAATAGACAATTATGGTTAGGTTCTTGTTGAGAAGTTTCCCAAGAGCATTTAATACGATTATGTTGGGCAAAGTCGATCTATCGGCATGCCAAAAAAAGATATTGACAAAAATTGACGTGCACTAAGGTGATCTCAATCTGGACTTCACATGATTGGAGAACAATCCCTATGCTTCGAAACTCAAAGACAGCATTGGGTAGTTCATGGGCCCGTCCATGGCACCTTGTCTTAGCTTCAAACTGTCTTCCAACCTTCAGTCATTTGCTTTGTTAGATCTTTATTTTTTTTAATTTATTTAGTAATAGTCATCTCCACCTGGCACCTAAGCAAGCGAAATAAGCTCCCCCATTGTGAATGAACCCACCACCTCATTCGTCGAATCTATGAAAGCCTTTCATTTGCTTCTCTTCAATGGAAGTTTTATTTGCCCAAGTAGGTACTCTTGTAATAGGATCCCCTTTAGTTGAGTTATTGTTGACACCTGAATTTTAGCTCACAATTCAGATTTTCGTTCTTGTAAAAATAGCAACAAAAGAAGAGAGTAGATAATAAGGAAAAAGAAAAAAAGAAAAAAGAAGAAGACAGTCCAATTCAGCCATTTATCAATTTGCATTGGCCCATGAAGCACCAAATCCAATTGCCTTTAAGATTTGGCCTTTAAAGCTTCAATCAACGTGTCAGCTTAATAAGCCGATAGTTCCTCAGATCACGAATTACGGTCAGAGCCCATGAGAATTGATAATAAAAAAAAAGCCCATTTTCCCATTCGATTAAAAGAGGAGCCCAACCTCAAATCTCTTTCTCTGGTCTTCTCACGCTTCTAATACGCACGCGTTGGAGGATGCGAGCAAGTGACGCTCACACGCCCCTAGGCTGTCTTCTCACGTTTCCAATACTCCTGACAGAACCAGTTTTCTATCACGTGGGCACCACAAACGGACAAGAACAGGATCGGTTTTGTGGGGGCTCTCAGGGGGGGGAGAAAGATCAGAAGGGGAGAGAACAAAGACAGAAAGAGAAGAAATGGAGACAAAAGGCTGAGTGAGATGGTTTCCTGCTTGTTTGCCATCGCAGGACCAAACCAGGTAGGATTTCTCTCTCTGAAACATGCCCTGTTTTGGCCGAGAAAAGAGGCTCGACTCAATTGCTGAGCTTGCGAAGAAATCTTGCCAGGATAAGGCATATCTGTTGTAGAATAACATGATTTAGGCAACTTCACATCACTTCTTGATCGAGAATCGTATCGGAATCTCATTTCTTAGATCGCATGTTAACTGTTTGACGAAATGTCTGAAAGAAGCACCAGGTATATTATTTGCAGAATCATTACTTTGGAACCTTGTAATATGCTCGCTTTGTTCTCGTATTGATGCTGACTTCAAGGTTTTCTTCGTTTTCATGTGGTTTTGTTGCGATTCGCACATCGTCCGAGTCGGCCGTGCGCTTCTTCATCCACCGGAAAATTTTTCCCGCGCCGGCGAAACCCGCGGTTTTGAGGCCGCCCTAGTTAGTAGTACATTCCTCTTTGCTTAGAAAGCAAATCCATTCTTCTTTCTCTTTCGCATCGAACCAAAAGAAGGCTTCAGGAGTCCATCTAACAATTCCCTTGCTCTCAATAACCTCGGCAATAACCTTCCGAACTACTTCTGCGGGGCTGCAAAAATGCACAAGTGAAGGACGATTTATTTTAGTACGACAGACCAAACGGAAAAAGAATGTCAGGATGGCAATCGAATTGTTGATTGATGTCTCAAACAAA
Organism: Syzygium grande; assembly: GCA_024733475.1. Taxonomy (NCBI): domain Eukaryota; kingdom Viridiplantae; phylum Streptophyta; class Magnoliopsida; order Myrtales; family Myrtaceae; genus Syzygium; species Syzygium grande. Next base: position 11,776,434 of record JAMXDD010000008.1, read on the forward strand.
CCGTAACCTGAAAATCTTTAATTCACTCCACAAAAAACGAAAAAAAAAAAAGTGCACTATATCTTGGTTGTTGAGAATGTAAATAAGATTGGTATTTGCATAAAAAAAATCGCGCTCATGTGAGGGTGTGAAGAAAAAGGCCATCCTTGGGTGTTGGTGCCGCCGTTTCTACCAGATCATAAAGACGAGCTCGCGGATTGGAACTAGAAAAGGAAAGCCGACAAGGCTATGTACATGTTGGCCGACGATGAGTTCTTGCCATATGTCGATGATGCAAGAATCGAAAGACGAATGGGACACGCTGATAGCTCTCGTTGCTTAGGGAAATGATAGCAAAGCTCCAGGAGCAGAAGAACGTCCTTCTACCCATCACTCTGATGCGATTATAATGTTCAGCCTATACTGTGCGAAAATTACAGAAACAAGGGCGAGGAGGATCATACTACATGGTCCGAGAGCACAACATAATGCTCTTACTGTGAGGACACGCGAATGGGCCACACGATCAAATCCCAAACACGCTAATGCAGCGTTAATAGAGGATATTGGTGTGAGATAACCATCCTCGTCTGAAGAAGTAATTGTCAGGGAGAATAGAGGGGCCATGGAGGAGAAGATCCGAGCCTTGAGGCAGAACGAGACATGGGATTTTGTTATTAAAAGTACAGATGTGAAAGCCATATCACGTGAACGGGTTTACAAGCTGACGACTCACCAAGATGGTTCGATCGAGTCAAGCAAGGCTCCATTGGTGGTTTGACCAGAAAACTCCGACTTCTTAACGGTAACTCGTCTGAGTCAACGTATCAATTACAAATGCCACATTCATTTCTTGAAAATTTCTAGTAGATTTCATCGATGGTCACTGAATTTTGGTAGATTTTGCAATTATGTCATGAATTTTGACTTCTACCATTCGAAGAACTGTGCTTTTCCTTTTTTTTTTTACAATACAATTGATACACTTTGAATCGCAATGATCAATTTTTGGATGCCGTGTCACTGCCACATGTTTGCCCCATCACTAGATAAGAAAGTATAGTTTAATACATTCTATGAGGAAGCCAAAGTTCAGCAAACTTCGATAAAATTAACCATGAAATTTGGAAAATATTTGTGCTAGAAAAGTCTAATAACTTTCTAGAGGAGATCCAGCATCTACAGCGTGTATCAGCTATCACCGATTTTCAGCTAAACTTCAGTCATAATCTGGCGTTGACATCCATCAAAAGACTAAAAGCCTCTGCAATAATCAATTCAACCACTTCTTCAAGGCTGCAGCAATGCACAAATACAGAGTCGTACACGTTAGTGACTCGAACATACGTAACCCGAAGATCTTTTAACTCATACACCAAAGAAGAGAATAAATAAAAGGGTTAATATCATGAAAAATCTTAAATTAACATATTTGTGATAAATTTATTCCGAACTAATTTTTTTACTATTAAAAATCCCAAACCGGAATACTTATGATAAATTTACCCTCTGTTAGTTTCCGTTTAATTTTACTATTAAATCGTTGAATTGGATGACAAACGGCAGTTGACGGGTATTTCAGTTTGAGATTTTACCCCTCTGTTTATCATAAATTTACTAATTTGTAATTTTTCATGGTATTAATCCAATTTAACGGAGGGTAAATTTATCACAAGTGTACCGGTTTGAGGTTTTTTATGGAAAAAAAATTAGCTTGAGGTAAATTTATCACAGATGTACCAATTTGGGATTTTTTGTGATAAAAAAACTTAGTCCGGGATAAATTTATCACAAGTGTACTAGTTTAGGGTTTTTCGTAGTAGTAACCATAAATAAAAAAAACTTAAGGTCTATTTTCCCTACAAAATTACTCTGGCTATGATGCACTATAGGGATCTACTTAAGGACATCATTTATCATTAGTTCTTTAATGAAAAACATTCAAAATCCATGGAGCTATCCGAAATAACATGTGGGTCGCGACAGAAGTTAAACTCCGAGACAAGCAAATTGCACACGAGCTCCAAGCAAATTTTAAGAAATCAAGAAATTTTACCTATCATACTTGTATACTAGCCATGTAACTTCTCGTTACTGAAGAGTCCATTCCAATTACTTTCAATTTCTTTAAATTTCCAATTGAATCACGTAGATCGACCATCTTTAACATTGCAAGTCCAACTCAACCAACATGTTTAATTTCCCGAGAGACTGGAAGCTCCTTTATCACAGAGCACCCACATCAACACAGATGTGTAAGCTTTAACTAGCCCTTCAGTAGAGTTCGGAAGCTCTCTATCTACCGGCAAACCCTTCATGACAAACGTGCAAGCTTCACTAACCTCCCAACAGAGTGCGGAAGTTCAACGATTTTCTATATCTGACACATGAAAAAGTTACTCGAATTTCATTCAAATCTTCCAAACAACATACCAAGCATAAGAATCTTAATCCATTTTGATTTGAAAATGAAATTTTTAGATCCTCCAGAATTGTAAAATAAATGCAGTCCTACAGAACTTTATCACGTGGAATGGATTGATGGAATACCATTTCCTTTTTCTTTGCCAATGAAGCAAACAAAGGCTTGAGGAACAATTTCCTTACAGCGTGTATCGGCTATCACTGATCTTCAACTAAACTTCAGTCAAATTCTGCATTGCATCCATCAGATGACTCAAAACCTCGGCAGTAACCAATTCAACCACTTCTTCGGGACTGCAGCAATGCACAAAGAAAGAAAAGTTCATGTTAGTCTCATTGTTATCAAAATGACCACCTAATTGTTGAGTCAATGTCTCGGACAAATGCAACCCTAAGATCTTTGATGGTAACCTTATGCAATTCTGTTTCACCACCCAGTCGATGAACTATAGGGATCTACTTCTGTGAACATATGTAGGGGCCATCCGGTGAAATAACTAAATAAGGTTCTCACTCCAGCTGGTAGAATGTGTCAGCATCAGTTAATCTACGGCCACACCAGATTTTCATTGGACATTTCTCAATTTGAAGAGATTAAGATGCTCTAAAACTCATGAACCAATGTGAAGTAGCTATTCTTGATGGAATGAATGAAATACACCTAAGGAACTTGAGGAGATTATTTGTCGTTGATTCTTTGATTGACAAACATTTAAAATCGATGGATATATTTGAAATGACATGTTGGTCACGAACATAACTTGAATTCTAAGATAAGCAAATTAGGCACGGGTTCAAAGCAAAATCTCGACAATCAGGCCACATTCTTACAAATTATTTTTAGTGATATTCTAACAAAACAAATTACCGGTAATATTCTATTACCATCTTTATCTATATTATAGGTAATGAAAAGAGGTGCTCCTGTTTCGTTGAGCACTTTCTCATCTTTACATTCTACCGGTAGTTTCCTTTGTTCTTTTTGCTAATTTTTTTTTGAAATTTATTTTCCCATAGTGCGGTAATGTGAGGAAAGCGGGGGAGAAAGTCACATTTTTCTCTTATTTCCAAATATACCCTCACAAATTATAGAAAATGACGAAATTTGAAGGATAATATGGTAATTACTCAATGAGATACAATTATGCTTAAAATATAAAAAATGCCAATTTTCATTTTTCTATCTGCCTTTTTCAAATCCCTACACTTTCTTGACCTCTGTATCCTACAACACCCTACCAACACCAAGAAAATCTTCTCTTCACCTTAACTTTCTCTACTTCAAATTTCTTCACCTTCTTTTTTTTTACACCTAAAAAAACTCTTCCAAACTAGGATAAGAATCTACTGAGTGTACTTGTGTATTTTTGGGCAAAAGTGTGGAATGCGGTGACTTTGGAATTATATGGCGGTAAAGTTCAATCGAATGACTTATTACCTCATGATTTAGAAGGTAAACTGCAATTAGTCAAGATAGCAGCATTACCTGTTAGTTTTCAGGTTGAACCCCCTCATATCTGCAACCTCTCTTAGAGCCTTTTTCCATTCCTCCACTTCGTTGCCAAATTTCCTCCTGTGCTTGTCTAGGGCACTTATGTATAAATCGCTTTCAAGCTTAACATCATCAATCTCCACGTCGTAAAAAATGGGCAGGATTCTTTTTTTCCCATTTGAATTTGACATGCTTTTTACCATGTGGGCTAGTTCACGGAGACACCGCTTACTAGAAGCATAGATTTTAGATAAGACGGGTATGTAGATGCAGTCATCGAATACTCGCATAAGCTTCTTGATTGCATCAACAGAGTTCATTTCGTCATGGCCCATGAAAACCTGAATTTTATTACGAACAAGGCTATCGTAAAGAAAATCGACAAAGCTATATCGACCATCCAATCCCCTAAAGCTCAGGAACACCTTGTACTTAGGTACTCTACGGGAAAGCCAGGTCAATCTTGAGACATTCAGCAATTTTTTCAGGACAGTGCAACCATGATTATCCAACTCAAAGCTTTCTAAGCCCTTGACACCCTCGATGACTCTTATATTTTTACAAGCTTCTAGCTCAATGTGTTGTAGCTTATCTAACTTTGATAAGTTGGGTAACTTTTTTATTCGATCACAATGGGAAATACGGAAGTACAACAAGGATTCCAGTTCTGACAAATCATGAATCTCAACCAGACTTTCCAATCTGTTCAAATCCAAGCGCTGAAGATTCTTCAAGACTGACAGACCGGGTATTTTCACTAGCAATTTGCATTTGCTTAGTTTCAATTCCCTCAAATGTATTAGGTCTTGAGAGATAGAGAAGCATAACATTGGATATTCAATGACATGTAGAACCGATAAATTTTTTAAGTTGGAAAAAGGTGGAAGTAGACTGATGCCCCTGAATTTCAAGGCTGACAAACTAGACGGAAGCATATGGATCAGTTGCTCTTCTGGCGAGTCGCTCGTCCAAGTTGGGCCAAGTTCCTCTATTGAAGTGGTTAATCTATTCAATTCCAGATAATCCAAATTGACGAGGCTTGAGAGAACAGGGATAGATGGGAAGTGATGTGCTTGCAAGTGAAGGCGTGTCAAACTTGGGGGAAGATCCGGTACTTCTTGAAGGTGACTCGAACCCAATTCTAGTGTTTGGAGACTAGAGAGACAACCTAGCATGGTAGGGAATCTAGATGCATGAGTAAATGATAAGTCCAGTATCCTCAAATGGGATAGCTTCCCAATTTCCTCCAGATTTTCATCTGTTAAATCCCAACATTTCTTGGCATGCAACTCTTCAAGCATCTTGACCTGTCCAATAGTATGAGGAAACTTTCTTATTGCTGTATAACTTACCCTGAACACTTTTAGTTTCTTTAGATATCCAATGGAATCAGGTAGTTCAACTAATCCTGACTTTGATACATCCAACTCAACCAACATTTCCATTTTTCCAATAGAGCTTGGAAGCTCCTTTATCCCCACACACCCACGTAAAGATAAATTTTTAAGTTTCACCAACCCTCCAATAGAGTTTGGAAGTTGTTTGATTCCAGGGTGCTCGTCCAATATAAAACTTGACAACGATTCCAGATTGCCGAATGTCTCTGGAAGCTTGAAGGGTTGAAAATTTTGGGGCATGATAATGTCCGTCAAAGATTGTAGAGAACCGAATTCTACGGGCAACTCCCGAAGTAACCAGCATCCCTTGATATTCAAAGTTCTTAGGAGATTTAGATTACCAATGGAGCTGTCAATTTTGGTTAATTGGATACATCGAAAAAGAATTAACATCTCCAAAGACATGAAGTTAGAGAAGTCGGGTGTGCTTTTTAACCTTACGCAACCCGTTAAATCTAGAACCTTCAATTTATCCATCTGCAGAGAAAAGTAGAAGAAAAAGAAAATGAGAAACAATAGCATGTATGGTAGTATTATTAATAACCTAATTATCCATGTCATAAATTGGGATGATCTAGGGTAATTTGAATATCCCAAGTGGCTTCGGTGACGGTAAAACTAACCCTCATACTTCAGATTTTTTTATATAATCCCCAACCTATGTTTTTTATGGAGTTAGGCCTCTCTGTTAGGAGTTAAATTTTTGTATACGGTTTTAACCTTTTTTCAAACCAAAAAAGAAAAATTATACCACCGGGAAAATACGAAGAAACGTCCCTCCCTTCACTTCATATCCTTTGTCTCCAAAACCCGCACTTTGTGCCTTAGAACAATACTTCATAACCAAAAGACTGAAGTATCCTGGCTACGAAAACTCCAATTCCCAAATTACCCACAAGCCCCAAATACCAAAATCCCTAATTTTCTCCTTCTGCCGGCATTGGCCACCAGCTAGAGGTGGCCACGGTCGGTTTCTTTTGCCTGAACCGCCCGGCCGTACCCAGACTGGCCCGCTGACCGGGCCCGCTGGCCAATCGAACCGCCCGCGGGCTCATGTGCCCGCCCGGGTTCCGTAAAATTTGAACTGCCCGAACCGCGGTTCAGCCCGGCCCACAAAAAAAAAAAAAAGAAGTCATGGTAGGCGGCAGCAAAGTGCCGCACTCGGGACCGGCTGGGTAATCGGGGCGCAGGCCGGCTCGCCCGACGCCGGGGCGCAGGTCGAGCCTGCCGATTCGGGGCGAGGGTTCGACCTCGCCGCGCCGGGGCGAGGCCGACCACAACAGAAAGTAGGTCGAGCCTCGCCAAGGCCGGGCGCAGGGCCGGGCCCGCCTACAATCGGGCGAGGGTCGGGCCTCGCCCGACGCCGGCTGAGGTCGAACTGTCGCCAGACCGGGCGGTGGCTCGACTGGCGCCGGGGAGGCCGGCCCGCAATGGCAAAGAGGTCGGCCTCGCCCCGGCGAGGCGAGGTCGGCCCGACGCCGACGCCCGGCCGCCCCGCGGCGAGGTCGAGCCCTCGCCCGACGCCGGCGAGGGCGGCCTCGCCTAAGGCGGCGACCGCCGCCGGCCGCTATGGCCGGCGGAGGAAGAAAAAAAAAAAAATTGAACCGGAACCGGAACCGCCAGGGGCTGTTCCGGTTCCGGTTCATACTTGATGACGAACCGGAACCGCCGGTTCCGGCCCGTGGCCACCTCTACCACCAGCACACCACCTCCGATCACAATCTTCAACATCACCGCATTCAATGCTTCTATGCAAAGTGAAGTTGATATAACAGGTGAGACTGATTTTTGGAATTCTACCTTCAACTTAATACGAGCATCCATTTTGAGTAGAAAAATTGTGATTTTTCGTTACAATTCATGAAAGTTTATTATTTTTACTCTCTTCATCTCTTGTCGTTTTATTTCTTATGAAAATGGTGAGTGCACATAAACGCGCACGGGCGAGAGAGAGAGAGTCTTCAATTTTGTTTGAGGAATAAGACGTCCAAGTAGAGGTCCTTTGACAGGGCATAAAAAAGCAGACGATTCAAATGTCAAAGCCAGCTAAGTCAATAAACTCAATTTTCGTAGCCCAACAAGATTTGTTGTCTTTCCCGAACTGAACTATAGATTTCTATGAGATTTGTTTTGACACAGTAGTTGAAAACTAGATTCAATGTAAAGCTCGAGCCTTGGCTCATTAACTCAAGTAAATTAAAAGAGTAGAAGCAATGTCATTTTTATTTATTTTACCTTTGTGAATGCAACTATAAACATGAAATAGACGAATACTTAGCTATTAAATTAGGTTAAATCAAGTACTATGAAGGTTAAGCTCACCTTGATTCAAATAATGAACTTAGGTAATCCAATCTCAAACTTGATTCCAATGAACTATTGTATTACTAACCTTGATTCAAACTTTACGTCATTCAAATCATATCAAATGCATATTGAAGAAAAATGGCACTCACTTTGATTGGGATATGGTTGTGCTTTACTTTGATGTATTAAAAATATATTGAATTTTCCTCATGCAAAATATATTCTACACTCAAATAAGATGGGGAGTGCATGCAACCATTATGTCAATTGTGTGAGGAACTATAACAAAGAAGTGAAATATATATTTTTGCTTCTATCATCTCCTCATTCATCATGAACGAGGCAATGACAGAAAGAAGTATGTAGTAAGTCATATTATACCTTTATTTGGCTCCACCCACTCCAGTCATCTTCAATCATGCTATCCGAAAGGTCAAGCACCACCAAATTATTGAAGTGAAAGTTATTCGCATGGAAAGACATTTGCCGTGATTGCCAAGAAAGCCATCTTAGCTCTGAGAGAAGATTCTTGAAGTTGCCAGAAAAATCAGACTCTTTCACTCTAAGGAACCTTAGATTTGGCAGAGCAGCTAATTCGTCGGGTGCAAAGTTACGACTGCAGCCATCGGATGTCAGACTTAGTGCTTTTACATCTTCATTTTTCTGCCCAAAGAGACTCAGGATTGATCGAGAGCACAACACTTGACGCTCTAACAAAGCTATATAGAAAGGAAGCATGCGAACACTGGAAAACAATTTCTCCAACAATGAACTTACTTTTTTGCTTTCGTTCACACCATTCACGAAATTTTTCAGCTTCCATTTGAATTCTTATAAATTATTTCCCCATTTTGGAAAAATTACCAAAACAATCCTAAACTTATTATAATTGTGTTCATTCAATTCTAAGCCTTTTTTTTTTGTGTTAATTCAGTCCTAAATATTTTGTATTTGTGCCAATTCAATCCATCCAGTTAATTTTAGCCAGCCAATGCTAACACGAACACCGGCCAGTTAACGCTAACATGGAAATTTTTAAATATTTTTTATTTTTTGTTTTCTTTCCTTTGTACTTTTCTTCTTTTTTTTTCCATTTCTTTTTTTTCTTTCCCTTCATTGTCAACCTCTAGCTGGTCACTGGATTAGCGACCAGCCAGAGGGTGGGGCCAACAAGGTCGGCCCTACCGGCCATAGGCAAGTGTGAGCCTCGCCTACCCCTGGAGGGGCTAGCAAGGTTGACCATGCCAACAGCGAGCAACGACGAGGACGAGCCTTGCCATAGTTGAGCAAGGCTCAACCTCACTAGATATAGGGAGGCTCGCTCTCACCCAGCCACCGACGATAGCAATGCCAATGGCTGGGTGAGGTCAAACCTTGCCAAATCTAGCGAGATTGAGCCTCGCCTAGTCACTAGCTCCCTCACTAGTGGCCGGTCCCTCCCTTTGGCCTATCGCCTATCCAACAACCGACTAGAGGTTGAAGATGAAGAGAAATAAAAAAAAAAAAGAAAGGAAAAAGGAAGAAAAGAAATAAATAAATAATTCAAATTTTTAAAAAATTAAAAATTGCCACATTAGCACCAGTCAACCAAAATTGGCCAAATGGACAAAATTGACACAAAAAAGGGTTTAGAACCGAATTAACATAATTTCAATAGGTTTATGATTGTTTTGGTAATCTTCCCTCCCCATATCCCATTTTTTACTTTCAAGAGATATTATTAGCATATCAATTCCAATGTTCATTGTTTTTGTTCTCCTTATAATAATTTTTTCGAAGTAATTTGAAAATTCTTCATGCAGCTAGTTTTCTTTTGATTCTGTTGTTTCGGAATTTCCAGAAAACTATTTTTTATTCTTCAGAATCTAGAAAACAAAGCTAACTAATATGCAAATTAACTGGTCTCTCTCCACCAATTCACAAGACCTTTGACCCAAATGTTTAAGAGGGGGCTATCTCACTCACAAGACAAACGGAAAGTTAAACAAATCTATCTATAAAATAACAGAAAAAACTCAAAAAGTTTCTCCAAATAAAAACTACCTCTTTTCTCTCCAGTAGTTTTACAGCATCTTCATGAATCCACACCCTACTAAATCTGCGAGGATATTCTTCAATGATGATATGCCTTCCTAAATCTCGCACTTGGTCATGCATCCAAAACTTATTATCATTAATTTTTATTAAGGACCGTTGGCGGAGGACAACCATTGCACTAAGAGGATAGTAATTGCAGTCATCCCACATGATAACCGGATATGTTTTGTCATTGTTGGTGAAAAAGCAAGCAATATCCAAAAATATTTCTTTTTGCTTGGTCTCCAATCGTTCATAACTTATCATTAATGCATCTCGGACATCCTTAAAAGGAGCTTCATGTAACTGCTTCAACGTGTCTTCCCATAGCTTTCTTTTGTCAAAATGTTGCTCAAGGGCAAAGCCGTTGCAAAAAAGAAATGAACCTATCACCTCGACAGCCAAAGGAAGCCCAGCCACTTTACGAACAATACTTCTTGAAAGAGCAAGAAAATCTTCTATAGGAGAGTCACTTCTAAAGGCATGCTTATAAAACAACTGGATTGCTCGATCAAACTCCATTTCATGAACTTCATAAGCCAAAATTCCTTTGGGTTGATTTAGGACCTCTTGACTGGATGATTGCACTTGAGTCATTAGGATACTTTTGTCCCTAGTTGTGATAATGATCCTACTACCACAACCAAACCAATTAGTTTTTCCGGCTAGCTTTTCGAGTTGCTCTTTCTTTTCTAGATCATCAAGAACAATGAGGACTTTTTTATTATTACATATGCTCTTGATCAAATTCATCCCATCTCCAGTGTCTTTAATTTGGTCAATATCCCTAAACCAACCAACACTTGATAATAACCTTCTCTGCAAGTATATAAGACCATGTTGCGATGATTCTCGAACATCGTTGAGAAAACTAACACGTTCAAAGTGAGAAGATAATTTATTGAACACAACCTTTGCAAGTGTTGTTTTACCGATGCCACCCATTCCATGGATCCCAACGAAACGTACACCACCAGAGTCAAGATCCAACTTTTCTATTATGGCTTTTATCTGAGGATGATCTTCAATCAAATGTTCAGGCACAGCCACATGTTTGCCACTAAACTTACGCAAAAGCTCTTCAACAAGCGATTCAATTACTTCTCCATGGCTGCAGCCAAGTTGGAAGAAGTTGTTTCCGTCAAAGGCAAGAAAGAAACGGGTATAATAGTGTCTTCCCGCTTGGGACCATTTGGTTAAATAAGTAAAGTAAGCATTATAATCGGTTGATTCATACGTGGAAATTTGATGGAATTATGTTACTCATCAGTTTGACGAATTTGCGACGTTTTAACAATGGAATGAACGGAATTTGTTTTACTAATGCTTGCATATGTACACGGTTGTGGCTATACAGGTTGAATCCTAAGATAAAGCAAAGATAAATCCGTGGCTCCAGCAAAGCAGGAAAGATGTTCCATTCAACGACATGTAAGAAAGAGGGTAAAACTATTGCTTTCTTTGTTGATGCCAACACAAATTTCTAATAATTTATTCCAAGACTATTTTCTTTATTGCTACTGTGTACAAAAAAAAACTCTAATTTCAATGCATTTCTTCCTTATTTTCATAAGGGTCGTCTATTACGACTGTAATGGAGAAAACTAAATTATTGACCCAAAAATTAAGAATAAAATTTTGTGATTGGTAATTAAACTGAATTTCGAGAGGACTTTAACAGAATATACCATGTTTTAACCACCACAGAAGAACATTGGCTATATTTGTGTCAAATTTGATAGTACATGCCGTTTTTTAACTTACAAGTAAACGGTAAATGGTTTGGTTTTTTCGTCTTCTGACCTATTCAAGTTGTTCCTTTGCAACAGAAGAATCACGTTAAGTAATGTAGTTGGATATCAACTAATTGGCCTATCTGAGTTGACTTTTAATTTTTCTTTCAAATTTTGGATGCAGGCTTTGCTCTTTTTTTTTTTTTCAATATTACAACCTGAAACCTTTAGGTTACACAACTATCGGCACATAAATTTAGATATAATTTTCCATAGTTTTTTATACTTGCGAAACTACTTTTATTTTTTGTGAGAAAGTGAAAAAGTTGATATCTAATTATTTAAGCCAAAATAAACGGGCTTGGGTGAGATTATTACTTTTCAACCAGAAAGAGTTAAGAAAAATTAGCCACACCCTTTCCTTTTTAATCAATTTGCAATCGTAAATGAAACATTCATCATCATGATATTATTGGATGTGTCCGATGAAATCGGTAACTTCATCTATGTTATCATACAAATCAAAGAGGTGCTACTTGATCTTAATTACTTTTTTCTTCCCTATAATATCCTCAATTGGTTATTTCATAAGTATTCTATCAATCAACAAATGCCTTAACAAATTATTATATTTTATTTATCACGTATTTCAATTTTAAAATTTGAATATTTTCTAATATTACAAACAAATTTACTAAAAAAATTTTAAATCTTGAAATAATTTTATCTTTCCATATGTGTGTGTGTGTGTGTTCAATTTCTTCATATTATGTCGATACTGTTTCATTATAGGGTATTTTGTAAGAAATTTTACACGTCCATTTTTCACATACATGCATCGCAGGTCCACACGCACTCATTTTAGAAAAAGTCATGTCTTGGTCTAATTTTTAATATTGCATTTTTCCTAATAATTCAGCAATTTAACATGAGTTTGTAATTGTACAAAATTTTGTGATTACTGTGGGAGGGGAAAAATACAATTTGCATGATTTCCATTGTATTTATTGTGCAAATATGACTAAGTAAAAAAAGTTGATTAAGTGAAACATATGATCAAGTAAAAAGTTGGTCTGCCTGTCGGGGTTGGGTTTAACCGGTTTATTGTGATTTTAAAAAAATCTGCCATATTCTATTTCTATCGCCGTTTCTTGGTTGTTGATCTAGCTTTCGTTAACTACTAATGCAAATCTTAACTAAAATGTAAAAATTCTTGAAGTTCGGAAATTTCGTGGGACCGACATTCATCCAATGAAATGTAAATATTGTACTTATTAACCATAAAAAGTTGAGGAAATTTACCGTTTGCCGTCAAGTTCCCGTCCAATAATACCTCCAATCGTTTTAAGGGCACTTTCCCACCGCTTCAATTCATCGAACCCAAACTTCTTCATCTTCTTGTGCTTGAGTATGGCATTCTTGTACAAATCAGTTTTGAGCTTCACATCATCAACCTTAACGTCATAGAAAATGGGGATGATCTCTTTCTTCCCATTTGATTTTGAATGGCATTCAACCATGCGTTCTACCTCACGGAGACACCATGTACTGGAAGCATAGTTTTGAGAGAAGATGGGTATGTAGATCCGAGACTCATTCACTGCCTTCAAAACTTCGTCAGTTTTTTTACCATCTTCGAGTTCTTCACTGTCTAGGAAAACCCGGATTCCTGCACCTCTCATTCTGTAGTAAAGGTGATCGGTGAAGTTTAGGCGTGTGTCACTTCCCCTGAAACTCAAAAACACATCGTACTCTTCTCCAGACGCATCGTCCGGTCTCGAGGTAGACTCCAAGTCCCTCTTTAACGCTTTGTTCTCTTCTCCAGCCACATCCTCTGGTCTCGAGGTAGACTCCGAGTCCCTCCTTAACGCCTTGTTCTCTTCTCCAGATGCATCATCCGTTCTTGAGGTTGACTCGGAGTCCCTCCTCTTTGATTTCTTGAGTTGCCTCAGGACCCTGCCAAAAATTACCTTTTAAGCTGATCAAGACGTAAGAATGGGAATGCAAATCAAACAAGCAGGCTGAATTGCATCAAATATCTACATGAGCAAATTTCTTCACTTTTTTAATGTGTGTGTTATCTGTCAACAAGAGCCCGAACAGAAGTCGAATAAGAGCACTTACAGTCCTCCTACAGTCAAAGTGAGGATGGCGACTAGAGCCTGACCTCCATTGAATCCCATCCGTGGGCGGATCCTCTCAGCTGTATTCACCCACAGAAGAGAAATTACGCTTCTGGAAAAAGAGCTATTGGGATGTTTCAGTGGAGGAAGATCGACTATAACCTCTCAAGGTGAAGAGAAGAAGGGCAAAGTCCATGCAGGGAGGTTGAAGGCGACTTTCAGGGAAACGAAGGGGAGTCGCCAAAAATCAGAACATGGAGGTGCACAGAGACAGAGGAGTCAGCAATACATGGCAAAGGGCAAAGTCCTCGTGGTGGGAATTTCAAAGCCCAATATCACAAAGTCACGTTGGACGCACGTACTCCAACACTAGAATAATTAAACAACGGGTAGTTGAAGATTAAAAAAAGGAAAACTCTCACAAACAATAAAAAAAGGGAAAGGGGAAAATTTGATATTTCCAGAGAATCAAAGAGAATATTCCAAGTTTTTTTCGGTCGAAACAACGGCTGTAATATTTTTTTTGTCGGAAAGCATTGGCTAGATTAAGTAAATGGTAAATGGTTTGATTTTTTTTTTCATCTATTCAAAAATTGCAGCATCCAACTGCCCATCCTACAAGACTATATGAAAAGCTCCAAACAAGCAGCCTCATTATTCCTCTCTTGTATCAGTCAAACCAACAAAGAACATGTTCTAACTATTTCTCGCACATACATAAACAGAGCAAGCGAGATTAAAAGCTTGACGCATTAATTCAGGAAAAACAGAGGAATTAGACGATAATAAAATTGAATAGCAGCATAACCAAATGAATGCTTCCCCAAAACACAGAAAAGCGGAGAATAAATCTACCTACGAGCTTTTTTACTTTATTATCATGTCGCGACTAATGAATAGTGATTAACACGGCAACTATAGTGGTCTCAACAGACTACATCTTTTCTTTATGAGAATAAGAACAATAGAGGTGTCATAACTTTTGTACGATGCTCACTTAAGTATCATGACTTTTTTTTTCGCTCACTTGTGCTACATTAGAGTAAAATCGATCATTTGAGTGCTACTTTCGGTAAATCGTTCTACATTGATTTTTTGTAATTTTTTTTGTATTATTTTTTTTATTTTCCTTATTTTCATTTCTTTTTCTGTGCACCGGCGGTAAAGACCTTGCCCTCAACCAGCAAGGCCACAATGGCCTTGCCAGGGCCATTATGGCCTCACCGGCAGCTAAAGAGGGCACAAGGCCCTTGCCAGATTTGGGCAAGGCTAGCGATGGATTTTTAGGGAGGCAAATTATTGATGACACTTAAGTGATCGATTTTTCAAATTTGTGGCATTTAAGTAAGCGAAAAAAATTACAAAAATTATCCACGTTGGTGCGGGTGGGGCCACGTAGGACAACCGATGTCCACATTGGATTTTTCGACAAAGCAAATCACCGATGACACTTAGGTGATCGATTTTTCAAATTTGTGGCACTTAAGTAAGCAAAAAAAGTTATGGTCATCAAGTGAGTATCTTATAATAGTTATGGTATTTTTTCTGTTCTTATTCTTTTTTAATGAGAAGAACGTGTTTTGACTATCCTAACATTACAAACCGGCGGAGAATGCATCAAGCAAGTAACGGAAATCGCCTGCAATATTTTGAAGACTTGTTCTGCTATGTACTTTTGAAGTACAACACCCGTCTGGTGCAATTTGTCTGGATGAAGGCAAAGAAAGGGTTTTTGATATGCCATACTCAATGCAAATCACCACTCCTTGGCCAAACCAAAGAACCTGCAATGGAAATCACCTAAATACTTCAGCTTGAGGAATGACCCAATTGAGAAGAGTGCCGAATAAATATGCCAGAGAGTTGAAAGAAGAAAGATGATATCACAGAGTATGATTAGAAAATCTAAAACGAATTGATGTCTATTTTGAATTTCAAACAAAAGTGAAAGACTTCATGGGATCACAACCAACTGTTCTAAAAACTAAAAACTTAACTTTTTAGATAAAGGCGTGGTTTTAACTTTTAAATATAACACTCTCTTACACATAAACTGGATTTTGATATGAAATGAAAGTGTGGAAATATTTAACAGGGGAGGCAAATAGGGGCATAGAAAGATTTAAATTCAAGATCTACAATTTTGATACAATGAAAATTTGTGTGAGGCCATTACTAACTACTTTTTTTTTTTTTTTTGGTCATACATTACCAACTAATTCAAAAGATTGAATTATTGAAAAAAATGTGCTTTTAATATTTAAATATAACAAATAGATGGTATCATGGTGGCGAGATTAAGAAAGGGATCAAGAGGTCTGATCAGGAATATTGATTTATAATTTAATTTTTATCGAAATACCAATGGTTGAACCGTAGTCATGTGGGCTGTTATAGTGAAAACATGCCAATATCGAAGGAGTGTTAATAATGACCATTTAGTTATTATTTATCCATTTAGCATGCGTGTTTATTTCCTTTTTTTCTTTTTTCACGTCACAAGAAAAGGAAAAAAAAATGCAGCACACCCAGAGCAACACGGAAAAGAACCTAACAACGTAGAAAGCGGATTCAAATGAATGCAAAAGAGAAATGCTTGCAAGACGGTACCATCACTTTATGGAAGTGATGGTAATGTGATTAGGAGAGCAAAGTGACGGTCCCATCCTCTAAGCATCGCCCAATGTAGAATGAGGGTTATTATAGTGGTTATGTATGTTGACCTTTATCTCTAAGGGACTCCCGAACCTCTCTTAAATGTATTTAACAAGGCCTTGCAGACCTTGAAAACATAAATTAATTTAAGTTATACATGTACAATAATCTTAATAATTGTTCTCTCGGTGGTGAATATGCCAAGAAGATTCTAAGCGAATGATATAAGGCGGCCGTAGAATGATCAGGGTCAATGGCGATGAATTTAGTAATGAGGATTGACCAGAAATGAGATCCTATTTCTTGGGTTCCATGTGCTTTTGGGTCCTGGTGAAGTCGGCGGACATTGTTTTGTGCATCCCTGCAGGGTTGCTTCTCCCTCAATAAAATCCATATTTAAAAGTTTTATTAAAGGAGGAAATAAAAGAGTTAACTTAACAAAGATGACAGCTAACCTAGCTCGTAATTCACGGGCTAACCTTATTGTAATAATGTCCATCGTGTTTCTCCCAGTACCCTGTGTGAAAATGGCCATAGGCAACCACTGGGGTTTACCCCAGTGGCTAGCTTTCTTGCTTGAGAAGAGAGAGGTGGGGAGTTCAAATCTCCATCTTCTCAAATGGAGGTTAAAAGTGGGAACGTGTAATTTCAAATATGGATTTAGAATCCCATGCCTTACAAAAGGCAAGGCAAAAGTCTGAACGTGAGTTAAGAGTTAGAATAGGATGAAGCGAAAAAAAAAAGCTATAGGCTTTTAAATTGCAAATTTTGGACTCGGCGTTCAGCCTATTTAAGGGTAGGACTGAGCTAAAGAAGATGATAGAGAGGCTTGTGGGGGAAAACCACCAGTGGTCGTGGCGGAGCTACTGGCTAGTTGCGAGTTGTTGATGGTTGATATTAGGGCCAATGATGACCTTGATGCCAATTATCAACAATCGAAATAACCGGAACTTGGGATTTCATGACTAAAACGACTGGAGAGAGGACAGCGAGAGCAAGAATTGCCATTGCATCGATGACCATATCGACCGTCGTAATGCATTGTTGGGCTGGTTGACCGAGTGCCGATGAGAGAAAGAGTAAAACCAAAGCCACTTCTGAATCATCTTTCCTATCTCCTCTAGGTTTATACAATGCCATGCCTTAGCATTTCTTATCCAAATCCGTGGTCATCCATTTCCTTATTCTTCGGCATCCAGTCTAGTATATATTATGCTGCCAAACAGTAGTAGCAACGTTGACATAAAGTTAAAAGACATCTCATAGATATTTTACAAGTGGTTATTTTTATTTCGGGTTGATCATAGAATTAGATATATCTTTTCTTTTTTAATAATTATACAATTTGCACGTAAATTACATGTACGTCACGCATGCATGGAAATTTTTGAGTAATCTACATTTTATATGTATGAAATGAGTGCGATATCTCTTTGAGGTTAATGCATGCTCTATGATGTGGTTCACGATTGTTATCTTGTGGTATGCGATTTTATTTTATTTTTTAAATGGCAATCAACATCCAAACAAGAACAAAAGCAGGAGAAAAGACGATCACAACTTTTCCTAATCATAAAATGAGTAGCAGATACGATTTGTTGTAGTATATGGAATATCTGGGGAGAAGAACAGCAGAAGTGCAAAAGCTTGTGTACGACGCTCACTTTAGTGCCAAAAGTTTCATTTGGATAACTTTAGTGTCAAATTTTTTTGAAAAATGCTCATTTCAGTGCCAACTCCGATCAGTTTGGCCGGAAATCCGACGTGGCCTTTTTTTATTAGTTTCTTAAGCCGACGTGGCTCGCCGGAGAGTCCAGTCGGCATCCTATCCCTAAAACGACGAAGTTTAGTGCTCTTTCCCCCCAAATAAGAACCCTAAATCCCCAAATTGAGAGAATCCTTCAATTTGCAACCATAACCGGCTATCTTCTCCCCAATTGAAATCCTATTTTGATTCGCTCCCATAGTTACAAGCTCAATCTTGCAAATGGAGAGCAACAGCATCAGCAGCGACTCAAATTCGTTTCAACGAAGCGAACAAGAGGCCGAATGTTACTGTTTTTGCGGGTTGCCGAGTCCAATAAGAACATCTTGGACTCGGTTGAATCCCGGAAGAAGATTTAATGGTTGTGCCAGGTATAGAGAATGCTCGAACTGCAAATATTTCAATTGGGTTGATGCGAAATTCTTCGGTCGAGCGACAAAGGTGATCTTGGAGTTACTTGAAGGACGCCATCAATGCCCACCTACATTAATAGATGAATTGGAGGATGTGGACTCAATGTAAGCTGAAATGAAGGCGTTAGCATCTCTGGCCAATCATTTGAAGAAGGAAGTTTCAAGAATGAAAATTGAAAGGAAGTGTTATCGAGTATTGATTGTGTTGTTATTCTGTTGTGTATCCTATTTTATGCTCAAATGTAAAGTGAGTGATGAGAAGAAGTTTCTCAATCTACCATAGTTGAAGATGAGTGGAATATGTACTTGTATTGAGTAATTTGTCAGTATAGTTGTATTAGCCTATTTTTGTATGGAACAAAAGTTTGCTGCAATCTATGGTGGAAATGGAAGGTTGAAATTCATTGGTTGTGACCATTGACAAGTTCTCTTGCTTAGTTGTGTATTCTCAATTCTAATTTGCTTAGTTTTGCATGAGATGTTTGGATTGGTGCAATGATTTGCTGGTATTGCTGGTAATTGTTTGCTACATTATTTGTTGGTAATGGGATGCTGGTTTGCTGCAATTGTTGCTGCAAACGCTTGTTAAATGAAGGAGTGGTACCAAGTTCAAAAGTCCTTATTTCAGTGTCATACGTTGTAAATAGCGATCGCTTAAGTGCCAAGTTTTTTTTGAAACTGATCACTTAAGTGCCAATCGTGGTCAAAAGTGATCACTTAAGTGTCAATCGTGGTGAAAACTAATCACTTAAGTGCCAGTTATTGTTCAAAAGTGAGCACTTAAGTGCTAGTTGTTGATATATTCGTTTCACTGATACTGCACTAGAATAATCAAATAGCTGGTGTGCTAGTGCACCAGTACCTTGCACCTGGCACCAACATATATAACTTTTGGTGCAAGCCCTGCACTAGCCACCAAGTACCATCATCACCACTGCACCACCAATGCACCACCACCATCACTAGTGCACCACCAGCACCACCAACACAGCCACACCACCACCACTACCAGCCAAGCAACACCACCACCGCTGCACCACCATAACCACAGCACCACCACCACCTATATGAGCCAAGCAACACCACTACCACTGCAGCACCACCACAATCACAGCACCACAACCACAGCACCACCACCACCACCACCACCACTGCACCACTACCACAACCACAGCACCATGACCATCACTGCACCACTACCACTACTACTGCAGCACCACCACAACCACACCACCACCACCACCACCACCACTGCACCACCACCACCACTGCACCACTACCACCACCACTACAACACCACCATAACCATAACACTACCACCACCGCACCACTACCACCACCATTGCACCACCACCACCACCACTGCACCACGACCATCATTGCACCACTACCACCAAAGCACTACATAGCACCACCACAACCACAGCACCACCACATCACCACTACCACCACCACTACACTATCACCACCACCACTGCAGTACCACCACAACCACTACACCACCACCACCACCACCACCACCACCACCACAGCACCACTACCACCACTACTGCAGCACTACCACAACCACAGCATCACCACCACCACCACCACTGCACCACCACCACTACCACTGCACCACCAACACCACCACCACTGCACCAGAAACACCATCACTGCAACACTACCACCACCACTGTCACCACCACTGCACCACCACTACCATCACCATTACACCACCACCACCACCACTACACCAACCAAGCACAACTAGTACAACTAGAACATCTAGTAGAACTAGCACACTAGTAGCACAACTAGCACAACCAAAAATAAAATATGAAAATTTCAAAAGTATAGACAAAATAAATATCGGTCCATTGACATTAAACTTAGTTTTTACATGTGGTCAATATGAATAACTAACTACAACATCCACATCTAGGGAATGGCTTCCCATCAAACAAAAACATTAAACTGATTGAACGTAGTATAATGTTAATTCCACGAGTCAATATGCACAATCTCCCAGAAAAAAAATCAAAACTACCATATTTAGCACCATCTCATTAGTCAATATGAACAACCCCCCCCCCCCAATTCCTTTTCCTGAAAATAGACGTTTGACTTGATTCATGATCCTTGCACTCTTTCTAACTATCTGGCCCGATTCTTCAACTGGCATTCCTGTCCCATGTACCTTCTTCTTAGTAGCTATCATTTTCTGTATAGGCCGTGTCATTTGATGAGAGCTCTGAGTAGGGTCAATGTTGGTGCTAGGATCACTTGGTTGAGATGCAATTGGTGTTGGACTCCTTGTTGGTGGCTGTTCTGGAGTTACACTTGCTGTCTTCTTTTTTGGGGCAATGGTCTTTGGCGCCGTCCCCCTTGTCTTTCTTTCTGCTACTTGGGTTCCTATTTTTCGGTGCAGCCATTGACTCTTGACTTGGGCCATATTGAGAGATAAGCATTTCCGAACTTCTACCAGGCTGCAACAACATAACGATACTATCAATAAAAAGGAAATACCATAAATAAATTAAATGCAGGAGTCCTACAAAACTTACATTCAAAATAGTCATTCCGATGCGCTCGTCTGTAAAAGGGCCATAACCATATTGTCTTAACCTTTTTCCGAGAAGCCCTCTTGTTCGCAGTGGTACCTCACTTTCAGCAACTTTTGCAGTTGGTCTTCTTCTCACTTAATAAAGACATATCAGTGTTAAACTTCAGCCTAAAAAATAACACAAATACCAATTGTACAACTTACAGGATATTTTCTCCTCGTCTGTTCAATAGTTGACTCAGTGGTTGGCCCTTGGGCTAGCCCTTCAGTTGGCGCTTGCGCTAACCCTTGATTTTTTTCCTTGAGGTGGCCCTCCAGCTTGCCCTTCAGCTGGCCCTACATTAGCCCCTTCAGCTGGCCCTCCAGCTGGCCCTGCATCAGCCCATACACTTGACTCTACAGCAGTCCCTTCATTTAACCCTTGGGTTGGCCCTATATCAGTCCCTACATATGGCTGTTGTTGTTATTGATGTTGTTTCTTCAATGCATAACCCTTTTTATTGTGCCCTTCCTTTTGGCAATAGGAGCACGTCATTTTTACACCAGTCCTGCTCATCCTTTGAGTTGAAATCTCTCCCTCCTACATTTTTCGTTTCTTTTTGGCCTTCTAATTTTCTTCTTTAGTGGCAAAGGTGTATGGGCTTCATGGTTTGTTGGCTTAATTTGCTACTTCGATAGGCTGCATCATGAATTAGTACGAAGCAACATATGTGCTTTTCTTATACCAATCACCTAAGTAATCCTCTGGGTTTAGTTGCTTCAACTGGATGGCACAAATGGCATGTACACAAGGAATTTCAGTTAGTTGCCAAGCTCCACATGAACACTTTCGCCTCTCTAGCTGGACGACATACTTATCAGCATTGTTCATGATCTCATATCCATCATCTCCATTCCAAATGGGATGATAGAACCTACTAGCAGCTGTGTTTTCATCCAATCTCTTTGCAATCCTAGGACCACATTGTCTAATCCACTTTGTAGCCTCATCTCTTTGTCTCTGGAGCCGAGTCATGACCATAACTCGTATGTCTTCAAGCATGCTGATAATGGGTTTGCACCTAGCCTCTAGTACTCTGCCATTGAAAGCTTCGCTGAGGTTGTTGTCAATGATATCGCACTTGAACTCTTCGCTGAAAAAGGCCCTGCACCAATGCTTAGGTTCCGTTTCGAACAATGCTTGAAAACCTTCATTTGACAATCGAAACAACTCCTGCTTGGCTATTCTAAAATTAGCCATGTTTGTGCTCCTTGCTATATGCCAAAATTGCTTTTGCGGCTTATCCCCTTTATAATTCTTTGTCCAGTTTGCATATATATGCCTTGCACACATTCTATGTTCAGCAAATGGCATCAACTCAGCTAATGCAGGAACAAGTCCCTACAATAATTCAAACAAAAAAATATTTGTAAGATCAAATATGCGATTAATATTAAAAAGTCAACAGTTTTAAATGGCATTACCTTTTGTTGGTCGCTCATGAATGCCCAACCTTCCCCATTGGTTATCTCAAGGTCAGCCATTATATTTTTTAGAAACCAGGACCAAGTATCCTTGGTCTCTACTTTGACAACAGCCCAAGCTATTGGAAATATTTGGTTATTAGCATCTCTCCCAATAGCAACTAACAACTCTCCTTTGCATAAACCCTTCAAGAAACATCCATCCAATCCTACAATTTTTCTACAACCAACTAAAAATTCCCATTTGCATGTATCAAAGCAAACATAAAACCTATCGAACTTAGTCCTACGATCAGGCAATGGCCTCTCAATAACCTCTACATATACTCTACTGGATGGGTTTTGAAGCATACATTCACAAGCATAATCCCAAACCTGGCAATATTTTTCCTTGTACCGACCCATTAGTATACTCATCACATTCTGCTTGGCTCTTTTGCACTGATTCCTCGATACATTAACTCCTACATGCTCCTTTACCAACTGCTTTAACTGAGGACTCTTAATCTCGGGCATCACTTTGATAGTATTGAAGAAGTGCTTCGACAACCATACACTTGTTACCCTTTTATTCTAAAAAATAATGGAACAAGTATGTTCCTCCTACAATGATCTAATTTGGAATGATCCGCTTTTCCTACTCAATGCACCATAGATCTTTTATGAACAATTTGGTTGCGAACACTTAGCTCTCACAAATTCTTTCATATTTCTAATAAATTCGACACTTCTTTGTTCAACAATGGAGTTCTTGACAATAGCTTCTTTAAACAGTTTCGCATTGTCAAATTTCATTCCTACAGACAAAATAGAACATGCAACAGTCGAATCATAGGAAGGATACTTACTTTTCCTTCTACGGACAGGTACTTCGTCATCTTCAAGCTCATTCTCGGATCTAGCACTCTCATCTTCACCGCCACTCTGTTCATATTTAGTTTGATTACTATCAGCCGGAGCTTCTTGGTGGCTATTCACTGGTTGTGGTTCATGCGATTCTCTCGATGAAGCAAATTTATTTCTCAGAAAATCTCTCTCCCTTTGCCTTGATTCTGCAAGTTCTTCATCATCATCGTCATCACTTAGGAAATTTACATTTCCCAAAACTTCATCATCCGATTCAGTAGATTGAGCAAATTCCCAATTTAATTCGGTCAATTCTTCATCAGGTATGTCTTCACTAGAAACTTGAGGACATCTTCCCGGCCTATGACTTGCCAGCGTCTCCAGCCCTAGCTGTTGCCTTCCGTCCCCAGCCTGGGTACATTGTCCTACTTCTCCTATTTTAGTGCTCTCATCACCTTCATCATCTTCAGAGTCACTGTAATACTCAACGTAGACTTTAGCTTCCTTGCCATGAAGATAATGGTAAATGATGTCCTTGACACCATTATCATCATGCAAGAATCTCAATCCGTCCTTCAAGCCCTTCCCAGGAACACAATAATGTAATTTATCTACTTTGCATCATAAATAATACACTATGTCCCTCATGAATTTAATATATGATGGCTTCCTAACATTCAAAAAAATAGTACCTTCATTTCCACCACCATATTCCCATTCCTCGGTGCCAATGATAAATTTCCCATCATAGTAAATAATGATGCTGACAACATTGTACCCTATGCCCATGCTGCACCGAAAGTAAACAAAATAATCAGCTTTTGGGACCACAACGCACAAATGCCAACAAGTTGCTCTAATTGTCTCGTTAGACTCAGTCAAACGAAGTAAAATAACCTCAGTCGCTGTCGTATAGTACAAACGAAGCAACACAGCTGGCACTGAGCCTTACTTTTGCCTTCACAATCAAAACTTGAGGTCCCCACAATCACTATTTCGCAATTCCTACAGAAAAAAACAGTCATGCCTAGTTTATCTCTCCCCCAAGCCTTGGTTTTGCTCTCGGAGCCATAATTTAGCCCTCGAAGCCCTAATTGTCCCCTCGGAGCCCTAATTTTGCCATCCAATGGAGCCATTGAGAGAATATGACAAACTTGAATGACTGAGGGTAAGAGACGGCATGCAAGCAGCAGCCAACGACGATGACGACATCGAGGGAGCACAGCAACGACGGCGATGGAGTACATCGATGGCGACGGAGCACACCAACGGTGACGGGAACTTCCTTCTCCTGAACGATGACCCGACGAGCCCTAATTTGGTCTTCTTCGTCCACGTCGTTCAATTATCAAGAGGGAAATGACGTCGCATTCTTCTCCCAAGCCATGTAGGCGATGCGACGTCGTTTTTGAAGTCCACGTGGACTGTTTTTTTTTAAAAATTTGCTAAGTCATTTACAAGATTTAATTAAAAATGCCACATATACATTTTGGCTAGAATAGCAAACGAAACGAATTTCGCATGTATAAAATTGATTACACATACTTTAAATATGTGATGGTAAACTCCGTTGTTTTCTGGCTCAATTTTTGTGTTTTTTTCCTACTTTCCCGCCCATTCATATTGCTGAGAGTTGGTCCAAGCAGACCGAGCGAAGGCTTGGAAGCCGATGGATCGGTTGCTCTTCCGGCAAATTGTTCGTCCAAGTTGGGCTGGGCAAAGTTCCTCCATTCATGCGGTTAGTCTGTCCAATTCCAGATAATTTAAACTGATGAGGCTTGAAAGGTCATGGATAGAAGGGAAGTGACATGCTTGCATGTGAGGGCATGTCAAACTCGAGGGAAGACCGTGTACTTCATGAAGGTGACTTGTACCCAATTCAAGAGTTTGGAGACGATAGATACAACATAGCATCAAGGGAATCTAGATACATCAGTATATGATAAGTCGAATATTCTCAAGGGGGAACGTTGACATTTCCTGGCATATAATTCCAAAAACAAAAATAAAAAATCTTCAATCATCTTCACCTGTCGGATATTATGAGGAAACTTTCTTATCACTATATAATATACCTTGATCATTTTTAACTTCTTTAGACATCCAATTGAATAGGGTGCTTCAAGTATTCCTGACTGTGGCAACTCCAACTCAACCAACGTTTCCGTTTTTCCAACCTTAATAACAAATATAATCACTGTGTTTAGTTAAAAAGTTGACTGAAATTGGAATTATCTCATCTTGTTCTCAACTCCTATCTACTTTACTCTCCTTGTGACGATTTAAACCTATTTCCCAGAATAGTTTAAGAGTTTAACATTATTGATCTCCACGTTCTCAAAAATGGGGGTGATTCTTCTTTTCGTCTTTGAATCTTACCTGCATATTACCATGTGGGCAAGTTCACAAAGAGACCTCTATCCCTAAGGAGTCCATCCTGATTTCCTTTCTATTTCTTTAATTTTCCAGTTGAATCAGGTAAATCAATGATCTTTAACCATTTGATGTCCGACCCGACCAACTATTTTAATTTACCACTCCAGCTGGTGGAAATAAGTATTAGCATCATCATCATCAGATATTGATCTGAAGGAGGTGTTCTTGACGGTTGGATGAAATTGAATCCACTTACCAGACTTGAGGATATCATTTAACGTCAATTGTTTGATTGACCACCATTTCAAACCCATGGATCTAATCCATATTTCAAAGTAAGATCTTGAGAAACTAAGGCATATTCCTAAAAACTGTTTTTAGTCTTGTTCTAACGGAAACAACATTAATCCGTTTTAATTTTTATAAAAAAAATAATTTGGAAAGATAAATAAACTTCAGTTGAAATGTCTTGAATTCTTTATGGGCTTGGGCCAACGTTAGGGCTTGGGAGTAACATAAATATTATTTTTCTCAAGCTATTAGGTTAAGAAGTTGAGACAGAAAGGGTCTTAGATTTTTTAGCCAACTTTTGTAATCCTTGAATTTCTATAGTAGGTTTTACTTCTCCTCTCCACGTGGTTTTTCCTTAGCAAGCGCTTTCCACATAAATTTGTGAGTTCTTTATTCTTCTTAGTTTAAATTTCGTTATAGTTTTGTATCAGTCATAACAATCTAGTATCATAGCCATAGGATTTTTTCGATCTTCTAGTTATAGCTTCAAGTTCAACAACGAAATTTGATATTGAGAAGTTTGATGGAAGCGGCAATTTCAACTTATGGCTGGTTTGTCTGTTAGCTGTTATTATGCAGCAGGGTCTGAAGAAAACTCTGTTTGGAAAATGGAAGAAACCGATTGGTACGTCGGATGAAACTTGGGAAGAATTGGATGAAAAGGCTTTGTCTGTTATCCAGTTGTGTATCACGAATGAAGTTTTGCAGGAGATACTAAATCTAAAAACAACTGCAGTTTTATGGATTAAATTGGAGAGTATTTTTTTGACAAAATCCCTCACCAATCGATTGAGGTCAAAGCAACGACTCTTCACTTTTTGTATGGCTGAAAGAGCTTCTCTCCAGTCTCATATTTCTGAGTTCAATGCTATCATCTCTGAATTAAGAAGAATTGATGTTAAGATTGAAGATGAGGATCAAGCTCTCTTATTGTTAGTTTCACTATATGTTAGTTTCACTATCTCCCTCTTATAAGAATTTTAGAGATGCCATGATTGTTAGTAGAGAAACTATCGATTTTGAAGATTTCAAAACTAGTATTCTAAATAGGCATAAACTAGATACATAATTGACTTTAAAGGTAATAATCATCAAAGCATAAGGATATGACTTGCAATTACTTAAGTCTAAGGGGCATATCAAGATAAATTGTTTGAAACTAAAGATAAAGCGGTAAAGTAGTAAAGAGAAAAATAATATGAATTGTCAAAATCAAGGGAATGTAAATCAGTAGAATAATCAGAACTACCAAAACAGATAGAATTAAGGAATCGAAAATTCCGCTCAAGCTGGTGTTGCTAAAAAGAAAACAAAGATTGGTTATTGATTGTCAGTAATAAAAACAAATTCGGTGATAGTTGGATTCTTGATTCAAACTGTTCATACCATATGTGTCCTCATTATAACTAGTTCTCCACGTACAAGGACTATAATGGTGGAGTTATTTTAATGGGAAACAACGCTAAATGCAAAACAGCTGGGATTGGGACTGTTGGTATTAAGATGCACGACGACATAATTTGAACCTTGGAAAATGTCAGACATGTTCCTGATTTGAAGAAGAACCTCATCTCTTTGGGTACACTTTATGCTAATGGTTGTAGGTTTACGGCTGAATGTGGAGTTATGATGATTATGAGAAGTTCACTTTTGTTAATGAAAGGACTGAAAACTGTCACTTTGTATTAGCTACAAGGCACTATAGTTATTGGTTCGGCTGTAGTCTCATCTGCTGTGATAGAATCAAACAACACCAAATTATGGCATATAAGATTAGGCCATATGAGTATTAGAGGGATGGAGGATTTGAGTAAAAGAGGTTTTCTGTGTAGTCAGAAAATTGGAAAACCGGATTTTTATGAGCTTGTGTCTTTGGAAAACAAAAAATGGTTAGCTTCAAGATAGGAATTCACACAATAAAAGGCACTTTCGATTATATTTTCTCTGATCTATGGGGGCTTGTGAAAGTTCTTTCGAAAGGCCTTGGTTCAAGGTATATATACTCACTTTCAGGGCTAATTCCCTTAAAAACCCCCAACTTTGGCCTTTGTCCCAATTATATCCCAAACTTTTTTTTGTCTCATAAAAAACCCTCAACTTTTACTTTTGTCCCAAATCTACCCAAGTCAACTTTTCGGCCAATTTTTTAATATTATTTTTTATTTTTTCGAATTTTTTTATTTTTTCTTTTCTTTCCTTTATTTTTTTTTTGTTTCACCTTCAACCTCCGGCCCGGTCGCCGGCCCGGCCGCCGTAGGAAAGGGGGTGGCTTGGTCGGCCCCGCCCCATTGGTGAGGTCGGAAAAAATAAAGGAAAGGAAAAATAAAAGAAAAAAAAAAAAAAAAAAATTCGAAAAAATAAAAAATAATATTAAAAAATTGGCCGAAAAGTTGACTTGGGTAGATTTGGGACAAAAGTAAAAGTTGAGGGTTTTTTATGAGACAAAAAAAAGTTTGGGATATAATTGGGACAAAGGCCAAAGTTGGGGGTTTTTTAGGGAATTGAGCCCTCACTTTCATTGATAATTTTCCAAGGAAGATTTGTATCTATTTTATAAAGCAAAAGAGTGATGTTTTTTGTTACATTTAAATAGAGGTGGCAATATGGGTCAGAAACCCATTTATTAACTCATTTTTAGTAGGCCTAGGTTAAATATGGGTTATTTGAAGTTTTGAAAATAGGTCAAAATGGGTTTACAATATTAAAGCCCAAATTTATATGGGTTGAATATGGGTTTTTTTGACAAGCCCATATTTGACCCACTTAAGTTATTAACTTGTAACCTTATAGGCTAAATAGTTTAAATGTCATTTAAAAAAATTATTTTTTATATTTTTTAAATCGAATTTTAAATTATTTTCTTTTTTTATTTTTCTATTTCCTTCTTCTTCGGCCAATTGTTGGCCATGGCGACGGCCTGCGACCAGCCATAGGCGAGCTTGGAGCTTGTCAAACGAGCTTCAGCTCACCAATCTGGACAAGCCTTGAGTTGGGCGAAATATGGCGAGCTGAAGATCGGCTAGATCGGCGAGCTCGAGACTCGTCCGACGAGCTAGAAGCTCACCGATCTAATCGAGCTTGAGCTCACCGATCTAGAGCTCATCCTACAAGCTCAAGCTACTTTCTTTGCCGGCCGGCCATTTGCCGTTGCCGGTGACCCGCCAACTAAGAAGGAAAAATAAAAATAAAAATAAAAATAATTAAAATTTTATTTTTAAAAAAAGAAAAAGAAAATAAAGATATATAAAAATATTTAAATTTTTTTTTAAATTATAAAAATTGTTAACTTATTTTATATTGCATTGAAGCGTTTTAGCAATATAAATATCATAAGAAACAAGTTTTTTAAAATTGGATTTTCAAGTGTTTTAGAATACGAGTCGGGTTGGGTATGGGTTGAGTTGGGTATGGGTCATTAGATTTATACTATATGAATATGGGTCAAAACGGATTAAATGGGTCAATATGGATCGGACTATTTTTTATTCGCCCCAAACTCGACCCAAATCCAAACCCGTTTGACACCCCTATATTTAAACAATGAAAAATATTGATTGAGAAGCAAACTAGTAAGAAGATCAAGAGGATGAGAATAGATAATGGGCTAGAATTTTATGGAGGTGAGTTTAATGAGTTCTGCAAAAATGAAGGTATTGTGAAGCATCATACTATGTTGAATACACCATATCAAAATGGTATAGCAGAACGTATCAACAGAACCTTATTAGAAAGTACTAGGTGCTTGTTGTCTAACATTGGTTTGGCCAAGGTTTTGGGCCAAGGTAGTTAATACAGCTTGTTGGCTGATAAATCGTCTCCTTACACATCTATTGAGTGCAAGACACCTGAGGAGATATGGCTGAGTAAAACTATTAATTGTTCTTCTCTTTGATTATTTGGATTTCCAGCATATGCACATGTTAGTGAAGGCAACCTAGAGCAAAAAAAAACATCTTTCTTGGTTTCGCTTCTGGTGTAAAGAGTTATAGACTTTTGTGTGCTGATTCATCTAAGATTATCATTCGCAGAGATATTACTTTTAATAAGTCTGCTTTGCTTCAACCTAAGAAGAAACCATTTGTTTCTTGTTATCAAAATGAGAAAAATGTTGTGGAGAAGGAGGAGCTTGAAGTAATTTATTCGCAACCAATTTAGTCATCTATTGTTAATATTGAGACTGAAGAACCTAAAGAGGAACAATATTCTATTGCCATAGATAGACTAAGAAGGACAACGAAGCCCCCACAGCAATATGGGTTCTCATATTTTGTTGCTCATGCTTTTTCAGTGGCAGAGTCAATAGAGTATAGTGAGTCCAAAACCTACAAGGAAACTATCTCTTCAAAAGATTCAGCAAAGTGGTTAGTTGCTAAGATTGAAGAGATGGAAACTCTTCAAAAGAATCAGACTCGGGAGCTTGTCAAGCCCCCAAAAGGAAAGAAAATTATGGGTTGCAAATGGGTTTTCAAAAGAAAGGAAAATATTCATGTAATTGAAGACATGAGGTTCAAAGCTCATCTAGTTGCTAAGAGCCATAGTCAGAACGAGGGAGTTGATTTTAATGATGTGTTTTCACCTGTCATTAAGTATAGCTCTATTTGGGTTTTTCTTATGTTAGTTGCTATGCATGATTTAGTATTGGAACAACTCGATGTGAAAACAGCTTTCTTGCATGGTGAACTTTTGAAGTGAAAATCTATATGGGCCAACTAGAGGGTTTTCAGTTTGAAGGTAAGAATAATCATGTTTTTCTATTGAAAATCTATATATGGCTTGAAGCAATCACCTAGACACTTGATTTGTTTATGGTGTAAGTTGGCTACTGGAGTAGCAAATTTGATAGATGTGTATATCTATGCAAATTTCCAATTGACTCTTTAACTTATATGTTATTATAGGTTGATGATTTGTTGATTGCCAGTAAAAGATAAATCTAATATACAAAATTTGAAGACACAACTAAGCACTGAATTTGAAATGAAGAATTCAGATGTAGCGAAGAAAATTCTAGGCATGGAAATTTGGCGAGATTGTAAAGGGAAAAATTGTATCTCTCCCAAAAAGCTTCATTGAGATGGTGTTCAATCATTTTGACATGAAAGATGCCAAACCAATAAGTACTCCTCTTGCTACTCATTTTAGATTGTCAACTAGTTTAAGTTCGCAAGCAGATGAGGATATAAAATATATGTCACATGCTCTATACTCTAGTGCAATTGATAGGCTTATGTATGCCATGGTTTACATTTGTCACGCCCCGAACCCTAACGGGCTCGCGACACCCCTCTGAGGTCGTATTAAACGCAACGTCCTGGGACGTGTCATCAACCCAAACAAAACACGCGAAGATAAACGC
Organism: Syzygium grande; assembly: GCA_024733475.1. NCBI lineage: Eukaryota > Viridiplantae > Streptophyta > Magnoliopsida > Myrtales > Myrtaceae > Syzygium > Syzygium grande. The sequence goes on from JAMXDD010000008.1 coordinate 11,807,676, forward strand.
AAGCGGAAGCGAAAATCAAACAATCCAGACAAAAGATAAAGACCAAGAGATAGCATGAAACAATAATTCATAATAATGGAAATCAGTTAGGCAAAAGGCTCCCAGGGTTACGTTCACCATTATCATTAAAAGGGGACTGGTGGTAGGATACTACGGAAATACACAAAAAAGGCTCTATCAAAAAGCTTATGAGCCCAGCACCTAAACACCCTTACGGTGCCTAATTCGGATCAAACCCTAAAGACTTGGACTCCATGTCAGAGTTGATCTTGATCGGCTTGTCCGCATGCTCGGATTCCATAGGCTCCTCCTCAGGCTCGGGCTCGGGCTCGAGCTCTAGTTCTTCAAATTCCTTCTCAAGCTCGGGCTTCCGCAGGCGCTATGGGACCAAGTACGGGCTCAGGGCTAGGGTTCTCCGGTGGATCATCGGGGTTCGTCACCTCACCATCGGGAGCATACTTGTCCGAGGGCTCCCAATTCACTGCATCCTCGCTAGCATGTTGTAGCCCTTCAAAACCACATATTAGCCCAGTAGTCTCCAACCCGACACGACGAAACCAGGCTAAGTAGGTATGGTGCTATAAGTCCTTTAAGCCTGTATCTATCCAGACTATTGTAAGGTGCTTAATGTAAGTCTAATTGGGACCTACCGGGTACTCGGTCTCCTCATGCACCGTATGCATGTGGACCCCAAAACGTCTAGCTAGCGACATGCTCAAGGGTAGGGATCTAAAATGGTTTGCATTACAGCAATGAGAACAAATCTCAATAAGTAGATAACTTATACCCCACCTGGGCCAATGCGTACTCAGATGAGTTTAATATGCAATCTAATAGCCAACACAATCGAATCCACACAAACATACTTACCTCACCTCAAACTAAGTGCCAACTCTGCATATTAGTTAAATCACCATAATGCAATAATAACTCAAGAAACTAACATAAACACTCAAGCGCCATATACATGCACATTCACCCAATTCAACCAAGCGCATTTCACATGCATGTCCAACCACTTTCCATGACCTGCATCAACATGCCTCATGTCCATTCTCACAGCCCGCATCAACATGCCTTAGGCTTAGCCTTTCAATCAATCCGAGCTCAGTCCCTTGTAACCACGCCTCAAATCCTTTCTCACAGCCCACGTTAACACGCCTCAGGCTCAATTTTCTCTAATGACCAGAGTAAACACGCCTCATGTCTAACCTACCTTTTTAGCAACACCCACGTAAACACACCTCATGTCTAACCTACCTTTTTATACACACCCGCATAAACACGCCTCAAGTTGGCAACCCTCCGATCAATCTTGGGCTTAGTCCCACTTAACCACGCCTCAGGACATTCCTTAAGCACATGCACCACAACACAGTTCGTCATTCTAACACGTCGTACCATTCAAATTCAAATCAAGAACTCATCACACTAGCCCACCAATCCAACATTCAAGTCGGCCACATTCAAACATCAATATCACTCGAAATCGCCACGACAAACCAGCTATTGAACCACCATAATTCAGCCACTAATTAAGTCACACAATCACCACAATTTAATTCACCAACTAGCCACATTCACATATCAATCCTATTTCAAGCCTAGCCACTAAATTGATACTAATTAACCCCTAAACAAGTATAATAATACCTATTATACTAAGCAAGGTTTAAGAAGTCACTTACCTAAGTTTGATTAGGGAAAAATCGGTAAGAGGCCCAAAATGGCCCGGGTGAACAAGAATGGCCTTAGCAGCACGAGGCACCGTTGGTCAAGAAAGTGCTCGGCCACGACTAGGCATACGGTTCGGCGAGTCGGGCGACTAAGCCATGGCCTGGGCTATCCGACCACGGCCGAGGCACGGATGGGTTGCTCGGCCGGCGAGTTAGGGCAACTCGGCCACGAGCAAGGGCAACGATTAGCTACTCAGCCACGACCGGGGACGCTAGGCCATTGCTAGCCAGGTGGTCGAGCTAACCGGCGAGCGAGTTGGCCTCGCTTAGTTGGGCGATTGAGACGAAGCGGCGCGCGATAGTGGCTAACGGTTACCGGGGAGCGATGGCGACAAGCATGGCCACAACGAAGCAGAGGTGGCGGCGGTGTCGACGGAGCAACAAGGGCGACGATGGCCCAAGGGGGAAAAAGCTGGGGTGGTGGTGGCAAGTCGGCACGGCCGTGGTGGCACGGCAAGACGTATGGGGGTGAGGTCGAACGAGTCGGGTTGGCAGCTCGCGTAGCCGCCAAGCGACGGATGCGCGTGAGCTACCGCTGCGCGGGTGAGGGAAAGACAGCCAAGTCGAGGGGGACGCATAGAAGGGTGGTGTCGCGGCTAGTCGAGCGGCAGCAGGCGCGGACAACCGCGCATAATGGAGGTGGAAGCGGCTCAATCGGGGACAGCAGTGGTCGATGGTGAGTAGTAAGAGAGGGAGCATAAGCAATAGTGCGGGGGAAGGAAAGAAGAGAAGAAGAAGAAGAAGAGAAGAAGGAGAAAGAAGAAAAAGAAAAGAAAGAAAAAGGAAGAGAGGGAGGGAGGGGTTGCATGGGGAAGAGAGAGAGAGGGGGCGTGCGCAATGTGGGCACGGTAGAGGGAGAGAGGAGAAAGAGAGAGAGAGAGACAAAAGTCAACGCACTCAAGTGCGATCTGACGGTCCCCGTTCAAATTTGAAATCGATCCAACAGCCCGCGAAAAAGCCTAATTTAAATTAGGATTTAGGCCAAAAGATACTAAATAAAACATACTATGAGAGAGGTCTACTAGTTCAAATCCGCATCCGATCTAAATTTCACTTTTCATTAATCTCGGGCAATATCAAAGCTGGCCATAATAATATCGACACCGTCCAATTAAATTTATCATGAAATTCCAAGAAATTCGATACTAAAGTTCGGGCTCTAAATAACAGCCAAATTCGATCGAGTGCAATTCTAGCGAAATCTCTAATTTAAAAATAATCCAAAAGTGATCAGTTCCGGGTGAGATTTTACTATAATCACATTGACGAAATACACGTTTTATAAATCCCAAAAATGGGTCGAAAATCAGAATATCATAACTTTTCCCACTTTACAAAAATGGGGGTATTGATGTCACATCAGCTCTTCACTTTCCCATGTTGCACCTTCGATTTCATGATGCTCCCAAATTACTTTGACCATCGGAATTGTTTTGTTCCGCAACACTGGTTCCATTCTGTCCTCGATCCTTACTGGCATTTTCACGTACGACATTCTATCGTCCATGTCTATTTCTTCGTAATTCAGCATGTGGATCGGATCCGATTCATATTTCCTTAACATAAACACGTGAAACACATTGTGAACTTGGGATAATTTTGACGGTAGTGCGAGACGATAGGCTGAGGTGCAAATCCGCTCTAAGACCTCGAATAGACCCATGTACCTCGGGCTGAACTTCCCCTTTTTGCCAAACCGTGACAATCCTCTCATCGGCGATACTTTGAGAAAAACATGGTCCCCCACTTGAAATTTTCAAAGGCCTACATCTCCGGTCTGAATAATTCTTTTGGCAGTTCTAAGTAGTCTTAAGCCTATCCCAAATCACCTTGACTGTCTCGACTGACTACTAAACTAACTCTGGACTTGTGATGCCCCTCTCACCAACTTCATCCTAACAAATCAAAAATTATCTCAACACAGCTCAGGCTTAGCCTTCCGATCAATCCGGGCTCAGTCCTGCGTAACCACACCTCTAGAACATTTCTCTCGACCCACGTAACCACGCCTCATATCCTTTCTCACAGCCCGCGTGAACACGCCTTAGGCCCAATTTTCTCCAATGACCCGCGTAAACACGCCTCGGGTCTAACTGCCTTTTTAGCCACACCCGCATAAATACACCTCAGGTTGGCAACCCTCCGATCAATCCAGGCTTAGTCCCACGTAACCACGCCTTAAGACATTCCTCAAGCACATGCACCACAACACAATTCGCCATTCTAACACATCGTACCATTCAAATTCAAATCAAGAACTCCCCACACTAGCCCATCAATCCGACATTCAAGTCGGCCACATTGAAGCATCAATATCACCCACAATTGCCACGACAAACCAGCCATTGAACTACCATAATTCAACCACTAATTAAGTCACATAATCACCACAATTTAATCTACCAACTAGCCACATTCACAAATCAATCCTATTTTAAGCTTAACCACTAAACCGATACTAATTAACCCTTAAATAAGTCTAAAAATATCCATTATACTAGGCAAGATTTATGATGTCACTTACCTAAGTTTGGCTTTGGAAAAACCGGCAAGGGGTCCAAAATGGCCTAGATGAATAGCAACGAGCTCAACGTGACACGGGCACAGTGACCAGCGAAGTGCTCGGCCATGGCTGGGGCACTTGGTATGGCACTCGAGCCACGGCTGGGCACTCGGCCCGGTGAGCTGGGCGATTCGGCCATGGCCTAAATAGCTACTTGGGCTGTTCGCCACGGTAGAGGCGGTGATCGGGCTGTTTGACCGATGAGCCGGGCGATCAATTACAGGCAAAGGTAGTGGTTAGCCGCTTTACCACGGCCCGGGATGCTGGGCTGCCGCCTGGGTAGGTGGTCTCGCTGGTCGATGAGCAAGTTAGCTGGCTAGTTGGGCGGCGGTGGCGGCGAGACGAGCTACCGCTCGGTGGTGACGGCGATAGGCTTGGCCAGAATGAAGTAGAGGGGACGCAAGGCCGGAGTAGCGGTGGGAGCTTATGGTGACCCAGGGGGAAAAAGCTAGAGCAATAGTGGTGAGCCAGTGCCGATTTGTTAGGAAGCGGTAATGACGGGCCGAGGGGTGGCGAGGTGAGGCGGTTAGGGCGGTACGTCGCGAAGGGGAGGTAAATATAGCCAAGCTAAGGGGATGGCTGGACAGGCGGTGTGACGGCTGGGCAAGCGGCGGCGCAAAGGCGGACAACCGGCGACGGTCTGGCACGGCAAGCAGCTGGATTGGGGACAAGCGATGGTCGACAGTGAGCATCAAGAGAGGGAGCAGAAGCAGCAATGCGAAGGGAGGAAAAAAGAGAAGAAGAAGAAGAGAAGAAGAAAAAGAAAAGAAAGAAAAAGGAAGAGAGAGAGGGAGGGGTTGCATGGGAAGAGAGAGGGGACGTGCATAGTGTGGGCGCAGCAGAGGGAGAGAGAGAGAGAGAGAGAGAGAGAGAGAGAGAGAGAGAGAAAGAAAGACAATAGTCAACGCACTCAAGTGCGATCCGACGGTCCTCGTTCAATTCCAAAATCGATCCAACAGCTCACGAAAAATCCTAATTTAAATTAGGATTTAGGCCAAAGGATACTAAATAAAACACATTACGAGAGAGGTCTACTAGTCCAAATCCACATCCGGTCCAAATTTCACTTTTCGCTAATCCCGGGCAATATTGATGCTGGCCATAATAATATCGACACCGTCCAATAAAATTTATCACAAAACTTCGAGAAATTCGACACTAAAATTCGGGCTTTAAATAACGGCCAAATTCGATCAAATGCGATTGTAGCAAAATCTCTAATTTAAAAATAACTCAAGAGTGATCAGTTTCGAACGAGATTTTACTATAAGCACACTAACGAAATACGCATTTTATAAATCCTAAAAATGGGCTGAAATTCGGAATGTCTCAACACTTGACCCGACATTTCACATGTTGTCAACATGGTAAGAAGATATTTATCATGCCCTAGAAAAGTTCATTGGTAAGATGTGAAGTGGATTTTGAAATATTTAAAGGGTACTTCTGATTTTGATTTTGAGTTTAGAAAAACTGGTGACACTCTTACCTGATATGTTGATTATGGTTATGTTGGTGACTTTGATAAGAGAAGATCTCTGACCGGGTACATCTTTATTATTGGAGTTTATGCAGTCAGTTGGAAAACTACTTGATAGCATTTGTTGCTTTGTCTACTACAAAGGCGGATGATATGGCTATTACAATGGCAGTTAAAATTGCTATATGGTTAAAAGGCTTATTTGAAGAGATCGGTGTAGATCATGGTGTGACTATTGTCTATTGTGATAATTAGAGTGCTATACATCTTACAAAAGATCAAATGTATCATGAAAGGACAAAGTACATTGATGTGCGGTATCATTTTATTCAAGACATTCTTACCGATAGCTATATCAAGGTCTTAAAGATTGGTACAAAAAATAATTCAGTTGAAATATTGACAAAGCTTTTGCATATTGCCAAATTCAAGCATTACTTGGATTTGATTAATATTTGTTGTAGCTGAGTTTTACTCTAATTGGAGGAGAAGATTATTTATTGCTTACGTAGAATTCAAGCCAATATGGAGATTTGTTGAGTATGTCTTGAATTTTTTATGGGCTTGAGCCAACATTAGGGCTTGGAAGCAATATAAATATTATTTTTCTCAAGTTATTATATTAAAAAGTTGAGATAGAAAGAGTTTTAGTTTTTTCAGCCTTGGTAATCCTTGAATTTCTATAGTAGATTTTGCTTCTCCTCTCCTTATGGTTTTTCCCGTAAGGATTTTCCACGTAAATCTTTCTGTTTATTATTCTTCTTAGTTCAAATTTTATTATTCTTTATCTTTACTACATATGATAAAAAGTCCTTCTCCAACTCTTTGGGCATTGTCATAGTATTTCCTTTGAAGATCTTTTAAGATTTGAACTTATGTTAACAAAGTGTTTCCCTTTAATTTATAGTTCTTGAATTCTTTTCTAGTTAACATTGTTGACTTACAGAGTGTTATCTATTTTGACGTTATGTTACATGCTTAGATTATATTGTTCTTCTCACATTCCACTTGTTTCTTAGTAAATCGGCGAAAGGAAAATATTTTTCTTATCTTCTGTTGTTTGTATTGCTTAAGAAATGAGCCAACAAAAAAATGTTTCTATCACTGGCACACCCCGCACCCCATCCACCAAACCTTGGGAGCCTGACAACTGAGCGGTCATTGAAATGCGACGTCTCAGGAGGCGTCACCGACCCGTTTCTTCTATATTTCAATTAAGCACATGTAGAAACGTACTTAAGCATCACCCAATCAATAACATAGAAGAGATAGCAAAGAAAACACATAGGCAAAACACAGTTGATATATATATGCATTCATAACAATTGAAAGTTAGTTAAATACAAACTCGCCATTTCAGGCCTTTTCCGATTCAATCAAAAGAGTCGAGTGTTAGACCTATCTCCTCTATCTACGAGGGCCTCCTCAAAAAAGAACATGACTCCCTCATGCTCGGGTATGCTATGGCTAGGGGTCGAGGTCATAGTCTGAGTCCGACTTCGAATCGCTCATGAGACCATCGGGGACATTTAACGTGGCGGGATCCCACGGGATTGCTCCCGGCGCACCCGGCTGTCCGTTGAGGCCCCAAAGAGGCCCCCAAAGCTCACCCCCGAACCACACATACCACGCCTTGAAGCGATAGGGAATCAAGTTCGGAAGTCCCTCGCCAACCCAGATGGTCGTGGTGTATTCCTCATACACCGTATCCGTCCCTGGTGTCACATACTCGATGATCTCTACGTCTTGGTCGATCGGGACCCCAAAATGCACTATCCGCGTATCCATCCTAAGGTCCTAAAAAAGTTTAAGTCACAACACATAAGTGAAACTCAATAAATGGAATCTCTAAACCTTGAGTAGAATGAAACCTAACCTCGGAAACACGAATAGTAAACCCATCATCTTAATCATGCCAAGAACACAATCAACAATCACACGTGACGCCTTGCTTCTAATCGGCATGCGACAATCACACATAGTAATCAAGAACACTTCATAATACATAATTCATGCGCGATGCATCCACACGTGTTCCGATTATTACGACCGCTCACGGCCACGACCGACACTCGCGTCAGTGGTCTTCCAACGTAACGGGCATCATCCTGCCCCATCTGGCATGGCAACGTCTCAACCTCACTCGAAGACGGCATTCACTTAAGAGCTTCATTCTAAAATCCATTCGAGAATGGCATCTGAAATCCATCAAGCATCCGAGATCCATCAGGCACTGTCCCTTGCAATCATACGAGTACAGAACCATTTATGTGATCATGCAAACATATCAATCACTCAAGCCAATGATTTTCTTCCACTTAGGCCAATACAAGAGTGTTTCATGCTCACGTACTTAGAACATCTAAATTCCGCACACATAAAAATGTACTAAAATAATCACACGTGAACAACCACAACTCCTCTTCATGCGAAATTGCACACACTTCACTTACAACCTTACATTGTAGTGATGGACACATGCAAAATGTCAAACGACGTTTTTTTTTTCTTATAGACTCCTAACGATGTGCGAATATGTGACTTATATTAAAACAAACAATCACATGAACACATACCTTCCATTCGATCTTACAACATAGACCTACATCAAAAAACCATATAAATCCACCTGCAAGCAACAAGGATAGGAATAGCGGAAGCATTTCATGAATAAACCTTACAAAATTGTTAAATGGCTTCATCTTCCTAGAATGAGCAAAAAAAAGCAAGATAGCCATTAGCATCACCCAAAGCCAATTCCCACTAACCTTCCATTTTGACATATTCCAATCCATAACAATCCCTAGCCAAAGATCACCATACCTGTAATAGAACAAGCTCAAGCAAGGTTAACCTAAGTCCGACATGCGTAGAATGTTGCCCTAGCCAAGATATAGAGGAACCACTTACGAAACCATTCAAACTATGGGTGGCGAAGAGTGAAAGGTGACGGTGAACGAGCATTGACACGGCACGGATGGCGGCAATGCGGATAGTGAGTAGCTTGGACGGCAGCACAACAAAGGCACGGTGACAAGTGGTGAGCGACTCAAGCTAGCAAGGCGGTGGTCGGCGCAGCGTGGACAGTGGTGAGTGGTGACGACTCGGTTAGTGGCTCAGTATGGCGGCAAGGCAACACGATGGCAACGGTGGCGAGTGGTGAGTAGCTTGGTGGTAAGGCAGTACGGCAACAACAGTGGCAAGCAGCAGCGAACAATGGCACGGCATGTCACACGGTTGCTCAGCGATGAGTGGCAAGCAGCGGTGGTGGTGGTGGTAAGCAGCGACGAGGCAACAAGCGGTGGCGGTGGCGATGGTCGACGGTGATGGTGGTGGTGTGAGAAGGAGAGAGAGAGAAATGACAGTAACGAATGAGAGAAATGAGAGAGTTATCCTCTTAAGTGGTCTTGTAAGAAGACCCCAATAATACAAGTGCATTAATGGCTCAATCATCATGTGACATTTCGAATTTCGACCCATTTTTGAGATTTATAAAACATGTAATTCATCAGTGTGCTTATAGTAAAATCTTGCCCGGGAACTAATCACTTCGGTTATTGTTTTTAAAAGTGAGATTTCACTAGAATCGCACTCGATCAAATTTGGCCGTTATTTAGAGCCTAAACTTTGACATCGAATTTCTTGGAGTTCCGGGATGAATTTAATTGGATGATGTTGATATTAATGTGGCCAGCCTCGATATTGCCCGGGTTATCTGAAAAGTGAAATTTTGACCAGGTGTGGATTTAGACTAGTAGACCTCCCTCGTAGTGTATTTTAGTTATTTTCTTTTGGCCCCTTTTTCCTAATTATTATTTAGGATTTTCGTGAACTATTAGATCGATTTTGGATTTGAACCGTAACCGTTGGATCGCACTCGAGGACAAATTATGGCTTTTGTCCTCTCTCTGTCTGTCTCTCTCTCTCTCTCTCTCTCTCTCTCCCCCCCCTCTGCCGCACTTTTTCCGCTCACATCTCCTCCCTCTCTCTCTTCCTTTCTTTTCTTTTCTTTTTCTTTTCTTTCTTTTCTGTTACTTCTTCTTCTTCATTGGTTTCTCTTCTTCTGCCCGACTATTCTAGCTTCCTGCTCTTGCTCGACCGCTCGAACTTGTCCGCAGCTGGCCGCTTGCTGCACCCGACCGTCACAGGTAGGCCACCTGGCACCGTCGCCTTGCCAGCCGCCGCACCGCCTGTCCGACCGTTTCTACCCTCCGGCTTGGCTATTCTTCTCCTCCTCCACAACCATGGCAATCCTTCTTCGCCCGCCGTAGTTTGACCTTTGCCGGTACTCGTCGGCCGTCCTCCGTCGCCCGACCGCCTGCGACACCGCCCGTGCATACTCCAGTTGCCGACCATCCAACCTTTGTTTTCTTCCTCTGACTGACCTCTCCTTGTTTCGGCTCCCAAACTCCACCGACGTCGCATGCCAGATTCGAGCCACCTCGCGCTAGCGTCTCCCTCGGCACCTCACTTCCAGGCGCCCCCCTTAGCCACCACCACCTCCCCTGTTTCTCTCCTTCCCGACGTCTCCCCTATTTTGGCTCCGCCTCGTCCAACTATCACGCGCCGCTATTCCGGTTGCCACGCTCCGTCCGCCACCACCCAACTCCCAGTAATCACAGGCCACTTGCCGGTAGTGCTGCTGGACAACCCGGTGCCACCCTAGCTCTGCCTTGGCCGGACTGTCCCGGGCCGTGACTGAGCTCTCTTAGCCCGCTGCCCAGCTGTGCCCGAGCCGTCCCAACCGCTGCCCGTCTCCGCCATGCCCGTGCCCACGTGCTTGCCTAGCACGCCTGGCCGCTCACCCGATTGTGGCCGAGCCCCATGCCCGTCGCGCCTTTACCCGTGCCTAGCCCAGCATTGTTCACTCGGGCCATTTTGAGCCCGTGTAGATTTTTCCCGGGCCAAAACTTAGTAAGTGACTTCCTAATCCCTATTTAGTATAATAGGTATGTTTAGACTTGTTTAGGGGTCAATTAGAAGTGGTTTGGTGATTAAGTTAGGGAATGGATTAGTTGGTTAGAATGTGTTTAGTACATGAATTATGTGATAGGTGGTAGATTAAATTGTGGTGATTGCATGGCTAATTATGGTGAGTTAAAGGATCGGATTGCCGTGGCATGTGTGGGTGAAATTGACGTTTGATTGTGGCCGACTTGAATGTCGGATTGGTGAGCTCGTGATTTGGAATTGGGATGGTTTTGGGTGCATATTAGTGGCAAATGCTGGTGGCTCAATGATTGGCTGGTTGTGGCATTTGTGGGTAGATTTGATGTTCATATGTGGCCGGCTTGAGTGCCGGATTTGTGGACTAGTGTGATGGGTTTGTGACGTGATTTGGAGTTGTACGACGTGTTGAATGGCGAATTTTGATGTGGTGAGCATGCCTTGAATTTGAATGGTGTGACTTGTGAAAATGGCGAATTGTGTTGTGGTGCATGTGCATGAGAAAAGCCCAGATTGATCGGAAGGTTGCCAACCTGAGGCGTGGTTACGCGAGTGTAGCGAGAAAGCCATGACCAGACCTGAGGCGTGGTTACGCAGGTCATTAGAAGGGGAAAAATGTCCTGAGGCATGGTTACACAGAACTAAGCCCGACTTGATCTGAGGGCTGACCTGAGGCATATTGATGCGGCTCGTGTGATAGTGTAGAATGTCCAGTGAGGGACAGAGCCCGGCTTGATCTAAGGGCTAGCTTGAGGCATATTTACGCAGGCAGTGTGAAAGGACTTGGGAGGTCGTGGAAAGTTGCTTGGCCACGCATGCAAATTGAGTGTGATTGAATTGACTGAATATGCGTGGTTATGGCATTTGATTGGTGATGTTATGTTCCTGGATTATTATTGCATTATGGTGTTTAATTAATATGCAGAGTGGACGTGTGGTTTGAGCGAGGTAAGTATGATTATGTGAATTCTGTTACGTTATCGGTTAGATTGCATATTAGACTTGTCTGGATACGCATTGGCCTATGTGGGGTTTAGGGATGGAGGACTGGTCAAGTTACCCCGTATTTTGTGTGCCCCCTTTTTATAGAGGAGTTAAGCTTATGGACCATGGTCTCTTTTGATGAAAGCGGTTCTATCGTTTGTGGCCTAGCTAATAGTTGTCTTTTGTGAACGTTATATGTATCTATCAAGTGTATGAATTGCAAGTATTGATTTGGGCTATTGCTACCTCTTTGTCATTATTAATTGTCTGGGTTGTTTAAATTTTGCTTCCGCTTGCATACTCATGTGAGTGTTTGTTTTGGGTCGGCGACGCATCCTGGGACGTCGTATTTAATATGACCAACGAAGGGGTGTCGCGGGCTCGATAGGGTCCGGGGCATAACACATCAAGCCTAGCCTAGTCCCCTTAATTTGCTCACAATCAAGCAAACTTATTGACAAGAAACTAACTAGAAAATATCTTCATCAAGTCTCACCTTTTAGGTAATCATGGCTACTAGAATTAGGCACAAGCAAAAGATTAAGGATTAGCTAGGGAAATTAATTCTAGAAACTAATCAAGTGGGCCCTCTTCTCCTTTCTTCCCCAAAAGTGGTGCCCAAGCCACCAAGGTAAGACAAAAAAACTTGTCTCTTCTCAATCATGGCTTCTAGAAGGTGAATTTAAATGAAAACTATAGGTTAATCAATCAGAGGACACCAATCAAGCACATTACACAATGTTGAGGAAAATGCCTAATTAGTTTTGAAGAAAGACAAAATAATCCTTTTCTGACCACAATTACAGTTAAGTTATTTGATGCAAGTAAATATTGAGTCATTAGACTTAGCCGATGAAAAGACTTTGTTATCAGACTTATAATTCCTCGTCAGATTCAATAAGTGTTATTTTTGGCAAGTTTTTGCAGGACAATCAAATTGATTTTATAATCGATATATCAAGATATCCTAATTGGCAATCACAAGATCGTTACTTAAATACGAAAAACTATACTTATGGAAACCTTGATTTGATTGTATGGGAGATCAAATCACCTGGAGATAATGATTCTTCTTCTAGCAGCTATGCATTTTCTTTTGGGAAATTTCTCCAAAGGTTGATTTGGGATCAATCCTCTGAAGACTGTCCAATAGATAGATTGGACATAGAGGAGTATAAAATGAGTGCAAACATCGTACAAATAGAATAACCAAGAATTTCAAAATCTGAATAGAGCTTTAATTTTATACACTTGTGATTACTGTATTCCACGTTGTTATTTTAGAAAGAAAATTACTTGAGTGAAAAGTGTACGTGATAGTGTAATCTATCATCTGAGAAGCACTCCTCTTATAATCTTAGTGATTCAATAGTGAAATATAGCTAACAGGCTGCCGGCATGGAGAGTGAATGTAGGCTTGATAAAGTTGAACCACTATAAAGATCGTTAAAACATACATATCAAACATACATATCTGTCAAACAAGTTCGTTAAAACATCATCATAGTCATCAGACGCAATCATTTGACGACAACTTATTTACAAGTTTGTCATACGCATCGATCTGATATGATTCATACGAGTTGTTGGCCTCGACTATATTCATTCCGCACGTTTTAATCATACAATTTGTTAAAATCACCTATTCACCCCCTCTAAGTGATAGCGCTAGCTGTAACACAAATTAATGTCCAATATTCTAAAAATTAATCAAGTCAAAGGTGGTAAGATGGGCCTCACCCTCTTGATTGGCGCCTAAACGTGACGGAATAAATCCGATAATGCGTAATTAAGCAATGTTGGATTTAGGATGTCACAGTCATCATCAAAAGTATTTAAATGCAGGAATTAGTCAATAATGAAATCATTTCATATTGACTCATTTTCCTACATAATATACAAAAGGCAGAAAATCGAGAAAAATGTTTTCCAATTGTTGATTTTGGATGAATCTATTGGATTTTATAGACACTCCATCCAAACATATCTTTATCAGTATCATCAATTTTGTTCCAGTTCCAAATTCCCTAAGTTATAATGAAAGTAATATCTCATTCATTCCATACTCATCACTTTTTCTGGTATCTTCTCTCTCATGTTATGGATATATATATATATATATATTTATATATATATATATATATCATAGCTTCTTTAATGCTATTATCTCTCCATAATACACTAGTGAAAGACATTTAACCAAACTTTCATTCAAAAATTTCGCCAAAGCCCACACACTCTATATCAAAGAACAACAACTGTGTATCTTTGACAATGGAGAAATTGGAATTTTTACAATGATCAACAAAGCTAATACTTTATTCCCTAAATCTTTTATAGATTCTAGAGAAAATGCTATCGAGAACCTCAAAGTATACCAATGTGAAATCAATACTACTTTTTTTGTTACCAAAACCCCTACCTTGTTCTAGTATGACACATATATCCTTTCCATAAAAGATTGCAATCTTATGTGGCGACTAGCATCGAATTATCAATGTTTTCTAGAACAATGGTGATGATGTGGTGTCACGTGAGCATCGCGTCAGAAAAAGAAAAACTAAAAAAGCAAAAAAAAAAATAGAAATTTCCAATTCCTACAATCATCGAATCTCAACTAGCTTATTCAAACTATTCAGATTCAAGCATAGTAGACTTTTTAAGAGTGACGACCAAATATTTTCTCAAGGGATTCAAATCTACTTATTTTCAGTTCCCACATATTTACTGATTTTGGAGACAGGTAAGCTTGACATTGGACATCTAAGGACACACAGATCTTCCAAATTCTTTATATTTGAAAAGTATGGCAGTGGACTAATGCCTTTGAGTTTCATGAACTTCGAGAATCAAAAAGTTCTTCAAGATTAAAAAATAGCAATATTTCTTAAGCCAAAGTGGCAAAAGTACATGGAAGCTGGTGGATATTGGTCAAGGGAAATGTCAGATATGTCCTGAAAAGCTAATTAACCAAATTCATGAGGCCATGAACAAATCGGATGTAGATGCATCAAAACAAAGATGGATTAAAGAAGCTTAGTGTGACTGTCAAATTCCATAGTGACCATTCAAAAAAAAGTTTATAGACATGGGAGAGAGAATAGATTGTTGTGGGGAATCCATAGACAACTCTGATGAGTGTAAGCCCAAAATCCTTGAACGGCCTAGATATTCTCCCAATTTCACCAAAGATTTCACCTGTTAAACTCATATACTGGCACCTGACCCCTCAATCGTTTCTATTAGTCCAACAACATTGGATAACATTCTTATGGATGATCAGTCCATCCTAGTCAGTTTCAATTCTTTTAGATTCTGATTAAATCAAGTAGATCAACTATATTGGACCGTTGCCAATCCAACTCCACCAGCGATTCAGATTTTCCCAACTATGTATGAAAGCTCATTTTCTTCTATTGTAGCACACCCTTGGCGTATGAGCTTAACTAACCTTCTAATAAAGCATGGAAGGCATGGAAGTTCATGGATATACTCGTTTATACAGATATGCTAACCTTGTAATTAATGCACCTAAGCACTAGCATCGTAAACCAATTTTATTACCAAATGAAATATCTAGATCCTCTAAACAATAGAAATGTAATGCAGTTGGGCAGAATTTCATTACATTGATGGCAAATCCATTCTCCTTTTCTTTGACAACAGATCAAAAGAAGGCTTCAGGAGTCAACGTCTAACAATTTCCTTGCTCTAAAAACCTCTGCATTAGCCAATTGAAGTATTTCTTTGAAGCTGCAGCAATGCACGGTTAAAGTACAATTCATTTTAGTTGGATAAAAAGAAATTAAATGGATATCAAAATGATGATATAATTGTTGATTTGATTTCTCAAACCACTATAACCTGAAGATCTTTAACTCATAAAACAAAAGAAAAGAAAAAATTTATGTGCGGCTGTACCAGTTTGCAATCGTGTTTTGTTCAACCAGAGAGTTCCTATGGATATTACAAACAAGAAGGATCAACTTCTTATTATATAGGATTGAATTTGCTTGAGTGGACAACTATTTGTATGCAAAAGGGTTGCATTGCCATAATTTTGAAGCTCTCTGTGTTAGGAAAGTTCAATTAAATGACTTATTTACCTCGCGATTTAGTGGGGAAACAACAAAATTACTTGTTATTTTTCGAGGCAAAACCACTCATCAATGCGACCTCAATTAGGGCCTCTTTCTGTGACATTCCGAATTTTAACTCATTTTTGGGATTTATAAAACGTGTAATTCGTCAGTATGCTTATAGTAAAATCTCGCCCGAGAACTGATCACTCTCGGTTATTGTTTTTTAAAATTGAAATTTCGTTAGAATCGCATTTGAATGTGGTGGGCAAGGTCACCAAGTGAGAAACTGCTCGAACCAACAGGTTAGGCTGCCGATACAACCATGGCAATCGCGAGTAGGACATCAAGCGGGAGCTGCTCCACCGAATAATCAAAATCAACTACGGGCGTAAGAAAAAGTGTAAGTTGTGGCTAGGGAGGAAGCGGATGACTTGTCTTAAGGGTCTAAATGTGATGTATAAGGATATTTGGTGTATTAGAAGTGATTTTTTTTTTGGAAATTTTAGATTTGAATGATCATGTAAGACATATAATTGCTCATGGTAAATTGACGCAATCAATTTATGTATTTTGGAATTATTGATGATATCCTTTGACAAGTTTAGGTGAATGAGTTATCACTTGAAAATTTCAGATTTTGTAAAGAACATGAGTGATTTACTTTAGGAGACCGTTAGATTGAAATTGGATGGATTGAGCTGACATTGAGGTGTAGAAAGATAACTAGCTTATGGTTAACTCGTTGGTTAAGGAGCCAAGGCTAGAGTACATAGCCGTGATGTGCAATTTTCCCGATGTCTTTCCTCAGGAATTGCCGGGATTGCCACCTGATAGAGAAGTGGAGTTTGTAGTTGCGTTAACCCTAAGGACAGATCCGATCTTGAAAGCACCCTATAGGATGTAGTTGTCAAATTGAAGGAATTGAAAGTCCAAATGCAGAAGTTATTGGATAAAGGTTTCATTTGTCTGAGTGCGTCTCCATGGGGAGCGCCAGTTTTATTCGTGAGGAAGAAGAACGGATCATTAAGGTTATGCATTGACTCTAGGCAGTTGAATTAGATGACCATTAAGAATAAGTATCCACTATCAAGGATAGATAACTTGTTTCATCAGTTGCAAAGAGCATCGATGTTTTCTAAGATCGATTTGAGGTTTGGTTACCACCAACTGAGAATTAAGAAGGATGATACACCAAAAATGGCATTTAGGACGAGGTATGGGCACGATGAGTTTACAATAATGTCATTCGGATTGACTAACGCCCCAGCTACTTTCATGGATTTGATGAATAGGATGTTTAGGGAATTCTTGGATCAATCGTTATTGTATTTATCAATGACATCTTGGTGTATTCAAGGAGCCTTGAGGAACACAAGCAACATCTACAAATGGTTCTACAGATTTTAAGAGAACACGCACTCTATGCCAATTTTAGTAAGTGCGAGTTCTGGCTAAATCGAGTAACATTTCTTGGACATGTGACTTCTAGGAATGGAATTTTAGTGGACCCGATAAAGATTGAGGCAGTTACGAATTGGCGAAGATCGACGATAGTGATAGAGTTTCGAAGTTTCTTGGGTCTAGTAGGGTATTACAAATGCTTTGTTGAAAGGTTTGCGGCATTAGCGATGCCGTTGACGCGGTTATTAAAGAAGAAAACGAGATTTGAATGGACGGATAAGTGTGAAAAGAGTTTCCAAGAGTTAAAGCAGAGATTGACGACCGTGCCAATGCTTACAATCCCGCCAAGATCGGGAGGATATGAGATCTATAGTGATGCATCGCTAAGGGAATTGAGATGCGTGCTAATGCAATACGAAAGAGTAATGGCATACGCATCGCGATAATCGAGACCGCATGAGTTGAATTATCTAACTCGCGACTTGGAATTGATTGCAATTATCTTCACTCTTAATAGTAGGAGACACTATTTGTGTGGGGAGAAATTTAAGATTTATATGGACCGTAAAAGTTTAAGGTACTTGTTTCCCCAAAAGGAATTAAACATGAGACAGTGTTATTAAATGGGACTCCTTAAGAACTATGACTGTGATATCTTGTATCACCCCAAAAAGGCTAATAAAGTAGCGGATGCACTAAGTTGAAAATCGAGCATCGCACATATGATGGTCAAAGAATGGACTATGTTGGAGGAACTTCAGGATTCGAATTTAAGTTTGAAGTGAGTCATGTCTCAAGTTTGCTTGCTGCATTGAGGATTGAACCGAAAATCTAAACTAGTATTAAGGCTTTACAATCGATGGACCTGGAGATTCAGAAGATTCTGGAAATGAATGTCACAAAAAGAAAACCGGATTTTTAGGTATCTGAGGATGGGATTCTAAAGTTCCATGGATGGTTATGTGTGCCCGGTGATGTAGAACTAAAGGAGGAGATTTTGTCAAGAGCTCACCGTAGCAATTACAATATTCACCGGGATAGTACGAAGATGTATCAAAACTTACGGCATTGTTATTGGTGAAACGGCATGAAAGTGGACGTAGCCAAGCATGTGGCTAAGTGTTTAACATTCCAACAAGTGAAGGCGCAACATTGCAAATCGGGTGAAATGTTGCAGCCTTTGGAAATCCCCAAGTGGAAGTGGAGACACATCACCATGGACTTTGTCATAGAATTACCAAGGAGTCATAAGGGTCATAATTCGATTTGAGTGATAGTCGATCGATTGACAAAGTCAGCATATTTTCTGCCAGTGCAAAAGGAATTCTCCTTAGAAAGGTATGCCGAGATATATGTGCAACAAATAGTTCGTCTACACCGAGTATCAGTGATGATCACTCCATACCGTGATCTTAAATTTATTGCCGCTTTTTGCAAAAGTCTTCAAACTGCATTAGAAACGAAGTTACAGTTTAACACGGTCTATCATCTCCAAACGGATGACCAATCTAAAAGGACGATTCAGACTTTGGAAGATATGATGCAGGCATGTGTATTAGATTTTAAAGGTAATTGGGAGGAACAGTTGCATCTGGTTAAGTTTGCCTACAACAATAGCTATCAGCAGAGTATCGGAATGGCCCCATTTGAAGCGTTATATGACAGAGCTTATAGAACACCGGTTTGTTGGGATGAAGTTGGTGAGGAAAGCATCACGAGTCCAGAATTAGTTCAGCAATCAGTCAATACAGTCAAGGTGATTCAAGACAGGCTTAAGACCGCTTAGAGCCGCCAAAAGAATTATGCAGACCGAAGATGTAAGCCTTTGGAATTTCGAGTGAGTCCATTCAAGGTTTAGAGAAACTTGGTACTTTGGCCTATCGTCTCGCACTACTATCAAATTTGTCTCAAGTTTACAATGTGTTCTACATGTCTATGTTAAGAAAATACAAACTGAATCCGATCCATGTTCTGAATTATGAAGAAATAGACATGGACGATAGAGTGTCGTACGTGGAAAGGCTAGTAAGGATCGAGGACATAATGGAATGAGTGTTGCGGAACAAAACAATTCCAATGATCAAAGTAATTTGAGAGCATCATGGAACCTAAGGTGCGACCTAGGAAAGCGAAGAGTTGATGCGACACTAATACCCCCATTTGCTTGAATAATTGGAACAAATTGTAAATTTCGAGGACAAAATTTTTGTAAGGAGGAAGAGTTGTGACATTCTGAATTTCGATCCATTTTTGGGATTTATAAAACGTGTATTTCATCAGTACATTTATAGTTAAATCTCGCCCAAAACTAATCACTCTCGGGTTATTTTAAATTTGAGATTTCGCTAAAATCGCATTCGATCGAATTTGGCCATTATTTAGAGCTCAAACTTTGATGTCAAATTTCTTAGAGTTTCGTGATGAATTTAATTGAACGGTATTGATATTATTATGGCCAGCATCGATATTATTCGAAATTATCGAAAAGTGAAATTTTTATAGTGTAGATTCTGACTAATAGACCTCCGTCGTAGCATATTTTATTTAGTGTTTGTTGGCCAAATTCTAATTTATAATTAGGATTTTTCGTTGACTGTCATATCGGTTTCGAGTTCGAACGTGGGCCATCGATCGCATCGAGTACATTGACTTTTGTCTCTCTCTCTTTTTCTCTCTGTCTCTCTTCTACCGCGCCCTCTATCCCATGCACGTCCCCTCCCTCCATCATGCTCACGTCTCCTTTCTCTTTCTCCTCTTTCTTTTTCTTTCTTCTTCCTTTTCCTTTCTTCTTCTTCTTCCTTTCTTCTTCTTCTTCCTTTCCCCCTCCCTCATTGCTGCTCCTGCGCCTTGCTCGACCACCGCTCGTCCCCGGCCCAGCTCGGCGCCGTCCACCTTGCGCCGTTGCTCGCTCGACCAGCCACCAAACGTCGTTGTCGTCATCAGCTCACTCGCCTAGTAGCTCGTCGCCGTCCAATCACCACATGACGTCACCATCGCCAGCCAGCCCAGCCGTATGCCAGCTCACCCGACCACCGCACTATTCACCTTAACCACGCCATTCAACTCCCCCTCTCACCCATCACCCCTGCCTCGCTCCCCTTCTGCTCGTCGCCATCACTGGACATCAGCCCAAGTCGCTTAGCCGAGCCCGTCGCTACCGCCGTCATCGCCGCCGCCATTACCATTGCCATCCGGCTGCCAACCCCAGCTCACTGGCCAAGCTCTCATAGCCACTATCTTGGGCCTTGGCCAAACCGTCTCAGCCAGGTGCCCAGCCGCTGCCCTTACCCGCGTCAAGTGCCGAGCCCATCACCCGAGCACACCTAACCGTCGTCCCAATCGTGGCCGAGCTCACTCGGCCATTCGCTAGTTGCCTGGCCGAGTACCCTGCCGTGACCGAGCGCCTCGCCTGTGACCGAGAGCCATGCTGAGCCGTGGCCGGCCACCATGCCCGTTGCGCCCTCACCCGCGTCAAGCCGCCACTATTCTACTCGGCTATTTTAGGCCCTTTGTCAATTTTCCCTGAGCCAAACTTAGGTAAGCGACTTCGTAATCCCTACTTAATACATTGGGTATTATTAGACTTGTTTAGGGATTGAGTAGTATTGGATTAGTGGCTAAGTTAGGGATGGAATTGTTAATTGATTGTGGTTGGTTTATAGAGTAAAATATGGTGATTTTAGGGGTCGATTGGTGGTTGTTTGTAGCTGGTACGAGGAAGGACTTGAGGGACTAAGGTCGGTCATTTGATGGTTTGAAAAGATAAGGGTTTGTGACGGATTGGTGGGCGTGAGTATGGCTAGTTTGTGGTGGCAATTGTGGGTGAAATTGGATGCTTCAATGTGACCGGCTTGAACATCGGATTAGTGGGCTAGTATGGCGAGCTCATGACTTGAAATTGGGTATGTGCATTGTGCTAGAATGATGGTTGGGTTATATGGTTGACATGTGATGCTTTGAGGAATGAATTTGATGCTTGCATGGATTGATTGGAATGAATGGCGTTTGAGCATACTGTGGTGTGATTTGAATATGTGATTGATGCGAAATTGATTGAATTGTATGGCGTGTATGCGTGTCCGTATAGCCTGAGACATGTTGACGCAAACTGTAGAAGGAAAGTTGGGCCTAAGGCGTGTTTACGCAGATCATTGGAAAGAAAGTTAAGCCTAAGGTGTGTTGACGCGACTGTGAGAAAGGGCCTAAGGCGTGTTTACGCGGACAGTGAGAATGGGCCTGAGGCATGTTGACGCGAGCTGTGAGAATAGGCTTGAGGCGTATTGACGCGAGCTGCGAGAAAGGACCTGAGGGGTGTTGACCCGGGTCGCAAGAAAGTTGGATAGATACGCATGTGTAATGTACTTGATTGAATTTGGTGAACGTACGTGTTGATGGTGCTCGGCGATTGTGATATGTTCTTGGGATATTATTATATTTTAGCAATTTGACTAATATGCAGAGTTGGCGCATGATTAGAGGCAAGGTAAGTATGTTTATGTGAATTCCAATTTGTCAATAGTTAGTGCATGTTGAGATTTTTCTAGGTATACATTGGCCTAGGTGGGGTTTAGGTTGTTTGTTTATTGAGATTTATCTCATTCCTGTTGTTAAACATTTTCAGACTTGGAGTGACAAATAGTTGTCATGTGTGATTCAAAGACCGGGAATGACTTTGGGTATTTGATGCTCCATTCCATCTTTTGAATCCCCCCTTTTAGTATAGTGAAGTTAGGATACCTAACTACCGTCCTTTTTTATGAACGTGGTTTGATGTTAGTAGCCTAGTTTAAGGTGGTGTAAGCGTGAAGGTTGTAAGTTATATTAAGTGTATTCTTGTTTGGAATGTTTCTTGTTTGGATTGTTTAAATTTCGCTTTCGCTTGCGTACAACTTTGGGTGTTTCGTTTGGGTCGGCGACACGTCCTGAGACATCATGTTCAATACCAACGTCAAAGGGGTGTCACGAGCCCATTGGGGTTCGGGGCGTGACAGACTAGGTATTTCCTCAAGGGATTCACATCTTATTATATTCGGTTTCCTCAAATGTGTTAAACCTGGAGTGATGGGTAGATGTGATATTGGACATTCTCTTATGTGCAGAACTGTCAAATTTGATAAGTTGGAAAATTTGGACAATGGACTAATACCCCTGAGTTTCAAGGCTAATAAATGAGATGGAAGCTGATAGAACGGTTTCTCCCTTATCAAAGCTGCTTTAAGTTTTGAGTCATAGTCTCGCCTACTAGAGAAATATCTATCACTTAAATTGTTGAATCTATATAATTCCAGATGCTCTAAATCGGTGATGCTTGAGGGGTGAGGGATAAGAGAGAAGTCCATAGCTTGAACAGCAAGGAATTTCAAACTTGATCAAAGAGCCGACACTTGTTGAAGCCCAATCGAACCCACTTCAAGTTTATGGAGATGCAAACGACTTATCTCTGGAGGTAATCTAGAAACGCTAGGAAGTGCTAAGTTCAATTTCTTCAAATGGAATAGCTTCCCATGTTCCTCCAAGTTTTTATCTATAAGATCCCTGGATTTGTTGGCATATAAGCCTTCAAGCATCTCGAGTCCTCCAACAGTTGGAGGAATCTCCTTTATCATTGTTCTACATAAACTCAACACCTTTAGTTTCTTTAGATTTCCAATAGAGTCAGGTAGTTCAACTATGCTTGACGCTGATACATCCAACTCTGCCAACATTTTTAACTCCCCAATTGAGCTTGGAAGTTCCTTTATCCCCACGCACTAGCGTAAAGTTAAGCGTGTAAGATTCGCCGCCTCTCCAATTGAGTTAGGAAGTTGGCAGATTTTAGGGTTCTCATTTAATGTAAAACTTGACAAAGATTTCATATTGTCAAATGTTAAATATGCCTTGAATTTTCTGTACTCGGTCCGGTTCATCACCCCAACTCGACATATATTTTGTGACTCGAAAGTTGAGAAAAAATTAAGATTTAGTTTGTGACGTGGAGGGTTAGGCCAAGCAAGAAAACAAATGTCTCCTGGGGGTTCTGGCGGTTCCAAGGCAATGCCCTTGAGGAAAATTTTTGGGGAGTCCTATTTATACTGCGGCTAGGTATTTTCATTGATAAAGATGAGAGATTTTCGTTATGAGAGAGATTTGTGAGCCGTAAGTTTTTGTTAAGTAATTTTTCGACTTCTGAAAACCGTACTCTCTATGATTATAGTAGAATCTTGATTTGCCTCGCCCATAAACTTAGATCACCTTGTGATCGAATCACGTAAATCCTTGTGTTTTGTATTTATTTTTCCGCATTTGTTTCGAACAACTGGTATTAGAGCCTAGTTCAATTCTAAGGTTCTTTGAGATGGCATCTTTGAAGTTTCAGATCCCGTCTTTTGACGGACAAAACAACTCGGATTATGGAGAATAAAGATGAAGGCTTTATTGAGGCGAGAGGGTACGATTAGGGTGTTGGATGGAAAATATCTAGATGATATGACCTCGGCTGAGATTGAAGAGATGGACGAGAAGGCGTATAGCGCGATCTAGTTGTCTCTAGATGATAAGTTTTTGCAAGAAGTCGCCGATGAGGAAACAACGGCCGGTCTCTGGAAAAAACTGGAAAGTCTCCACATGAAGAAATCTCTAATATCAAGACTTTATTTGAAGCAGCATCTTTATATCCAAAGATGCGTGAACGTATGTCTATTCAGAAACACTTGGATGAGTTTAAGATCAAGCTTTGATCGTGTTATGTTGACTGCCTGCCTCATACGAGAATTTTGTGAACTCGATGCTTTATGGACGTGAATCCATAACTTTGGAGGATGTTAAAGCATCTTTGAATTCTGCAGAATTGAGAACAAAATTGAATGTGAATACCAGCGAAAATAAAGCAGGTGGTTTGTTTATGAGAGGCAGGACTAAGAGCAGGGATAAAGCTTTCTGAGGGAAATCTGTTGGTCATTCAAAATCTAGGCCACTTGGAGATAAGATGAACGTTGAGTGCTACTATTATCACAAAAAAGGACATTACAAGTCAAATTGTCCTTCGCTCAAGAAAAAGGATAACTAGCATGGTCAAAGACAAGATTCGGCGAATGTTGCAAACGAAAATGAGTCTAATGCATCATACAGTATTCTTACGGCATGCTCTGCTATTAATTTCTCCAATGATGTTTGGATAATGGATTCAAGAGCTTCATATCACATGTGCCCAAATAAGGAATGGTTCACCATATACAAACCATTGAATGGTGGATCAGTCATAATGGGGAATGATGTTGTATGCAAAGTCGTAGGTATCGGTACTATTTGGATTAAGTGCCATAACAAGGCAGTGAGAACCTTGACTAAAGTAAGACATATACCAAACTTAAAGAGAAACCTTATCTCGTTGAGCAGTTTGGATTCCATTGGATGTGTGTACTCAGGTAGAGGTGGAGTTCTCAAAGTTTCAAAAGGCAATCTGGTTGTGATGAAAGGAACCAAGGTGAATCACTTGTATCATTTACAGGGTGCATAGTTATGGGTCGTTCAATTGGCACATGCAATTCCATTTCTGATAATGATAGAATGAAATTGTAGCCTATGCGTTTGGGCCACATGAGTGAGCGAGGCATGACAGTTTTGAGTGAACGTGGTTTACTTTGTAGGGAGCAGATGACCTTGCTAGATTTTTGTGAGCATTGTGTTCTTGGCAAGTAATGCAGAGTCAAATTCAGTACGAGGACGCATTCGACAAAGAGCACACTCTACTATATCCATTCCGATTTATGGGGACCAGCACAGGTTCTATGTAAGGGTGATGCTCTTTACTTTGTGACGTTCATTGACAATTATTCCAGGAAGGTTTGAGTTTACTTTTTGAAAAGAAAAAGTGATATGTTTGAAACCTTCAAGAAGTGGAAAGTCCTTGTTGAGAATCAAACAGGGAAGAAGATCAAATGTCTTAGGACCGATAATGGTCTTGAGTTCTATGGTGGCAATTTTAATGAATTCTATGCATATGCAGGTATCGTTCGATACCATACAGTTTGGCACACTCCACAACAGAATGTAATGGCAGAATGTATGAAGAGAACTCTATTGGAGAGAGCAAGATGCATGCTCTCTAATGCTGGCATCGAAAAAGATTTTTGGGCTAAAGCTGTTAACACGGCTTGTTATCTAGTTAATCGCTCTCCTTCAACAACAATAGAATGCAAAACTCCTTTTGAGATGTGGTTAGGTAAGCCTTGTGATTATTCTAATCTAAAAGTTTTTGGATGCCCTGCTTATTATCATGATAAGGATGGTAAGTTAGAACCTAGAGCAAAGAAATGTATTTTTGTTGGGTATGCTGATGGGGTGAAAGGTTATCGTTTATGGTGCCAGGAACCTAATGGTGCCATGAACCTAACTCACCTAAGTTCATTATTAGTAGGGATGTTACATTTAATGAAATGCATATGCTTGATCATAGGAAAGTTGTTGATGAGTCTGCAGGAAAACATAAAAGTGATATGAATGAGGTGGAGGTGGAGGTTCAGATAGAGCTTCCAGACAAGACATCTCAGAATGATTTGAACGAGCAAATTGCTCTTATTGATTCAAGTTCAGATAAGGAAGCTGTAGATAAGGTGGAGCAATCATACTCTATTGCTACTGGCAGAGAAAGGAGGCAGACTCGGCCTCCTCATAAATTTAGGTTCTCTAATCTGGTGGCTTATACTCTTACAACAGCAAAAGATATGGGTATTCAAGAATCTTCAACCTATACGGAAGTTGTTACTTGCACAGAATCAAAGAAATGGACTGTTGCTATGGTTGAGGAACTTGAATTACTTCATAAGAACCAGACTTGGGACTTGGTGCAGTTGCCTAACGGAAAAAGAGCCATTGGGTGTAAATGGGTCTTCAAGAAAAAGAAAGGAATTCCAGGTGTTGAAAATGCTAGATACAAGGCTCGGCTCATAGCTAAAGGTTACAATTACAAGGAGAGAATTGATTATGATGAAGTTTTCTCCCCTATGGTAAAACACACTTCCATTTGTGTGTTGTTAGCTATAGTTACTCAATTTGACTTAGAGCTTGAGCAACTTGATGTGAAGACTGCTTTTTTGCATGGCGAGCTTAAGGAAACTATTTATATAGCCCAGCCCGAAGGCTATTATATAGAAGGCAAGAAAGATCATGTTTGTAGATTGAAGAAATCCTTGTATGGTCTCAAGCAGTCATCAAGACAATGGTATAAGAGATTTGATAGCTTTATGATAGGAAGCGATTATCATAGGAGCAACTATGATAATTGTGTCCACTTCAAGAAGGGTTCAGATGGATCCTTTGTCTATCTTCTCTTATACGTAGACAACAAGCTCATTGATACAAAGAACATGTCAGATGTGTTGATCTTGAAGAAATGGCTCAGTGAGGAGTTCGAGATGAAAAATCTAGGTCCTACCAAGAAGATCTTGGGAATGGAGATTTAGATGGACAGGAAAGGAGGAAAGTTATATCTCTCGCAGAGGAGTTATATTGAGAAGGTACTTGAGAGGTTTGGCATGCAAGACGCTAAGCCCGTTAGTACACCGTTGACATCCCATTTTAGACTCTTAGCTCTACATTCACCTCAATCAGAGGTTGAGGAAGCTGCGATGTCTCGTGTCCCATACTCCAGTGTAGTTGGTAGCATTATATATGATATGGTATACACTCGTCCCAACGTTGCGCATGCAGTTAGTGTGATTAGTAGATATATGGCACATCCTGGAAAGGTCTATTGGCAGGCAGTGAAATGGATACTTAGGTATCTTAGAGGCTCCGCAAAGTTGGGCCTAGTGTTTGATAGAAACAGTTCCAACGGTACCTTAAATGTGGGATTTGTGGATTTTGATTTTGCAGGTGATCTCGACAAGAGGAGATCTTTGAGTGGCTATCTTTTCACACTATCTAGTTCGGCTATTAGTTGGAGGTCAACCTTACAGTCAACAGTTGCTTTGTCTACTATAAAGGCAGAGTATATGGCAGCAGCAGAAGCAGTGAAAGAAGGTATTTGGTTAAGGAATCTTCTTCAGGAACTTGGTCTCCAGTAGAAAGATAATTCAATTGTCTTTTGTGACAATCAGAGTGTTATATACTTGATTAGAAATCAAGCATATCATGAGAGGACTAAGCACATCAATGTCGGGTGTAACATCCTGAATTTTGACACATTTTCGGGATCAATGAAATTGATAATATTTCTCATTTAATTTTAGTAAGTCTCGCCCGGAACTGATTATTCTCGGGATACTAACCAAAAGGGAATGGCTAACTAGGAAAGGGTACGTAGACCAGAAACCCGATCGCAAATCGAGCACCGATTCCGAAAAACGATAAAGAAATATTTCGAGCCAATGTGGGCCGATCGAAGGAAGGTGACGGATTTGGTTTGGCCAACGGCGTACGATCGAATCACAGGTGATTCCGTATGATCGAGAGTACGCACAACGAATGAATCCCAAACTTAATTCGAATGATCGCAACCTCCAAAGCTAGCAATAATTCCTCGCGTTCTCTTGGTAATCGAGACCATTATTACTCGAGTAACCCTAGGTCGATACATGTAAATCCTAAACAGCCGCCCGTTAGTGAGAGACACTAAAATTATGATTGAGCAATTTTGATCACGAAATTAGATCCGAACTTGGACGTCGAATTTCGTGGACATACGCGACTATTTTACGAAGACGACATTATTTTAGTGTGGCCAAATATATTTGAGGTCGGTACGATCAAAAAATGGAAATTCAGCCCGAAATTGAAAAATTACGATTTTGCCCCTAAGCCTCACAAGTGTATTCCCTATTTTGGGGTAAAATGAGAGGGCATTTTAGGGATTTATTTAGACATGTTTAGCCCCTCAATTGCTGAAAATTTTAGACCAAGATGCCCCTCCATTATTGGACTAAGATTAATCCTAACCTTTAATTTGAGGTCAAGATAGGAATTTGTGGAATTTGCCAACCACCCCACTAAGTGATATGTTTAAGCCCTGCACTCTCCCCACTCACTCTCCATCTCCCCTCATTTCTTTTTCCCCAAGCCGGCCAGCTCCCCCTCTCTCCTGTGCTCACTCTCCCTCTCTTCCTCTCCTTCACAACTATGTGAGGAGCGACCACTGCCGAGCTCGCCGGAGCGCCGCCACATGCAGCCCGACGGACTACCGTGTGCCAAGACCGGCTGCCTCACCATCCAACCGTCCCAACCGACTCTCTCTCTCCATTTCCCTCCTTCGACCGTGAGGAACACCGCAGATTAGCCCCTTGGCCATGAACCGCCACGGCCACGCCACCACCGCAGCTTTTCGAGGCCACCGTTCATTGGTATCGCTGCCACGCCACCACCACCCTCCTTTCCCACTTGAACCATCACACCATCACCACCGACCAGCATCTCTCCCCTTCGCCGTCACAACCGCCGAGGTCCGCCGATCACCGGACTGCCACCGAGCACCGCTACATGAGCCACCGTCCGCCACCATGAACCCACTCGGTCCGCCCGTTTCTCGCCGATTTAGCCACTAGATTGTAGCTTAGGAGATTGTGAGTAATTACCCTTTAAACCCTAATTAGGCTAGTTAAGCATTTCTAGATAGTTTAGGTTAATTTAGGGGTTACATTAGGGTGTTTTTAGGGGTCATTAGTGGCTGATTGTTGGAGATTGATTATCTGCTGATCATGGGAGTCCATTATACTGATTTGGGAGTGGAATAATGGCCTAGAGTGACTTGATTTGATGGCTTCCCATGGTGCGTTTCATTGGTCTAAGTTCGAGTGAATTAGGGCTTAATTATGGAAATTCCGAATATGCCTTGAATTGTTCCATGTGATGACTGATTTATACTCATTTGTGATTGATATTGTGATGCCATGTTGCATGCCTAGGGTGGCTGAGAATGAGGAGACATGGCGGGTCGAGTGTATGTGAAGTGGTGTCGTTTTAATCGCATGAATTATGTGTATCAATTATATGCCATGCCGAGTGATACTAAATTAAGCAATTGGACATGTTGATATGGCACATTAAGTATGCTAGATAGTGAATTGAGCAGGTCGTGGCATTGTTTGGGCATATCTTGTTATGATTAGATTATGTGCCTAGTTTGGAATTTAATGCTCATTGTACATCATGTGATTGCCCAAGTGTTGGATTGTATGGCCATGCATTTCATATGCTAAGTATGGGCTTGAGACGAGAAATGTGCGTGTATGCGTGCCTGACATGAGCATGTGATCATTACAAAGCCCTGATGCATTTTACGCGGGGTCTAGATAAAATTGGTTGTGTGCATGTGTGATCGCAATAAGCCCTGATGCGTGTTATGGGGGTATTGAACCCATCCGGATGCGTTTTACGCGGAACGATGTCTGGTTCTACCGGAAGACAACTAGCCTAATGTGTTTTAAGCGGGTTTTGGTTAGTATATAGAGATCTGTGTTGCGCCTGATGCGTTTTACGAGGGCTAGAGATACTGGGCCTGATGCGTTTTACACGGGCCATGAAGTGTTGAATATTGAATAACAGACATGATGCGTCTTATGCGGGTCAAACATGAAGCGTTTTACGCGAGTCGAACTCTAATTGAGAAATGAGTAGTGTGCCAGTGTGCATTATTGAGCCGGATCATGAGCATGATCATATTGCTGGCATGTGTATGAATGAGTGCATTGGCAGGTGTGCAGGTATGGGCGACTCGGTGACTCATGTGCGATACGGACATTAAGGAGCATGAGCATGTGTATGGCGTACGTGTGACTAAGTGTGTTCACGTATGTGCCATGAATATTATTATGAATTACCTAACCTGCAGGGTCACTGACGTGATCAATTTGGGCCCAAGGGCCTAGATCAATTGTTGTTATTGTGGTTGTTATACTGGCTTTTGTGAATTGTTACTTGTGAGGAGGTGCATGTTAGTCTAGTTTAGGTTTAGGGGGTTTTACTCGCTGAGACTTGTTCTCATTGTTGTATAACCCAACTTTTCAAACCCCCGACCCTGAGGATGTCGAAAATTCCCATATGCTTTGGGATCCCACATCAGATAGAGCGAACGGTGACCGAGTACCCCGTAAGGAACGGGGATACGTATATTAGGCATTATACTATAGTATGGGTTGATGTGGGGGAAACCTATTACCACGCCCACGAGTACATAGCTTGGTGCTTTAGGGACCACTACGGGGAGTACGGACCTCTCCGAACTTTTGATGTCCCGTTCAATAGGCTGGGTGAGATGGATCCGTAAAGTGCCGATGGAGATCTAGTTAACCCCGAAGCTTCGACTGAGGAGAGTTCGAGTGCTGACACCAGACCTATCGTCTAGGAGATGGACGAACTAGACCCGATGGACAATGAGCCGGCGAATAGGGACTCTGACTCGGAGCCGATGGAGTCGAATGAAGAGCCAAAGCCCATGGAGCAGGACCCCGAGCAGGAGGGCGAACCTGAGGAGATGGATTCAGAGGAAGAGCCGGTAGAGGTCGAGTCCGAGTTGGATTCCCTAGACTCCAAGGTGGAGCTACCTGATAGCTCTTTCGAGTCCTTGGAATCTGACCCGGACTGGGTTCCGTAGCGTCAGCATTAGTTTTAGTCAGGTCGGGCCAGTACCTTTTTCACTGAAGCCCCACCTTAGCCTAGTAGATTGACCACCCTAGCCACTTACCCTCTTTTTGTTAGTGGTGGCCATTGACACGCTTTTGAGTACTTGCTATAAATGGATATTATATATGCTCAGTGTTAATGCAAGTGTAACTTTATAATGTTGCTCGTTGTTGTTGTTTGTGCTATCTTTGGTCACGTATTTATTTTGTACGAGTGATTTATATATTGCTTCCGCATGTGCAATGATCTCTGTGTTGGGTGTTGGGTCAACGACGCGTCATGGGACATCGCGCAAAATAGACCTCGGTTAGATGTTCGCACGCCATAGGGTTTGAGGCGTGACATCTCCCATTAATTTGGTATCAAAGCAAGGTCAGCTCGATCTACTTAGGTCGAAGCCTGGAGTGATAAAAAGCGATGACCTTGGGTAGCCAATAGGGAGATCGTATGTGTTACGTGTATCTCGTGACTGCCTGTGTCTTGAGTGACTAGTTGTTTGGACTGACCCATAAAATGCAAGTGTGACAGGACCCGAGGTAAGTGTACCTGTCCCTCTTGTTAAGACTCGTGCTGCTTGTGTTAGGCCGCATACTGAGTGGTTGATTGCTATTGTGGATTCCCTGTCTAGGACCTTAGATCGGTTTAGCTTAGTTTAGGTCTCTAATTCCTTAATGGAATTATAGCAGGTAGGTGAGTAGTAAAGGTTGTAAAGATGAGAAGAAGGGGAAAGAAAACCCAAGGACAATCCAAAGCAGTAGGCCAACAGACCAAAGACCCAAGACTGGAGGATGTTATTCAGATCCTGCAAGAGATAGGGAATATTATGGGCAGGCAGAGGGCCGCCATTATTGCTCAGGCTGCTAAGGCCACAGCGACTGCTACTATGAATGGAAACAATGCCCACTAAAGACAGGGCTAGATGGCAGTGAATCGACAGATGCACCAACTGGTGGAACAGTTTCTCAAGCTAAAGTCGCCTAAGTTTAATGGTAGAGGTCACCCCGAGGCTGTATCGCGATGGGTAGAAGAATTAGAGAAAGCCTTTAAAGTACTGGGGGGCACCGAGACTGAAAAAGTGACCCTGGCAGTGTATCAGCTGCAGGACAATGCGAACGATTGATGGATAGCCACCAGGGACAGAGTATTCCCAAAGGGTATTGCCCAAACTTGGGCCATGTTCACCGAGAGCTTCTATGAAAAATACTTCTCGAAGAGTGCCTAAGAAAGGAAACTGGCGGAATTTGTGCGACTTTGCCAAGGGTAGATGACCGTGGATTAATATGAGGCAGAGTTCGCAAGATTATCAAAGTTTGCGCCTAGGATAGTTGAGAATCCCGCAGGATAAAGTTCGGAGATTTTGGGACAGACTAAAGCTGGATCTTCGAAGCTAGAAGATTTCCTTGAACATCCGACATTATGGGGAGATGTATGAACGAACTCAAGCTATTAAGCGGGATCAAATAGAAAGGGCAACCGTTGCTGGGTTGCAGTTTGCCCAGAATAGGGATAACTGCCGATTCGGGAAGAAGCCGATGGTGAGAAATAGGTGATTTATCCCACCAGCAAGAAGTAACATTGGAAAGCCAAACCATCAACTGAACCGATTTGGGGCTTGCTTCAAATGTGGGAGTTTGGAGCATCAGATCAAAAATTGTCCCTAGCAACACCCCTCAGGACCATTGGTACAACCCTGGATAGAGAATCAGGCCGGAAATCCCCCACCGGCTAATCAAGGTCGACTGTCAATGCAAGGAAGGGTTTATGCGATGGCGCACAGAGAGGCTGAGGACATGTCAGGCGTGGTCACAAGTACGATTTCTCTATGTGATCATGCAGCGCATGCCTTATTTGATATGGGGACAACCAATTCTTTTATAGCAGAATAGTTTGTTAGACTTGTTGGGATTGAGCCTGTTATGCTTGAGACTGTGCTATATTTGATGACCCCATTGAATGATAAAGTGATAGTCTCGTTAGGGTGTCCTAACTGTAAGATAGTGATCGGGGATAGAGAAGAAAGTATCGACTTGCCAGTATTGGCCATGTACAATTTTGATGTGATAATTGGGATGGATTGGCTAGTGAGGCAAAAAGCCGTTATGGATTGCGACAATAGGGTGATCCAATTTAACCCGATTGGACGTCCTAGGTTTGAATTTCAGGGAAACCAAGGAGGAATCTCGATACTTTGGATTTCCTCTCTCGAGGTGACTAAGTTGTTGGACAAAGGTTGTGAAGGATATTTAGTAAATGTGGTCGATCCAACACTGGCGGAACCAAAGTTAGAAGAAATACTCGTGGTGTTCAATTTTCCTCAGGTTTTTTCCTTAGGAATTGTCGGGTTTGCCACTAGAACGGGAAGTAGAATTTGTAATAGAATTGGCCCCAGGAACCGAACCAATCTCCAAGGCGCCTTATTGAATGTCTCTGACGGAATGAAAAGAGCTGAAAGTCCAGATGCAAGAGTTGTTAGACAAGGATTTTATCCGCCCGAGTGCGTCTCCATGGGGAGCGCCAGTCCTCTTTGTGAGGAAGAAAGACGGGACTCTGAGATTGTGCATAGATTACCGATAGTAGAATAGGGTAACCGTGAAGAATAAATATCAACTGCCGAGGATCGTTGACCTATTCGATCAATTGCAAGAAGCATCAGTATTCTCCAAGATTGATCTACGGACCAGGTATCATCAACTGAGAATTTGGAAGTATGAACCAGACCCAACCCATGTTCTGAGGTACGAGGAGATAGATGTGGACGACAAGATATCATACGTGGAGAGGCCAGTAAGGATCGAGGACAGAAAGGATCGAGCACTACGGAATAAGATGATCCCGATGGTTAAGGTCACCTAGGAGAACTATGGAACGGAAGGTGTCACCTGGGAAAGTGAAGAGGCCATGTGACGTCAACACCTCTACTTGTTTGAGTAAATAGGTGTAGATTGTAAATTTCGAGGACGAAATTTTTGTAAGGGGGGAAGAGTCGTAACATCCTTAATTTTGACCCATTTTCCGGGATCAATGAAATTGATATTATTTCTCATTTAATTTCAGTAAATCTCACCCGAAACCGATCATTCTCGGGATACTAACAAAAAAGGAATTGCTAACAAGGAAATGGTACGTGGACCAGAAACCCAATCGCGAATCGAGCACCGATTTCGAGAAACAACAAGGAAATATTTCGGGCCAATGTGGGTCGATCAAAGGAAGGTGACGGATTTGGTTTGGTCAACGACGACGATTGGATCGCGGGCGATTCAACACGATCGAGAGTATACGCGGCGAATGAATCCCAAACTTCATCCGAACGATCGCGACCTCTGGAACTAGCGATAATTCCTCGCGTTCTCCTGGTAATCAAGACCGTCAGGACTTGAGTAACCCTAGGTTGATACGTGTAAATCCTAAACAGTCGCCCCGTTGATAAGAGACCCTAAAATTGTGATTGAGCAATTTTGATCGTGAAATTAGATCCGGACTTGGACGTCGAATTTCATGGACGTACGCAATTATTTTGCGAGGACAACGTCATTTTAGTGTGGCCAAATATATTTAGGGTCAGTACTGTCAAAAAATAGAAATTCGACCCGAAATTAGAAAATTACGATTTTGCCCCTAAGCCTCTCAAGTGTATTCCCTATTTTGGGGTAAAATGGGATGGCATTTTGGGGATTTATTTGGACATGTTCAGCCCCTCAATTGCCGAAAAGTTTGGATCAAGATGCCCCTCCATTATTGGACTAAGATTAATCGCAACCTTTCATTTGAGGTCAAGATGGGAATTTGAGGAATTTGCCAACCACCCCACTAAGTGAAATGTTTAAACCTTGCACTCTCCCCACTCACTCTCTCTCTCCCCTCATTTCTTTTTCCCCAAGCCTGCCAGCTTCCCCTCTCTCCCATGCTCACTCTCCCTCTCTTCCTCTCCTTCCCAACCGCCTGAGGAGCGACCACCGCCGAGCTCACCGGAGCGCCACTGCAAGCCGATTGCCGGACCGCCGTGTGCCAAGACCAGCCGCCTCACCATCCAACCGCCCCGACCGACTCTCTCTCTCTCCATTTCCCTCCTTCGACCGTGAGGAACACCGCCGATCAGCCCCTTGGCTGTGAACCGCCGCGGCCACACCACCGCCGCCACTTTCCGAGGCCGCCGTTCACCCGTCTCGCCGCCACGCCGCCACCACCCTCCTTTCCCACTTGAACCGTCACACCATCACTACCGACCAACATCTCTCCCCTTCGCCGTTACAACTGCCAAGGTCCGCCAATCGCCGAACCGCTGCCAAGCACCGCCGCGTGAGCCGCCGTCCGCCACCGTGAACCCACTTAGTCCGCCCGTTCCCCGGCCGATTCAGCCACTAGCTTGGAACTTAGGAGATTGTGAGTAATTACCCTCTAAACCCTAATTAGACT
Organism: Syzygium grande; assembly: GCA_024733475.1. Taxonomy (NCBI): domain Eukaryota; kingdom Viridiplantae; phylum Streptophyta; class Magnoliopsida; order Myrtales; family Myrtaceae; genus Syzygium; species Syzygium grande. The sequence continues at coordinate 11,842,878 of JAMXDD010000008.1, forward strand.
AGTTAAACATTTCTAGATAGGTTAGGTTAATTTAGGGGTTAAATTAGAGTGTTTTTAGGGGTGATTAGTGGCTTATTGTTAGAGGTTGATTATGTGCTGATCATGGGAGTCCATTGTGCTGATTTGGGAGTGGAATAATGGCCTAGAGTGACCTAATTCGATGACTTCCCATGGTGCGTTTAATTGGTCTACGTTCGGGTGAATTAGGGCTTAATTATGGAAATTCAAAATATGCCTTGAATTGTCCCATGTGATAACTGATTTATGCTCATTTGTGATCGATATTGTGATGCTGTGTTGCATGCTTAGGGTGGCCGAGAATGAGGAGACATGGCGGGCCAAGTGTATGTGAAGTGGTGTCGTTTTAATCGCGTGAATTATGTGTATCAATTATATGCCATGCCGAGTGATACTAAATTGAGCAATTGGACATGTTGATGTGGCACATAAAGTATGCTAGATAGTGAATTGAGCAGGTCATGGCATTGTTTAGGCATATCTTGGAATGATTGGATTATGTGCCTAGTTTGAAATTAAATGCTCATTGTGCATCATGTGATTGTCCGAGTGCTGGATTATATGGCCACGCATTTTGTGTATTGAATATGGGCTTGAGACGAGAAATGTGTGAGTATGCGTGCCCGACATGAGCATGTGATCACTATAAAGCCCTGATGCGTTTTACGTGGAGTCTTGGTAAAATTGGTTGTGTGCATGTGTGATCACAATAAGCCCTGATGCCTGTTACAGGGGGTATTGAACCCGTCCGGATGCGTTTTACGAGGGACGATGTCCGGTTCTACTAGAAGACAATCAGCCTGATGCGTTTTACTCTGGTTTTGGTTAGTATATAGAGATCCGTGTTATGCCTAATGCGTTTTACGCGAGCTAGAGACACTGGTCCTGATGCGTTTTACGCGGGCCATGAAGTGTTGGATATTGAATAACAGACCTGATGCATTTTAAGCGGGTCAGACCTGAAGCGTTTTACGCGGGTCGAACTTTAATTGAGAAATGAGCAGCGTGCCAGTGTGCATTATTAAGGCGAATCATGAGCATGATCATATTGCTGGCATGTGTATGCATGAGTGCATTGGCAGGTGTGCAGGTATGTGCGACTCGGTGACTCGTGTGCGATACGGACATTAAGGAGCATGAGCATGTGTATGGCATACGTATGACTAAGTATGTTCGCATATGTACCATGAATATTATTATGAATTGCCTAACCTGCATGGTCAGTGACGTGATCGATTTGGGCCCGAGGGTCTAGGTCAATTGTTGTTATTGTGGTTGTTATACTGGTTTTTGTGAATTGTTGCCTGTGAGGAGGTGCATGTTAGCCTAGTTTAGGTTTAGGGGTTTTACTCGCTGATACTCGTTCTCATTATTATATAACCCAACTTTTCAAACCCCCAACCCTAAGAAGGAGGGCGAACCTAAGGAGATAGATTTAGAGGAAGAGCCGGCAGAGGCCGAGTCCAAGCTGGATTCCCTAGACTCTAAGGTCGAACTATCTGATAGCTCTTCCGAGTCCTTGGGATCTGACCCGGATTGGGTTCCGTAGCGTCAGCATTAGTTTTAATCAGGTCGGGCCAGTACCTTTTTCACCGGAGCCCCACCTTAGCCTAGTAGACTGACCACCCTGGCGACTTACCTTCTTTTTATTAGTGGTGGCCGTTGACCCATTTTTAAGTCCTTCTATGTACTTGATGTAAATGGATATTGTATATGTTTAGTGTTAATGCAAGTGTAACTTTATAATGTTGCTTGTTGTTGTTGTTTGTGCTATCCTTGGTCACGTATTTATTTTGTACGAGTGATTTATATATTTCTTCTGCATGTGCAATGATCTCTGTGTTAGGTGTTGGGTCGGCGACGCATCATGGGACGTCGTGCAAAATCGACCTCGATTAGAATGTTGCGCGCCATAAAGTTTGAGGCGTGACATCCCTCGTTAATTTGATATCAAAGCAAGGTAAGCTCGATCCAATTATGTTGAAACCTAGAGTGATAAGAAGCGATGACCTTCGGTAGCCAATAGGGAGACCGTGTGTGCTAGGTGTACCTCTTGATTATTTATGTCTTGAGTGACTGGTTGTTTGGACTGACTCGTAAAATGCAAGTGCGACAGGACCCAAGGTAAGTGTACCTATCCCTCTTATTGGACTCATGCTACTTGTGTTAGGCCGCATGCTGAGTGGTTGATTGCTGCTGTGGATTCCCTGCCTAAGACCTTAGACCGGTTTAGCTTAGTTTAGGTCTCTAATTCCTTAATGGAATTATTACAGGTAGGTGAATAGTAAAGGCTGTAAGGATGAGAAGAAGGGGAAAGAAAACCCAAGGACAGTCCAGTGCAGTAGGCCAACAGGCCAAAGACCCAAGACTAGAGGATGTTATTCAAACCCTACAAGAGATAGGGAATATTATGGGCAGGCAAAGGGCAACCACTATTGCTTAGGCTGCTGAGGCCAGAGCAACTACTACTGTGAATGGAAACAATGCCCACCAAAGATAGGGCTAGATGGCGGTGAATCGACAGATACATTAACTGGTGGAACAGTTTCTCAAGCTGAAGCCGTCTAAGTTTAATGGTAGAGGTGACCCCAAGGCTGCACTGCGATGGGTAGAAGAATTAGAGAAAGCCTTTAAAGTACTGGGGTGCATTGAGACTGAAAAAGTGACCCTGGCAATGTATCAGCTGCAGGACAAAGCGAACGATTGGTGGAAGGCCACCAAGGGACAGAGTATTCCCAAAGGGTACTGCCCAGACTTAGGCCATGTTCACCGAGAGGTTCTATGGAAAATACTTCTCAAAGAGTGCCCAGGAAAGGAAACTAGCAGAATCTATGAGACTTCGCCAAGGGCAGATGGCCGTGGATCAATATAAGGTGGAGTTCGCAAGATTATTGAAGTTTACGCTCAGGATGGTTGAGAATCCTGCAGATAAAGTTCGGAGATTCCGGGACGGACTAAAGCCGGATCTTTGAAGCTAGATGATTTCCTTGAACATCCGAGATTATGGGGAGATGTATGAATGAGCTCAAGCTATTAAGCGGGATCAAGTGGAAAGGGCAACCGCTGCTGGGTTGCGGTTTGCCCAGAATAGGGATAACTGTCACTTCTGGAAGAAGCCGATGGCGAGAAACAGGTGATTTGTCCCACCGACAAGAAGGAACATTGGAAAGCCGAACCATCAACTGAATAGATTTGGGGCTTGCTTCAAATGTGGGAGTTTGGAGCATCAAATCAGAAATTGTCCCCAGCAACGCCCCTCAGGACCATTGGTACAATCGTAACAACCCCGGATAGGGAATCAGGCCGAAAATCCCCTACCAGCTAATCAAGGTCGACCGCCAGTGCAAGGAAGAGTTTATGCGATGACGCATAGAGAGGCTAAGGACACGCCGAGCGTGGTCACATGTACAATTTCTCTATGTGATCATGCAGCACATGCCTTATTTGATCTAGGGGCAACCAATTCTTTTATAGCAGAATAGTTTGTTAGACTTGTTGGGATCAAGCTTGTTATGCTTGAGATCGTGCTGTATCTGATGACCCCATTGAATGATAAAGTGGTAGTCTCGTTAGGGTGTCCTAACTGTAAGATAGTGATCAGGGATAGAGAAGAAAGTGTCGACTTGACAGTATTGGCCATGTACAATTTTGATGTGATAATTGGGATGGATTGGCTAGTGAGGCAAAAAGCCGTTATGGATTGCGACAATAGGGTGATCCAATTTAACTCAATTGGACGTCCTAGGTTTGAATTTCAGGGAAACCGGGAGGAATCTCGATCCTTTGGATTTCCTCACTCGAGGTGACTAAGTTGTTGGACGAAAGTTGTGAAGGATATTTAGTAAATGTGGTCGATCCAACAATGGCGGAACCAAAGTTAGAAGAGATACCCGTGATGTTCAATTTTCCTAAGGTTTTTCCTTAGGAATTGCCGGGTTTGCCACCAGAGCGGGAAGTAGAATTCGTAATAGAATTGGCCCCAGGAATCGAGCCAATCTCGAAGGCGCCTTATCGGATGTCTCTAACAAAATTGAAAGAGTTGAAAGTCCAGATACAGGAGTTGTTAGACAAGGATTTTATCCCCGAGTGCGTCTCCATGGGGAGCGCCGGTCCTATTTATGAGGAAGAAAGACGGAACTCTGAGGTTGTGCATAGATTACCGACAATTGAACCGGGTAACCGTGAAGAATAAGTATCCACTGCCGAGGATCGATGACCTGTTCGATCAATTGCAAGCAGCATCAGTATTCTCCAAGATTGATCTACGGACCGGGTATCATCAACTGAGAATCCGGAAGGAGGATATACCCAAGACTGCGTTTCGGACGAGATACGGGTACTATGAGTTCACAGTGATGCCCTTCGGTCTAACCAATGCCCCTGCTGCCTTCATGGACCTAATGAATATTGTATTGAAAGAGTTCCTAGATCGGCTTGTGATAGTTTTCATCGACGATATTTTGGTATACTCGAAGAGCCCCAAGGAACATGAAGTATATTAGACTGAGGTACTACGAACCTTAAGAGAACACGCATTGTACGCCAATTTCAGTAAGTCCGAGTTTTGGCTTAACAGAATAGCATTCCTTGGACATATAATCTCGGGAGATGGAATTTCTATGGACCCGATGAAGATTGAGGCAGTAACTAAGTGGCCAAGACCGACGTTAGTGACTGAGATCAAAAGTTTCTTAGGTTTGGCCGGGTATTATCGATGTTTTGTAGAAGAGTTCTCGTCGATAGACATGCCATTGACACGACTGCTCAAGAAGGAAACCAAGTTTGAATGGGACGAAAAATGTGAAAGAAGTTTCTAGGAGCTGAAGCATAGACTGACAATCGCCCTAGTATTGACCATTCCGTCCAGACCAGAAGGATTTAAGGTCTACAGCGATGCGTCACTAAGAGAACTTGGTTGTATGTTGATGCAACACGGAAGGGTAGTAGCATATGTGTCATGCCAATTGAGGCCACACGAGATGAATTATCCAACACATGACTTGGAACTGGCAATAATCATTTTCGCCCTAAAGATTTGAAGGCACTATTTGTGCGAGGAAAAGTTCCAGATTTACACTGACCACCAGAGCCTTAAGTACCTATTTTCGCAGAAACGAATTAAATATGAGGCAGCGCTGATGGATGGAACTTCTTAAGGATTACGACTGCGACATCCTGTATCATCCCGGAAAGGCGAATCGAGTAGCAAATGCGCTAAGTCGTAAGTCAAGTATGACGCATATAATGGTCAGAGAGTGGATCCTATTGGAAAGGCTCAGAGATTCAGAATTCAAGTTTGAGATAAGCCACGTGTCGAACTTGCTCGCCACATTGAGGATCGAACCGAAGATCCAAGCCAAGATTAAAGAACTGCAGTCTACGGACCAGGAGATACAAAAGATTGTTGGAATGGACGCCGCTACAAGAAAGTCGAATTTCCAGGTGAGCGAGAACAGAATTTTGAAGTTCCCGAGGATGACTGTGCATGCCCGATGACATGGAGCTTAAGGAAGAAATTTTAAGGGAGGCACATCGCAGCAATTATAGTATCCACCCAAGCAGTACAAAGATGTACTAGAACGTACGGCAATATTATTGGTGGAATGGACTGAAAAAGGATATAGTCAAGCACGTGGCGAAGTGCCTAACCTGTCAGCAAGTGAAGGCACAACATTATAAACCTGGAGGATTATTGCGACCATTGGAAATTCCTGGGTGAAAATGGGAGCACATCACCATAGATTTCGTCACGGGATTATCAAGAAGCCAGAGATGACATGATTCCATTTGGGTGATAGTGGATCGACTGACTAAGTCAGCGTACTTCCTGACAGTGCAGAAGGATTTCAAGTTGGAAAAGTACGCATAGTTGTATGTACGACAGATCGTCAGATTACATGGAGTGCCAGTAACAATCACATCGGACTGTGATCCGAGATTTACGTTCAATTTCTAGAAAAGTCTGCAAACAACCTTAGGAATGAAGTTGCAATTCAGTACAGCCTATCATTCACAAATGGATGGTCAATCAGAAAGGACGATCCAAACCTTGAAGGATATGTTGAGAGCCTGTATATTGGACTTCCAAGGTAAATGGGAGGAGCAATTACACTTGGTGGAATTTACTTACAATAACAGCTATCAGCAAAGCATTCAAATGGCACCGTTTGAGGCCTCGTATGGCAGAGCCTATAGGACGCCGGTGTACTGGAATAAAGTTGGTGAAAGGAGTATCATAGGCCTAGAATGGTACAAGAGACGGTTAAGGCTGTTGAGATTATTCGGGAAAGGCTAAGGACAGCGCAGAGTCACCAAAAAAGCTATGCCAATCGAAGACGACGACCCTTAGAGTTTCAGGTTGGAGACCATGTGTTTCTCAAGGTGTTGCCGATGAAGGGATTGTCCCGATTTGGTAAGAAAGAGAAACTGAGCCCGAGATTTGTCGGTCCATTTGAGATTTTAGAGAAGATCGGAGATATGGCTTATCAACTTGCATTACCGCCCAACTTGTCCCAAGTGCACAACGTATTCCATATGTCGATATTGAGGAAGTATGAACCAGACCCAACCCATGTTCTGAGGTACGAGGAGATAGACATGGACGACAAGGTGTCGTACGTGGAGAGGCCAAGAAGGATCGAGGATAAAAAGGATCGAGTACTACGGAATAAGAGGATCCCGATGGTTAAGGTCATCTAGGAGCACCATGGAACGGAAGGTGTCACCTGGGAAAGTGAAGAGGCCATGCGACGTCAATACTCCCACTTGTTTGAGTAGATAGGTGTAGATTGCAAATTTCGAGGACAAAATTTTTGTAAAGGGGAAGAGTTGTAACATCCTAAATTTTGACCCATTTTCGGGATCAATGAAATTAATATTATTTCTCATTTAATTTTAGTAAGTCTCGCCCGGAACTGATCATTCTCGAGATACTAACCAAAAGGGATTGGCTAACTAGGAAATGGTACGTGAACCCAGGAACCCGATCGCGAATCGAGCACCGATTCCGAGAAATGACAAGGAAATATTTCGGGCCAATGTGGGCCGATGAAAGGAAGGTGACGGATTTGGTTTGGCCAACAACGTACGATTGGATCGCGGGTGATTCCGCACGATCGAGAGTACGCGCGGCGAATGAATCCCAAACTTAATCCGAACGATCGCGACCTCTGGAACTAGCGATAATTCCTCGCGTTCTCTTGGTAATCGAGACCGTCAGGACTCGAGTAACCCTAGGTCGATACGCGTAAATCCTAAATAGCTGCCCGTTAGTGAGAGACCCTAAAATTGTGATTGAACAATTTTGATCACGAAATTGGATCCGAACTTGGACGTCGAATTTCATGGACGTACGCGACTATTTTGCGAGGACAACGTTATTTTAGTGTGGCCAAATATATTTAGGGTCGGTACGATCGAAAAATGGAAATTCAGCCCGAAATTGGAAAATTACAATTTTGCCTCTAAGTCTCACAAGTACATTCCCTATTTTGGGGTAAAATGGGAGGGCATTTGGGGGATTTATTTGGACATGTTCAGCCCCTCAATTGCCAAAAATTTTGGACCAAGATGCCCTTCCATTATTGGACTAAGATTAATCCCAACCTTTCATTTGAGGTCAAGATGGGAATTTGTGGAATTTGCCAACCACCCCACTAAGTGAAATATTTAAGCCTTGCACTCTCCCCACTCACTCTCTCTCTCCCCCTCATTTCTTTTTCCCCAAGCCGGCCAACTCCCCCTCTCTCCCATGCTCACTCTCCCTCTCTACCTCTCCTTTCCGGCCATGTGAGGAGCGACCGCCGCCGAGCTCGCCAAAGTGCCGCCGCACGCTGCCCACCGGACCGCCGTGTGCCAAGACCGGCCGCCTCACCATCCAACCGTCCCGACCGACTCTCTCTCTCTCTCCATTTCCCTCCTTCGGCCGTGAGGAACACCGCCGATCAGCCCCTTGGCCGTGAATTACCGCGGCTACACCGCCGCCGCCACTTTCCGAGGCCGCCGTTCACCCATCTCACCACTACGCCGCCACCACCCTCCTTTCCCACTTGAACCATCACACCATCACTACCGACCAACATCTCTCCCCTTCGCCATCACAACCGCCGAGGTCCGCCGATCGCCGAACCACTGCCGAGCACCGCCGCATGAGCCGCCGTCCGCCGCCGTGAACCCACTCGGTCCGCCCGTTCCCCGCCGGTTCAGCCACTATATTGGAGCTTAGGAGATTGTGAGTAATTACCCTCTAAACCCTAATTAGGCTAGTTAAGCATTTCTAGATAGGTTAGGTTAATTTAGGGGTTAAATTAGGGTGTTTTTAGGGGTGATTAGTGGCTGATCATTAGAGGTTGATTATGTGCTGATCATGGGAGTCCATTGTGCTGATTTGGGAGTGGAATAATGGCCTGGAGTGACCTGATTCAATGACTTCCCATGGTGCGTTTAATTGGTCTACGTTTGGGTGAATTAGGGCTTAATTATGGAAATTCAAAATATGCCTTGAATTGTTCCATGTGATAACTGATTTATGCTCATTTGTGATCGATATTGTGATGCCGTGTTGCATGCTTAGGGTGGCCGAGAATGAGGAGACATGGCGGGCCGAGTGTATGTGAAGTGGTGTCATTTTAATCGCGTGAATTATGTGTATCAATTATATGCCATGCCGAGTGATACTAAATTGAGCAATTGGACATGTTGATGTGGCACATTAAGTATGCTAGATAAATTGAATTGAGCATGTCGTGGCATTGTTTGGGCATATCTTGGAATGATTGGATTATGTGCCTAGTTTGGAATTAAATGCTCATTGTGCATCATGTGATTGCCCGAGTGCTAGATTGTATGGCCACTCATTTTGTATGCTGAGTATGGGCTTAAGACAAGAAATGTGCGAGTATGCGTGTTCGACATGAACATGTGATCACTATGACGACAAGGTGTCGTACGTGGAGAGGCCAATAAGGATCGAGGATAAAAAGGATCGAGTACTACGGAATAAGAGGATCCCGATGGTTAAGGTCATCTAGGAGCACCATGGAACGGAAGGTGTCACCTGGGAAAGTGAAGAGGCCATGCAACGTCAATACTCCCACTTGTTTGAGTAGATAGGTGTAGATTGCAAATTTCGAGGACAAAATTTTTGTAAAGGGGAAGAGTTGTAACATCCTAAATTTTGACCCATTTTCGGGATCAATGAAATTAATATTATTTCTCATTTAATTTTAATAAGTCTCGCCCGGAACTGATCATTCTCGAGATACTAACCAAAAGGGATTGGCTAACTAGGAAATGGTACGTGAACCAGGAACCCGATCGCGAATCGAGCACCGATTCCGAGAAATGACAAGGAAATATTTCGGGCCAATGTGGGCCGATGAAAGGAAGGTGACGGATTTGGTTTGGCCAACAACGTACGATTGGATCGCGGGTGATTCCGCACGATCGAGAGTACGCGCGGCGAATGAATCCCAAACTTAATCCGAACGATCGCGACCTCTGGAACTAGCGATAATTCCTCGCGTTCTCTTGGTAATCGAGACCGTCAGGACTCGAGTAACCCTAGGTCGATACGCGTAAATCCTAAATAGCTGCCCGTTAGTGAGAGACCCTAAAATTGTGATTGAACAATTTTGATCACGAAATTGGATCCGAACTTGGACGTCGAATTTCATGGACGACGCGACTATTTTGCGAGGACAACGTTATTTTAGTGTGGCCAAATATATTTAGGGTCGGTACGATCGAAAAATGGAAATTCAGCCCGAAATTGGAAAATTACAATTTTGCCTCTAAGTCTCACAAGTACATTCCCTATTTTGGGGTAAAATGGGAGGGCATTTGGGGGATTTATTTGGACATGTTCAGCCCCTCAATTGCCAAAAATTTTGGACCAAGATGCCCTTCCATTATTGGACTAAGATTAATCCCAACCTTTCATTTGAGGTCAAGATGGGAATTTGTGGAATTTGCCAACCACCCCACTAAGTGAAATATTTAAGCCTTGCACTCTCCCCACTCACTCTCTCTCTCCCCTCATTTCTTTTTCCCCAAGCCGGCCAACTCCCCCTCTCTCCCGTGCTCACTCTCCCTCTCTACCTCTCCTTTCCGGCCATGTGAGGAGCGACCGCCGCCGAGCTCGCCAAAGTGCCGCCGCACGCTGCCCACCGGACCGCCGTGTGCCAAGACCGGCCGCCTCACCATCCAACCGTCCCGACCGACTCTCTCTCTCTCTCCATTTCCCTCCTTCGGCCGTGAGGAACACCGCCGATCAGCCCCTTGGCCGTGAATTACCGCGGCTACACCGCCGCCGCCACTTTCCGAGGCCGCCGTTCACCCATCTCACCACTACGCCGCCACCACCCTCCTTTCCCACTTGAACCATCACACCATCACTACCGACCAACATCTCTCCCCTTCGCCATCACAACCGCCGAGGTCCGCCGATCGACGAACCACTGCCGAGCACCGCCGCATGAGCCGCCATCCGCCGCCGTGAACCCACTCGGTCCGCCCGTTCCCCGCCGGTTCAGCCACTATATTGGAGCTTAGGAGATTGTGAGTAATTACCCTCTAAACCCTAATTAGGCTAGTTAAGCATTTCTAGATAGGTTAGGTTAATTTAGGGGTTAAATTAGGGTGTTTTTAGGGGTGATTAGTGGCTGATCATTAGAGGTTGATTATGTGCTGATCATGGGAGTCCATTGTGCTGATTTGGGAGTGGAATAATGGCCTAGAGTGACCTGATTCAATGACTTCCCATGGTGCGTTTAATTGGTCTACGTTTGGGTGAATTAGGGCTTAATTATGGAAATTCAAAATATGCCTTGAATTGTTCCATGTGATAACTGATTTATGCTCATTTGTGATCGATATTGTGATGCCGTGTTGCATGCTTAGGGTGGCCGAGAATGAGGAGACATGGCGGGCCGAGTGTATGTGAAGTGGTGTCATTTTAATCGCGTGAATTATGTGTATCAATTATATGCCATGCCGAGTGATACTAAATTGAGCAATTGGACATGTTGATGTGGCACATTAAGTATGCTAGACAGTGAATTGAGCATGTCGTGGCATTGTTTGGGCATATCTTGGAATGATTGGATTATGTGCCTAGTTTGGAATTAAATGCTCATTGTGCATCATGTGATTGCCCGAGTGCTAGATTGTATGGCCACTCATTTTGTATGCTGAGTATGGGCTTAAGACAAGAAATGTGCGAGTATGCGTGCCTGACATGAACATGTGATCACTATAAAGCCCTGATGCGTTTTACGTGGGGTCCAAATAAAATTGGTTGTATGCATGTGCGATCACAATAAGCCCTGATGCATGTTACGCAAGATATTGAACCTGACCTGTTGCGTTTTACGCGGGATGATGCCCGGTTCTACCAGAAGACGGTTTGTCTGATGCGTTTTACGCGGGTTTTGGTTCGTATATAGAGATCCGTGTTGTGCCTGATGTGTTTTACTCAGGCTAGAGACACTAGGCCTGATGCGTTTTACGCGGTCCATGAAGTGTTGGATATTGAATAACAGACCTGATGCATTTTAAGCGGGTCAGACCTGAAGCGTTTTACGCGGGTCGAACTCTAATTGAGAAATGAGCAGCGTGCCAGTGTGCATTATTGAGCCGGATCATGAGCATGGTCATATTGCTGGCTTGTGTATGCATGAGTGCATTGGCAAGTGTGCGAGTATGTGCGACTCGGTGACTCGTGTGCGATACAGACATTAAGGAGCATGAGCATGTGTATGGCGTACGTGTGACTAAGTGTGTTCACGTATGTGCTATGAATATTATTATAAATTGCCTAATCTGCAGGGTCAGTGACATGATCGATTTGGGCCCGAGGGCCTAGGTCAATTGTTGTTATTTTGGTTGTTATACTGGTTTTTGTGAATTATTGCCTATCAGGAGGTGCATGTTAGCCTAGTTTAGGTTTAGGGGGCTTTACTCGTTGAGACTCGTTCTCATTATTGTATAACCCAACTTTTCAGACCCCCGGCCTGAGGATGTCAGAAGTTCTCGTACGTTTTAGGATCCCGCATCAGATAGAATGAGCGGTGACCGAGTACTCCGTAGGGAATGGGGATACGAATATTAGGCATTATAATATAGTATGGGTTGATGTGGGGGAAACGTATTACCAGGCCCACAAGTACGTAGCTTGGTGCTTTAGAGACCACTTCGGGGAGTATGGACCTCTCCAGACTTTGGATGTCCTATTCAATAGGCTGGGTGAGGTGGATCCGCATAGTACCAATGGAGATCTAGTGAACCCCAAAGCTTCGACTAAGGGAGTTCGAGTGCTAACACTAGACCTGTTGTCTAGGAGATGGATGAGCCGGACCCAATGGATGAGGAGCCGGCGAATAGGGACTCTAACCCGAGCCGATAGAGTCGGATGAGGAGCCGAGCCCATAGAACAGGACCCCGAGCAAGAGGGCAAGCCTGAGGAGATGGACTCAGAGGAAGAGCCGGCAGAGGTCGAGTCCGAGCTGGATTCTCTAAACTCCAAGGTCGAGTTGTTTGATAGCTCTTCTGAGTCCTTGGAATCTAATCTAAACTGGGTTCCGTAGCGTCAGCATTAGTTTTAGTCAAGTCGGGTTAGTACCTTTTTTATCGGAGCCCCACCTTAGCCTAGTAGACTGACCACCCTAGCCACTTACCCTCTTTTTGTTAGTGGTGACCGTTGACCCGCTTTTGAGTCCTTTTATATAATTGCTGTAAATGGATATTTGTATATGCTCAGTGTTAATGCAAGTGTAACTTTATAATGTTGCTCGTTGTTGTTGTTTGTGCTATCCTTGATTACGTGTTTATTTTGTACGGGTGATTTATATATTGCTTCCGCATGTGCAATGATCTCTGTGTTGGGTGTTGGGTCGGCGACGCGTCTTGGGACGTCGCGCAAAATCGACCTCAGTTGAGATGTCCGTGCGCCATAGGATTCGGAGCGTGACATCAGGTATCACTTTATTCAAGAGACAGTTGCTGAGAGAAATATAACGGTAAAAAAAGTTGGTACAGCTGACAATCCTGGTAATATGTTGACCAAGCCAGTCCCCGCCAACAAGTTTAAGCATTGCTTGAACTTTATTGGCATGCTTGGTTGAGTTTACCCCTTCTAGGGCTTTGGTTGCGAGGCAAATGAAAGTTCTACATTTATTTTTGAAGTGGATATGTTCTTTTGTTGTAACCCTTGTTTCCTATACCGAGTTAGCTCACGTAGGCTTAGGGATGCCGAGAGAATGTGTTTGGCTTTATGACAGTTTTATTTTGGAACAAATTTTTATGGCGGTCCGCTCAAGCTGGAGCAAGCGAACAAATGTCTCTAGGGGGTTTGGAGGAGTAGCCTCCGAGGAAAATTTTTGGGGAGCCCTATTTATACTGCAGCTAGATTTTCTCATTAATGAAGATGAGAGATTTTTGTTTTGGAAGAGATTTGTGAGTCGTGAGATTTTGTTAAGTCGTTTTTCGACTTTTGAAAACTGTATTCTCTTTGATTATAGTGGAATCTTGATTTGTCTCGCCAGTGGACGTAGATCACCTTGTGATCGAATCACGTAAATTCTTGTATTTTGTATTTGTTTTTCCGTGTTTGTTTCGAACACCAAATCTCTCCAGAAGCTTCAAGGGTTGAAAATTTTGGGGCATGACGATCTACTTCAAAGATTATAGAGCACAGACTTCTTCTAGCAACTCCCCAAGAGAACTACACCCTTTGATATTCAAAGTCTCTAGGAGCTGAAGCTTAGAAATGGAGGGGTGAATTGTGATTAAATTGCAACATCGAGCAAGTACTAACATCTCCAAGGATGTGAAATTAGAGAAGTCGAGTGTCCTTCTCAACTTTGTGCAATCCATTAAATCCAGAACTTTTAATTTTTTTTGTCATCTGCAGAGTAAGAAAATATGGAATTAAAAAGAATGAAACACATTAATCATCCTAGATTTTTTACGTAAGTAAAATATGGTGCAACTAAGTCACATTTGACACTTCCTTCGGGGAAGACGGAATAATCTTCAATTCATGGTAAACATGTACCGTCAATGTAATTGAAAATTATTAAGTCCTTTTTTTTATAAATTTACTGCTCATAACTAAATCTTTGTGGTGAAATAGTAAGTTAGTAGTGAAACTCATAAGCTACTACAGATTTATAGTGATAAAACAGTTAGTTTGTTTGCAAAATATCACCGGTAACCCATATTACTTGTAAGATATATAAGGAATTAATTCATACTCTACAAGTGGAAAAACCTGCTCATTTGTACAAAACGAAAGGTTGATTATAATCTACTAGGGCAAGTCCGGTAAATCTATTATTTCGTTATTCGTTTACTGACTAACAAGTGTTAGTGCTTGTAAAATCAAAATAAATCTAATAATCTACTACAATTATATAGTAAAAGAAACAGCCTTTTGTTCATAAGTTACAATCGTTAACCAATACTACTAGTAAAGTATGTAAGCAATTCATAGTCCACCAGCTGAAAAACGCGCTCGCTTGTCAAAGTGAACGATAGTTTGTAGTCTACAAGGTTAGTTTAACTTGATAAATCAATTATTATATTTGCATGTTACTGAAAAAAAAAACTTGGTACTCTGTAAAATCGAAGCGATGATAATAATCTACTAAGCATTTACCAGGGTAAATAGCATTTTGTCTGTAAGTTACAACAATTTAACGACACTATTAGTAAAGAATCTAGGCAAATCGTGATCTACTAATTAATGAAGGGGATCACTTGTAGTATTCAAGAACAATTGGTAATCTGGTATGAGTTTTGATGATGGCATAATGTTAGCTATTTGGTAATTTATCGAACTAAAAAGTTGCCGATGAGTTTCTTCTTATCAACGATATTTCAAATTTACCATCTATCATTTAAATTCACAATGCACAAACAAGTTTCCGTTTCAGCAATGAATTTATAGAAGTCTGCTTGCAAATAGCCTTTGAAGTTTAAATCTTCCCATGGTTTAAAAATGTTACACATAGAACTATATTTCGAGTCTATCGACCTTACAAGAGTGGGGCACTTCTATATATCCCTCCCTCGTTCATCTTCAAGATGTAGCGTCGTAATTGAGTTACAAAATGGAAAATTGTAAAGCGTCATAAAAAATATTTATGATGTTACCATATTTCGTCTTGATCAAGTCTTAAAAGTGTAGTAAAAAGAGAGATGTACCGTACAGGGTTGTACCATAGGAACACCAAGGTTTGCTCTCCCCTTTTTTTAAAAAGGTCTAGGAGCGACCAGTGGAATCAAATCATGGCGCGTGAGGCTGGACGAACATAAATGAAAAGAATAATATTGACTCTAATACTACATTAGAAGGTTCAATCCAAAAATTTAAGCTGATAAATAGAAAGAGATCGCATGTATACAAAGAGCATATAAGACCTATTGTCAAGCAATGTGATACAATATTTCAACAATTAGCTATTAGAAAAGCGACTACAACAAGCCTTGAAGCATCCAAACTCCGAACTCCAAAGTAGGTAAATTTTGAATTCTTTAAACCAAGGCGATGATGGATGCTTGGATACTACTATGGACTGGTCAGCACAACTTATGATTCTTGTTAGTATGGATTTTAAGCATATCATATTTTTCTATGGCTCGATTACTAAAGCAGTCTCTGGTGAATAGATGAAATATAGTACAACAATGACATTTACTGGGATGATTTGCTGCTGCCATGCGATTCTATAGCTTCCTTTCCTTTCTTTTCAAATGTGTTTAGCTGGTTGTGGTCGACTCCAGATGTTAGACTAGCACATGATATTTTAGATCCGGGGAGCACGCCACCTATGTGTCCCGTGCAGTGATTGATCCGTAAAATGGAAAGAAGTTGAATGGAGTAAGGTATATCGTACCTGGATTTGGCTCCACCCACCCAAGTCATCTTCAATATTGCTCCTTGAAAGGTTTAGGATGACCAAACTAGCAAATTGAAAATTCTCCGCATAAAATTTTTTATTCGTAATTTCCCAACAAAACCATCTTAGCTCCGAAAGAAGATTCTCGAAGTTGCCAAAAAAATTAATGCCTTTCACTTGAAGAAACCTTAAATTTGGTAGAGCAGCTAATTCTTCAAACGCAATGCTGTGGTTGCAGCCATCGGAAGTCAGGCTTAGTGCTACCACATCTTCATTTCTCTACATATCACAGACTCAATATTGAGCAAGCAACATATGGTATACAAAGCTACAATAGTGACGATCCAAAGGCACGGTGAAACAATTTCTCCAATGATTGAGCTCGTCACATACGCTTTCCAAAACTAGGGCACACTCTTTTTCCCAACAAGTTGTTGTTTTCTCCTCTTCTATATAAACTAATTTTCGAGTCTGAAGGTATCATATTTTCGGTTTCTACTTTTCAGGAAATATAATTTTAATATTAATTCAAATTTCTTCTTAGTTTATTCTAAAAAAATCGGGGTTGAAAATAATCTTAAAATTCTTGATAAAGCAAGGTTTCTTTTCATTTTACCCGGATTACATGTGAACTGTTCTTTATTTTTTAAAATTTCAAAAGAGCTTCTTTCTATAGACAAGAACCAAGAAAATAAAGCCAACTGTCAGGCAATTTCTTATGGCTCTCTCTTGAATCGTTGAGACCTTTGACCTGAAGGTTTGACGTAGAGATGTAACCCCCGCAAGACAAAAGCGACGTTAAACAAAGCTATCTATTGGATGCATATTTTAACAAAATTGCTGCTTTAAATGGGAAAGAAATTTTCAAAGAATTTCTTGCACCAAATATTTTCAAACATATGCAGTTCCCGTTCACCTTTTTTCCCTCAAGTAGTTTCAGGGCATCCTCACAAATCCACACCCTACAAAACTTGCGAGGATATACTCGAAGAACAATGTATCTTCCAAAGTCTCGAACCTGGTCATGCATCCAAAACCCATTATCATCTCTAATTTTGATCAAAGACCTTTGAGAGAGAACCCTCATTGCAATGCTGGGAAAGTATCCACAATCCTTCCACATGATAATCGGATATGTTCTATCAGCATTGATGAAAAGGCAGGCTATATCTAAAAATACTTCTTGGTGCTTATTCTCTAATCATTCATAGCTTATCATTAATCTATCTCAGACATCCTCAAAAGGACCTTCTTTTAACTTCTTCAGCGTCTCATCCCGTACTTCTCTTTTCTCCAAATGCCCCAAATCTTTGCTCTAATCAAAAAGATTGGACCCTATCACCACAACAGCCAAAGGAAGCATGCCCACTGTACAAACAATTTCTCTTGAAAGAGCATCATGTTCTTCTACACCAGAGTCACTCCTGAATGCATGCTTATAAAATAGATGAAGTGCTAAATCAAATCTCATTCCACGAACTTCATAACGCAAAACTCCTTGGGGTTGGTTGAGGACCTCTTTATTGGATGGGCCCACTTGAGTCATCAATATGCTTTTGTCTCTAGTTGTAGTAATGATTCTACTACAAGAACAAAACCAATAAGATTTTCCGGCTAGTTTTTCAAGTTTCTCTTTCTTGTCTAAATCATCAAGAACAATGAGTACTTCTTTATTACTCAATGCTTTTTTGATGGTCTTGATCCCACCATCAACATCTTTAATTTGGTAAGCAATCCCATGACCAGCCAAATCTGATAAGAGCTTTTTTTGCAATTCTAAAAGACCACCATGAGGTCGCGATGATGCTCGAACGTCTTCAAGGAAACTACAACATTCAGAGTGAAAAGATAGTCTGTTGAACATGACTTTGGTGAGAGTTGTTTTTCCAACATCACCCATGCCATGGATACCGACAAAATGGACACCACCAAAGCCAACATCCAACAATTTCATTATGGCTTCCATTTGAGCAGTATCTTCAACAAAATGTTCGGTCACAATCACATGTATTAAGCTTACGTGAAACCTCTTCAACAATCGATTCAATTTGTTCTCCTTGGCTGCAGCAAGGCATGAAAATTTCATTTCAGTCAAAGACTTGATAGACTACAGGACTCTAGGGAACATGTAGATACATAACTCAGCTATTTCAACTACTCAAACAAATGGAAATTAAGCATTATAATCAGTTGAACAGGAAATTTTCGGGTGCTGGTTGGATTTGACCTAGTTTTCTTTTCCGGTTTGAGAAAAGTTATCACACACATCTCTTGACCTTTTGTAGGTTCTTGAGCACAATCTTTGTCAGAATTCCATTAACCTCTAATGCAATACACATTGATATAAGTTTAGACACACAAAGTTATTTCCAAAGAAAAATTGCAGGAAAATTCCCCTCTGCAAGAGCCTTCTTCCACGCTTCAACCAAATAGGGCCAAACTTATTCTTCTTTTCACACATGTGTTCAATATCTTCATACCGTCAATAATTTGTTTTCATTAAATTATTTATCCTAATATTTCATAAAGAGATATTGTAAGATCTTTTAAACGTCCCTTTTATGAATAGATGCATGGCATGTGCACTTTGTAATGTTAATTATGCACTCTTTTTAGAAAAAAGTTCTAATCATGTCTTGGTATAGTTTTAAAATTGCAATACTCCTATTAATTCAATAATTTCACCTGAGTTTGTTTTTGTAAAATTCTTGAGATTACCACGGGAGGTGAAAAATATAGAAAATTGATAGTTGATTAAGTGAAAAATATGACTACGTAAAAAGTTGGTCTTACCTGTCGGGTCGTATTGGCTCAACCCGATATGGATTGGAAAAATGCCTTGAGTGGGTTGGGTTTGACCCGATTTGTTGTGTTTTTAAAAAAATAGCCATTTTCTATTGTGGGTCCTCGGTTGTTTTGATCTAGCTTTCATTAACTTCTAATGCAAATCTCAAATAAAAATGACCAAATGCTTTTATGTTTGCGAATTTCGAGAGACAAACTTTCATTCAATGAAATGTAAATAATGTGCTTATTAACCATAAAAAGTTGAGGAAATTTACCCTTTGCCCTTAAGATCCCATCCCTTTATACGTGCAACCTCAGCAAGGGCATTTTCCCACAGCTTCAATTCGTCAGAGCCAAACTTCTTGTGCTTGGACATGGATTTTCTATACAACTTAGTTTTGAGCTTAACATCGTCAGGATTCACGTCATAAAAGATGGGAAGTATCTCTTTCTTCCCAGCTAATGTTGAGGTGCGTTCTACCATGTGAGCAACCACACGGAGACACCACGAACTGTTAGCGTAACCCTTAGAGAAGATAGGTATGTAGATTTGAGACTTGTCAAGTGCTTTCAAAAGCTCTCCACCAATTTCTTTCCTGACTCAGAGTTCTTCGTTGCCGAAGAAAATGCATATTCCAGCATCTCTCAAGTGATGGTAGAGGCAATTAGTGAATCCATTGCTAGTATCCGGTCCCCGGAAACTCAGGAACACATTATACTCTTCGCGAGACGCATCCTTGGTTCTCAAGGTTGACTCCGAGTCCCTACTTAACCCCTCGTTTGTTCTCCAGACCCATCATTCATTCCCGAGGTTGATTCCGAGTCCCTCCGCCTCTTCCATTTGGTGTAGTGTCTCAAAACCCTGCCAAAGATTACAAACTTTTAACCTGATCGAGACTTTAAAATAGGAATGTTAAATCGAACAAGCAGGCTGAATTGCACCAAACATGTCTATCACGCCCTGAACCCCCGTCGAGCCCGCGACATCCTACCTCCAGTCGAACAGTTGCGACATCCCAGGTTATCGTCGACCTCAACTAAACATTAGAGATTTAATCACTCAAATGAAAACCATAAAACACCCAGACAAACTTAAACTGGGGATAATTGGGAGAATATACATTTCCAATTTTTGTTCAACTTGTTCCACCATATATACAATAAAACAAACCTTTGACTACTAGTGCATACTTTACTGAAACTCCCAAAATCAAAAAGGAGTCAATGACCTGACGTTCAACCTCAAAAATGGTTCTCATACAAGGCAAGCTTTCCCACTTCTACAAACACGGTCGTCATGTGTTTTATCCGGGTCATCCCGTCACCCATTGGAAACTCAGCTACCTCATACTCCGTATGCACTGGTACTCCAAAACGTACTGGTGGCGATGGTGGAGGGTTCATCACTCAGGTCGGGGTTCTGAAAATTGTTGGTTTACACAACCATGAGATTATATCTCAGAAAGTATACCCCTAAACCCAATCTAGGCGATCACGTACCTCCAAACAATTATAGAACACATTCACACTGGCCAAAACAAGAAACAGCAGGCATACCACTCGCCAGTGTCCCGCGTAAATGTATACGCCTCAGGTACACTGCGACTCAACACTCAGCCCACACCAAATGCGACAGGCCTACATGATCGGAACCCGAACTTATGATACCTCGGTCCAATTTCAGTCTTACCCGAGCTGATCATGCCTCGGACCGAATCTCATACTTTCTTTTTCAAGCCTCAGCCTATGCCAAATGCAATAGACCTACATGATCGCTGCCCGAGTTTATGGTACTCGACCCGATCCCAACCTCGCACTTTCACCCCTTTCACATACTTTTCCACAATCACTTGCCACACCACGATTCCTTTTTACTCATGCACACGCTCTACATGCATTTACCACACGCAACTGGCCTATCACACGTGGTCCGTGCACATATCACTTCACACATAAAACACCCTTACTCAGTAATTCACATGGCCACTGTCAACAATTAATCCAATCTGGCCCGCGCGTACACCAAGCATGCATAATTTTATTATATAATTACACAACTAAGCACCCAATTAAATCAACTCCATCCAGAATAATTCCAAACACGCCTAAAACACGTAAATTATCAATTTTCTCTAATCAGATGGCGTCGGATCAATTCTGATCCTTCACAACACTTTCTCGCCATTAAATGCCAGTTCTAAAAATCCAACTTGCGTCCCGAACAAATCATCACAGCCCCGTGAACAATAAATCACAACTCGTGAATAGTAATTCGCAGCCCACTATTATTCTGAATTTTCCAATAAAAATTTTCCGGTTTCAATTCTAAGGCCTGCCACCTAATCCCACTTCTAAATCATGCCATTTCGCACCTAATCTATTCCCGGTTTCACCCAAAATCGCCTGTCAATACCCAAAATCCTAAATTGGGTTTAGAGCTCGACTTACCCGCGTTCTAGACTATCGCGGCTAGAACGGAGAGTAGCGGCACTAAATCGGGAACGGCGGCGATGGTGTACGACTCCCGAGTGGTGGTGATCGGCTTGGGCAGCGACGGCGCGACTTGCTTGGCCGTAGGTCTTGCCTCACGTGAGAGAGAGAAAGGGAGAGAAAGAGAGAGACGGCGGCTGGTGGTGGTGGCTTGTGGCTGGTACGGAGGCTTGAGGGCGGTTCGGACGGTGGTGGCAAGCGGCAACGCCGGCGGTGGGCTTCCCGGTGGACGGCAAGGAGCTCACGGTGGAGGGGGAGGTTTCACGGCCAAAAAAAGGGGGGGAATTCACGAAGGAAAGGGAGAGAGGAGAGAGAGAAAGAGGTCTAGACTTTAATAGTGCCTTTGACCAAAAATATCTAAGGCACAAATGACCAAAATGCCCCTTGCCCCTAAAACTAATCCTTTATAAATCCTTAAGGGCAAAATCGTCACTTTCTCCATTTCTCGTCGAAATCAAATTTTTCCGAAAGATTTAAGCGCACCAAAAATTGACACGTGTCACGTGCAATGTCGTCCTAACGTTCCGGCGTGACTTCCTAATTTTCCGGTGTCCAATTTGGATAAAAATTTCATAATTAAATTCTATTAAACGCAACTCGAGCGTTTCTCGAACTAACGGGCGGCTTGCTGGGGAAATTCGCAGAATCAACTCATGATTGATACTGAATCGAGTCACGTGCAAGTCCGTTCGGGTACGTGATGACCTCGGTTGTCATTAAAATCGCGAAGATCAATCACTTGATCCGAGGGGTACGATCGTTCGATATAATTTCGGAATCATTCGTCAAGTCGTTTCATGGTTCAACGAAATCACCCGCGATCCACTACTAGGACAGTGGCAAACTGACCCCTAACTATCCTTGGATCGGCTAACTGTGGCTCAAAATATCACTTCCGCAATTTAATGGTCGAAATCCATTCACGATCGAATTTCCTTTAGTCGCGCGAATTTAATTCCCCTATTAGCCTTTTCCTAATGGTTAGCATTCCCAGGAATGATCAGTTCCAGGCGAAAATTTACTGCGAGCACATCTCATAAAACTCAATTATTCAATAAATTTCAATTGGTGGAATTTCGGAATGTCACAATCTTCCCCCCTTATGAAATTTCATCCTCGAATTTACAATCTCACTACTACTCAAAATTTACAATTATTACTGCTACTCAAACAACTGGGGGTATTGACGTTGCATCATTTCTTCACTTTCCCAGGTTGCACCTTCAGTCCCGTGGTGCTCCTAGATAACCTTGACAATCGGGATTGTTTTATTCCTCAGAACCCGTTCCTTCCGATCTTCAATCCTGATCGATCTCTCGACGTACGATACTTTATCATCCACTTCTATCTCTTCGTAATTCAACACGTGCGTCGGGTCCGGTTCATACTTCCTCAACATCAATACGTGGAACACATTATGTACCTGCGACATATTTGGTGGTAACGCGAAGCGATACGCCAAATCTCCAATTCTTTCCAACACCTCGAAGGGTCCTATGTACCTCGGACTCAATTGCCCCTTCTTACCAAACCGGGACAATCCTCGCATGGGTAACACTTTTAGAAATACGTGATCCCCTACTTGCAATTCCAGAGGTCTTCGCCTTCTGTCTGCATAACTCTTTTGACGGCTCTGCGTTGTCTTCAGCCTTTCACGAATGATCTTAACTGCTTCAATTGACTGGTCAACTAACTCTGGCCCTGTTATAGTTCGTTCTCCCACTTCGTTCCAACACATGGGTGTTCTACAAGCATGGCCATATAGCGCTTCAAATGGCATCATTCCAATGCTCTGCTGGAAACTGTTATCGTAAGCAAACTCTACTAAGGGCAGTTGCTCTTCCTATTTACCCTGAAAATCCAGCACACATGCCCTGAACATATCCTCTAGGGTCTGAATCGTTCTTTTAGACTGGCCATCTGTCTGAAAATGGTAAGCTGTACTGAACTGTAACTTGGATCCCAATGCAGTATGCAAACTTTTCCAAAAACTGAAGGTAAACCTAGGATCACGATCCGATGTTATAGATAATGGTATCCCATGCAGGCGAACTATCTGCTGCACGTTCAACTATGCATACCGTTCTAACGCGAAATCCTTTCGTACTATCAAAAAGTGTGCCGACTTAGTTAATCTGTCGACAATCACCCAAATGGTGTCATGACCTCTTTGACTTCTCGGCAATCTTGACACAAAATCCATGATTATATGCTCCCATTTCCACTCTGGGATTTCCAACAGTTGCAACAATCCTCTAGGTTTACAATGTTGCGCTTTCACCTGCTGATACATCAGACACTTAGGGCGCGTTTGGTAACGTTTCTATTTCTGGGAACAATTTTTTTTCAGAAATAGTTTTTTCTATTTCTTATTCCTGGAAGAGTTTCTGAGCAAAATAATGCGTTTGGTAACTGCACAAAATTTCTATTTCTAGAATAGAAATGCGTTTGGTAACTGCACAAAATTTCTATTTCTAGAATAGAAAAAGAACAGAAATGCGTTTGGTACAATCAAAAAAATTTCTATTTTCAATTTTTTTCATTCAAGTTTATATATTTTATTTAAGTGTAAGTACAAGTTATAAATGAAAAAAACAAAGAAGCATTGTTTATTGGTTTGTCTAATTATTTTTAACTCACACTACTTTATATATATAATTAATTATCGTAATCTTTTTATTATTCTGAATATCATATTTATCTATTTCAAAAGTTTCTTCACAACTGCTATTACTATTTATTCTCATATTAAATTATCAAAAGATAAAAAAGAATGCTTACATCTTAACCATGTGTTAGTTGTTTTTATTATCAAAATAAACAAAACAAGAACTCAACTGCTACAGATGCGTTCTGCCTCTTTTGCTTCCCTCTCCATCGCTCAACTGCTCCTTCTTGCTTCGCTCGAATGCTCGTTCGCTCCGCTCTGTGCTCTCCCTCGATCAGATCCGTGCTCTCCGAGCAGGAGTCCCTCGCCCAGAGTCGCGCCAAGCTCGCCCACGGCCCTGCCACGTCGTCTGGGACGCCAAGGTCACCTCCCGCGTCGGCATGAAGCTGGGCTTACGGTTGATCGAGACCAGGGTCAGCAACGTCGAGATCGACCTAGACGATAAGCTCTCATGGCGATTCGTCACCGCCAGATGGCGTTGCCGCTGTTTGATTCGGTGCGTCGTGCCGGGGTCTACGTGGCCGAGACGAGAATTTGGGAGGGATAGGGTCCGTGAGTCGTCGATCAAGCGTCGTGTGAGTGTATAAATGGTTGCTGTTCATTGATTCTTTTTTTCTGTTTTTTTGGATCGAAAGCTGCTGATTATTGATTCATTGAAGAGAAGATGGCTTCGATTGAAAGCTGTTGACCTGCTTATTGCAGGTGAGTAGCGATTGTCCGTGGAGAAAGAGCAATTGGTTAGGATCTGGTTTGTTCTGGATAGGTGCCTTGACGTGCTAATGCTGCTGATGTCTTGATTCTGTTTTGGTTGTTTGTCTTTGGCGTGATGCTCTCTCCTCGTTGTCCTTTAGAATTTGCTGTTGTTGAGATGATGCTGGGAGTTTATCGTAGATTGCTAAAATTCACTAAAGTTTACTTGAATTTACTGTAATTTGTTCAGAATTGTTGAAACTCACTAGAAATACTCCAGTCTTGTTGAAATAAACTTGGTGATGCTCTTGCAAGATATAGATGATTGTGCAAGTGGGTAGCAATTTTTTTGTGTTTTAAGAAATGCATGTGTTCATTCGAATTTGTTCACGTCACTTTGCTAGTTGATGACAAGTTCATCAAGTGTGGTTGTTCTCATCGGACTAGGGTTCGCATTTTGTATATGTGTTTCATTCATCGAAGCATTGGCAATTGGAATGTTGAACTGTCTTTGTTGAAGCAGGCTGCTAAAGAAAGTGATTGTGCAGGTCTCTTTAATCGGTGGAGAGCCAGGAACTCCAAGCTGCATTGAGAGTCACAGTCAAACACTACTTTGAAGGATGTAGGGACTTTTGAAGTAGAATCACCTCTGTGTTGCATTTGAGATTACCTGCTGTGGAGAAGTGGTTCAGTGGAGGAGAGCTCCCTTATATTTATGGACCTCTAGATCAATAGTGTCCATTGTGCAGGAGCTTTTAGATTTTAAAGGGCGTGTATACATTGGACATGTAATATTCTGGTATATTTTGATCATAGAATTTGAACCTTTTGTTTCCTGGTCCTTGATGTAATTAGTTCATGTTAATTAATATAAAGTCTGTTTGCTGAGTTGCTTGTAACGATGCATATATGCACCTACTTTTCTGAAAGTGAAGTGAAGCATGAGCAGTTTAGGTACAATTGAGATTGATGTAAAAGATGAGCAGTTTTACAGCTTGAGAACGAAAAAAAAATTTGTTACATGTAGGTGCAATTGAGATCGAAAAAACTGCAACATTGGGACATCCGATTGCTAATACCGATAGCTATAAGTTTTAGAAATATATGAAGATAATGATTTTTTTCCTCAGAACATATACGACATTATAATAACACGTGGATGATATCGATTTTAGTGGGCGCTTGAATATGATCCATTCGCTTTATTAATCGCTTAAATAGTCACAGTAACTTTGAAAATTGATTTATATAGACATGAATCCTTAATTTTCTTATAATGATTAAGTTTGCAAAATCAATTTAAATTTGCTTGTGACTTATATATATAAATATTTACATCTTGTTTTCATCCAATAAAGTTGAACATGTAGGTGAAGGAGTAGTCTTCATTTGCAGCAAGAAAAACGTAGTTGAATGCCAACACTCCAAAGAGATTCTGTATACTCCTAGTACTAAAATATCCCATCAACTCATACTTTGCCAAATATTCAAAGCTTGCCAAACCTCTGTTTGAAACATTGCACAGGCTTTGGATTTCAAAAATACAACGATAATAATACCTGCTAATTAACAAAATGTTGCCAAATATTTATAAACAACATAACAAAAGTCAAAAACATAAAGTCATGGAATCTCGGGCATATTGTGATTCCTTGCCATTTGATTTGCAATATTTTTCCTAAGCACGTTCATCTCAATTGCCTCCTCATGCCACTCATCTGCATCCTCCACTTGTGTAGGTCCAAATGGGTAGTCCGGATCTCCATATAGAGAAAAATTTTTGTCCATCCTATCTTGATCACGAATGTAATTATGGATAGCACAGCAAGCAATTACAATACATGCTTGCTTGCGAATTGTAAATGGAGGCATGTGTCTCAAAATGAAGAAGCGATTCTTTAATGCCCCAAATGACCTCTCAATGACATTCCTTAATGAAGAATGCCTATGATTGAACAATTCTCTTGCTGTTCTGGGCCGTCTCTCTCTACCCCTATAATCATTCAGATGATACCGTTCACCTTTAAACGGAGTTAAAAATCCTTCAAGTGCTGCATAACCACGTAGTATTTTCCTATAACAAGGTATATATAAATTTGTTATGACATCAACGCAATATAATCATACAAAAAATTAATCATTATATACAAAGTAAATACCCGGTGGTGGTCGAGGAAATTGCAGTTGAGGAGTCTCGAGTGCTGCGGAGAGCACCCGACAATCATTGGCAGACCCTTCCCACCCAGCATATACGAAAGTAAATTTCATATCAAATGAACAAACACACAAAACATTCTGGGTGGTAGTCCCTTTCCTACCTCTAAATGGGATTTGCTTCGACACAGGCACAGAAGCATTAATGTGGGTGCCATCAATAGCACCTACGCAGCCCTGTGATTTTATAAAAGTCTAATGTCATACAAGATTATCGACACATGTATTTAATAGAGTAAAATCGACATTAAATTCATACCTTGAAGTAGAGTTTATGGTTAGGATCCATAAGAATCTCTTCTGGGACAATATCAAAAGAAGGTGGCTTGATAACCTCTTTTGCCAATTTCATAACGGCTTTCAACACTATGGTAAAATACTTGCTGATTGTTTCTCCCGAACGTTGGAATCTTTCACATAAATCTCTAATGGAGTTCTTGTGACCAACCAAAGATAAGAAAATCCCAACTTGTTCATCTATCCTAACAAACGGACTATCTTTCAACCAGCCTCTTGCCCTCATTAAATCACATAGATTTAGAAAAACATGTCTCTCCATTCTAAATGCTTCATATATTCTATCTGAATGTCCATAAACAATCTCTCTTACCCATTCGGGTCCTGATAATTTGCTATCCCTAATAAGTTCTCTCAAATGCAGGGACGTGTCCACTGAAAAAGTGTACAACCATCCTATTATTAGGTCAATATCAAACTCATCCAAGTATTGTTCAACCGGTGCTACATCCCCATTAGACACACTATTTGTTCCCTCGTCCATAGTACCTATGCCATTTAAACAAATAATAGCACATCAATATGGATATCTAGAAAAAAATAACCAACAACTAAATAACATAAGTCATAGAGTGAAAGCAAACCAAATATAAAAATCCCACGTAATCCATCACACCCATGCCACCACACAAATACAATAGTCTCAACATGAATATGTTTAAAAACCACATAACAAGTACCATAAGTCATAGAGTAAAATGAAACACAAAGTCATGAAAATCCTATGCAATCCACGATACAATTCCCAACATCTAGTTAAGAGCTTGGAGAAGTGCATTTCTCCATTCAGATGGGGTTTTGATGAAAGCCTCACACCATCTAGCACTAGCGCATGCTCGTTCCACTGCTTTGGTGTAGAGATTTTGGTCCAAGTTAGGCATGCTAACGAGGACATCAATCACAGCAGATACAGAGTATGGGTCTACAGGTGGTGATGTGACCTGTGAAGTCACAGAGCCAGTCATAGATTGACTAGCCCTAGCTTTGATCATATCCTGTATGGCTTTGCAGGTGCTAGCAACATTGTATGCAGTACTCGCTCTTCTCCTCTTTGTATTTGGAGTCCTATCCAATTTGTGCTTGTCATGAATCTGGAGTAGTTGTCTTGTCAGATGTAAATACTCCCTCATCAAGGTGGTGTTCACTGATGTATTCTGGATCACTATTTGCATCACCACCACCATTGAATAGTCCCTCGTCATCATCTGACAACATCAAGTCTTCAGCATTTCCTATTGCATGCTCCCCAGTAGCATATGTATCACCAAATACAATACACAGGTTGGGATACTGAGGAAACCCATCCTTCTTGAATTTTTCCCACTCTCTATTATCCTGCAATTCTCACAATGATGACATACGTTAGCAATATAATCAAACATCTTAAAACTTACATCTACAATGATCTCAAAAACACCAAAACTTAAATGATACCTTGATGTGAGGTTCCCATATGCTTGGATCATCCACAACAACTGTTTTATTCACATTATCCCAGCCAAATCCGGATTGTGAAAGAAGCTTCTTAAAACTACCATACTGTTTTTTCAGTTTGTTCACCTTGTTCTTCAACTGGACTTGGTTATATTGGAGCCCTGTCTGATTATTGAATGCAACCCGTATGTTATTCCACCCTGCTTTGTTGTAAGTAGAAGAGGTGCGATTTCCCTTTTTGACCTCTTCTACCATCAAACTTATCAACAGATCGGTTATAGGCTCAGTCCACTTTGCATTGAACACCTCTTTATGTGATGCCATTTAACCTTCACTAGTTGAGCATCATATAAGCCATGCATTAAATCATACCATAATCATATAGGAATTACATGCAATACTACATTAAATCATAACATTGTAACCATCCAACATTGGCCACCACAGTTGCCCCTATAAAGGAACTAAAATGGAAGCGAATTTCATCAAATAGGATTTCTATTATTGGCAGCCAGAAAATGTAAGTGCCACATGGATACTCAGCCAACATTTTCCATCTAGTGTCATGAAAGAACCAATTCAACAAGGCAGAATGACGAGTGACATTAAGAATTTCCACATTTGAACCTAATAAACAGATATTGTAATCACTTCTGCAAGTATATAATCCTTGTAAGAAATTCTTCAGGATGAAGCATGTCATTCCATAAGACCTCATTTTTTAGATGATTATCCGGCTAAAGGACATAAAAAGAAGCACAAAAGTTACCTATGTTGCCGTAGTTTTCCAGCAAGAGGATCTAGTTGCTCTTGCTTCTCCACTTCAACTGTTTTCCCCTTCTTATCACCTACTTTTGCCACAGACTTCTTTAGCTGCAGATGCCTGAGCTCAGCAGGCAGCAAGTACCAATTTAATCAATGCAAAGTTAATCTGAGGAATAGAACAAGCATCACAAACAAATTTGTCTTCTATAACCCTTCCTCTTTGTTCTATTTTCCTCCAAAAACCACACAAGAAAAGACTGATAGACACAAGAAATATCATGCTTCACAGGGAGAATCCAATCAAACAAACCAAGTGCAATTGAGACAAGGAATAATGTAGTGTCCATACACAAGATTAATTTAATGAGTAATGTGGCAAACTCCTGAGAGTAATTGAATATGGCGTACATGCTTATCTTGTTCACATACAGCTAAAAAAGCAGTACCTTTCTTCCGGGAACAAAGTCGAAAAGTGGGACCTCCGGTGACTTCTCTTTGCAACAACTCTCGCTATTTGAAACAAGCATTTCGCTCATAATGATCAATACTTGCAAATTGATAAATCATTTTTAATAGTAACCACTAGAATCGATCAGCTATATATAACATCATCCAACCACTAATCAACCAAGTACAAAACCAGTTGAACTAGAGAGGAGATTTCCTACAAGCAATCGAGAACTAAATGCCGGGGATTGAAAACAAGATAGATAAAGATTTGCTCTTAAAGCATCTGAATATGGAGAATATATGGGTTATGCCAATTAAGGGCTTCCATACTTGCATGCACATTAGTTTTAAAGATGTTGCATGCTGGAGGGAATAAAACTTCAAAGTTAAATGGCAAGAATTCGAAGTCTTTTTCAAACTAAGCTAGTCATATCAATAGAGATTTTGTCCACCTATTAGGAGAGGCGACTCGTAATATGTAAGATGGAAGAACAAATCATTTAAATAGTCTTCTCACTTGTTATAGATCTACGTATGTAATCTTTGGACACTTGGACTCACCTCCTCTGTATCCAACAAAAAAGCAAATGTAAATATACTGACTGAAGTTATATCTCAACTCCATTCACAAAAAAACTCAATTCATAAAAGTTATGACATTATCCATGATGGGTTCGTACAGTTGTATAATTGAAACTCTTATAATCATAACATATCTACAGGGTAACTCATGTAAAACATATGCAAAGGTCTTAGAATTTCCTTGGTCGACAATCATGGAAGCATTAGACTGAATACTAAACCACCCATCTTAAGCATGCTCTCATAAATTGAACATAAGATAATACATATACCTCAACTTTATGAAGACTGTTGGGATTTCTTTAAAGAAAGTATCAATGTCTAAAGCAACAACTATCTTCATGCATTCTATACTGATGAATATTGGAAATATATCTAAATTTGGTTAGATGAACCTAACACTATGCCACAGGCAAGTTATAAAAGTAAATCAGAGTACGTAGATTAAATCCCGTTGATAAGTCCAGAGTATAACGTTAAGCCAACTAAAATTGCAAACGCACTGCTTGGCCCTTCAAGAACTTGTAAGTACATAGCATCATGTTAACAAACTTGTTAACTGTCTTCGACATAACAGACGACGCGCCCCACACGTGTGCACTAAACATGGTAAGATGATTAAGTCAACCATTACTCATCAAATGACGCAAAACATAAGCAAAAGCAACTCCTCCCACAGCAGCAAATGATGGAAAGCTATAATTGAAGTATTACGTCCATGGAAATTGGACTCTCAAATCTCCATGCACCTACATATATTTAGTATCAAAAAACGGGACTCGTGACAATCACAACCTACAATTGCATGCTCGTCCTCCAAAGCCGTCGATGCATGAATAGATGAACTGAAACTTTCAGTGCACGGATGTCGAAGAGGCGTAGACACCACTTCACCAAAGGAATCAACACCGTGAAGGCAGAGAAACCTAAAGGCAGGTAGCTCAGAAAGAGCAGGGAGTGCTCACCACAGAAATCAAGAGGGATCTTCAAGCCAGCATTGGCATCGTGGGAGTACTCTTCCTTGTTCCGAATCGAGCCGTTCGAACCGGCGGTCTTCGTCCTCACGTCGTAAGTCCCGGCGTCGTGTGACCTGCAAAGACAAATCGCCAGAAACCGCCGGACATCAGAAATCGCTGGGGCTAAATCCAATCGACGGACGTCCGTCGCCGGCCAATCGAGGTGGGGACGGAACCGTAATGCGCGTAATCGAGAGCTCGAGACCCTCGAACCGGGAACGAACGCCGCGCCGGCCCTCGAGGGTATTCGGTCGCTGGCAATCTCGCGCGGGGCGTTCCAGCGAGCGAGTGAGCGAGAAGGAAGGCCGGAATTGCACCTCTACCACGAGTGACGGGGGTGGTGGCCGATGCTTTGCAGATGACGGATGATGGAGGAGTCGAAGAAGCCGCTGCTCGAAAGGAAGAAGAGGGTGGCCGGTGCTTTGCAGATGACGGATGATGGAGGAGTCGAAGAAGCCGCTGTTCGAAAGGAAGAAGAGGCAAGAAGTGAAAAATTAGGGTTTACATTAACCCTTTTTGCCTTTCTATTTCTATTTCTATTTCTGAGAATAAAGAAGTAGATATTTTCTACTTCTTATTTCTACTTCAATTCTATTTCTTGGCCACTTTTTTATTTCTGGGAATAGAAAAATAAAATACATTACCAAACAGGTTTCTATTCTTTTTTTGTTCCAGGGAACAAAAAAACAGAAAAATAAAGAAATAGAAGTGTTGCCAAACACACCCTTAGTCACGTGCTTAGCAATATCCGACTTCATATCATTCCACCAATAATATTACCTTAAATTCCTGTACATTTTAGTACTGCCAAGGTGGATACTATAACTACTGCGATGCGCTTCGAATAAAATTTCTTCCTTCACTTCCGCTTCATCTGGTACACATAACCGTCCTCTAAATCTTAATATACCATCTTCGGATATCTGAAAATCCGACTTTCTCTTAGTTGCATTCATTCCAACAATCTTCTGTATCTCTGGATCCGTAGACTGTAAAGCTTTAACCTTAGCCTAGATTTCCGGCTCAATCCTTAACATGGCTAGCAGGCTCGAGACTTGACTTACTTCAAACTTGAACTCTGAGTCTCGCACATTCTTCAGCAGAGTCCACTCCTTGACCATCAAATGCGCGATACTTGATTTCCAACTCAACGCATCCGATACTTGGTTTGCCTTTCTGGGGTGATATAAAATATCACAATCATAATCTTTTAACAATTCCATCCAACATCGTTGCCTCATATTCAACTCTTTCTGCGAAAATAAATACTTGAGTCTCTGATGATCGATATAAATCTGAAATCTTTCTCCGTATAAATAATGTCGCCAAATTTTTAGGGCGAACACTATTGCGGCCAACTCCAAGTTGTGCGTCGGATAATTCAGTTCGTGTGGCCTCAACTACCTGGATGCATAGGCTACCACTCACCCATGTTGCATCAATACACACCCTAACCCTTCCAACGACGCGTCACTATATATTTCGTATCCTCCAGGTCCTGATGGAATCGTCAACACCGGTGCCATTGTCAGTCTCTACTTCAACTCCTGAAAACTTCCTTCACACTGATCTGTCCACTCAAATCTCGTTTCCTTTTTCAATAATTGCGTCAACAGCATTGCTATTGACGAAAATCCTTCCACAAAACGGCAATAATATCCAGCCAAACCCAGAAAGCTTCGAACTTCCGTTACCGTTGTTGGTCTAGGCCACTTCGTTACAGCCTCAATCTTCGCTGGATCCAGTGAAATTCCTTCTCTCGAAATTACATGACCTAGAAATGCTACTTGACTAAGCCAAAACTCGCACTTGCTAAACTTAGCGTACAGTGCGTTCTTCCTCAAAGTCTACAACACTCTATGCAGATGAAATTCGTGCTCCTCCCGACTTTTCGAGTACACCAATATATCGTCGATAAAGACAATCACAAACTGATCCAAAAATTCCTTAAACAACCGATTCATTAGATCCATAAGGCAGCAGGGGCGTTCGTCAATCCGAACGGCATCACCGTAAATTCATAATGCCCCGCATCTCGTCCTGAATGCCGTCTTTGGTACATCCTCCTTCCTAATTCTCAACTGATGATATCCCGTTCTCAAGTCAATTTTAGAGAACACCGAAGCCCCTTGTAACTGATCAAACAGATCGTCAATCCTTGGCAAGGGATACTTATTTTTAACTGTTACCTGATTCAGCTACCTATAATCTATACACAATCTTAACGATCCATCTTTTTTTCTTACAAATAAAACTGGCACTCCCTACAGAGACGCACTGGGACGAATAAACCTCTTATCTAACAACTCTTGCATCTGCACCTTTAATTCCTTTAATTCCAATAGCGACATTCTATAAAGTGCCTTCGAGATTAGCTCGGTTCCAGGTGTCAACTCGATTGCAAACTCTACTTCCCTTTCTGGCGGTAATCCCGGTAATTATTGAGGAAACACATCGGGATATTCACACACTACCGCTATATCCTCAAGTTTCGGCTCTTCAGCCGTCGAATCCATTACTGCAATTAGAAATCCTTGACATCCTTTATTTAACAATTTTGCCATTTTCACGGAGGATATCAACGGAATCGAGGGCCTCCTCGACTTCCTACAAATTTAAATTACGAATGTCCAACAAGATTAAATTGGATCGCCCTGCTATTGCAATCCATTACGGCCATCTGCTTAGACAACCAATCTATCCTACTATCACATCAAAGTCGTACATATCTAGAATCGCTAGATCAATCAATTCCTCCCTATCCCCAATCACAATCTTACAATTTGGACAACCCAGCGAAATCAACATTTTATCATTTAAAGGAGTCGTCACACATAGCACAACATCAAGCAATTACGGTTCTATTCCAACTAACTCCACAAACTGTTTTGATATAAAAGAATGCGACGCTCCATGAGCAAATAAAGTATACGCAGCATGGTTGCACAGAGAAATCATACCTGTGACAACCCCTTGTGCATTCTCAACCTCTCGTCTGGCCATCGCATATACTCGTCCTTGCGCTTGAGGCCTATTCTGATTTAGATTTGCTGTCTGGGCCACTCCCGTCTGATTCTCATTCCGAGGTGGTGGCAAAGCAAGCAGTCTATTCTGCTTGGAATTGGGGCAATTCTTTATATGATGCCCAAATCCTCCACATCCAAAGCAAGCTCCACCCCTGGTTGGACAAGGTCCGTTTCCATGTCGACCTCCACAAATCCTACACGGACCATTCCCAATCCGGATTGGCTTTCCAATATTTCTTTTAACTGGTAGAGTAAAACGCCTATTATCCACCATCAGCCTCTTTCCAGGATTACGGTTATTCCATCCCTGGACAAACCTCGATCCAGATGCGGCGGCTCTATCCATCTAATCCTGCTCTAAGATCTGAGCTCTATCAAATATTTGCTCGTATGTCCCTAGATTTACCAATAACAATTGGCTGCGGATATCAGCCCTCAATCCATCCAGAAATCTTCGCGCTTTATCCTCAAGATGTTCCACCATTCTCGGTGCGAACTTAGATAATCTCGCGAATTCCGCCTCATACTGATCTACTATCATCTGGCCCGGGCGAAGTCTCATAAATTCCGAGAGTTTTCTTTCTCTAGCACTAGCTGAAAAGTATTTCTCATAGAAATTCTCAATAAAAACAACCCAAGTCTTGGTTGTACCTTGAAGAAAAATCCTATCCCTGGTGGCTTTCCACCAATCATTCGCATTATCTTGCAACTGATAGACTGCTAAAGTCACCCTCTCGTGATCATTATACTCCAGCACCTCAAAAGCCTTCTCCAGTTCCTCTACCCATCGAGGTGTAGCCTCAGGATCTCCTTTTCTAGAAAACTTAGGTGGTTTCAACTTAATAAATTATTCTACCAACTGGTGCATAGGTCTATTAGCAACCACTTGCCCCTGACCTTGGTTCTCGTTATTATCAGCAATAGCAACAGCCTCGGCAGCTTGGGCAATCGGAGCAGCTTACTCTTGAGTCTGTCGTTCTATTATATCACCAATCCGTTCCAACGTTCTCGTTACAGCTTCCATTCTTGGGTCCATAACAGGTCTAACTTCTATTCCGCGGTTTGCTGCTACTCTAGCATCAATTCCTAAATTTTCCATCTCTCCAGCACCCATTTCAAGATCCTCTACGGCTCTAGCTCGCACGTCCTCTACCCCTGGATCCTCTACCAGCGCCCCTTCTTAGGACTCTTCCTACTCCTCTTCCTTCGCTGCTCATCGTCACGATTCTACCACTCTACTACCTGCTGTAATTCGACTCAGGAATTAGCAGTCTAAACCAACTAGCTCAATCTGATTCTAAGCAGCGAATTAACACAAAAGCTCGCTCAGCAAGCATTTCCCCACTACCCATCACGAAATCACAATCACCAAAGTCTAAACACTTACCTCAGGTCCAGAAGCACCTGCAATTCAATTGCAATAGAACAATTGACTTATTCAAACAATCAAAACAAACAATCCGGAGGTACGTGTAGCTCACTCCGCTCTATGGCTCACTAAAGTCTCCCTAATTTCTACCCCAAAATCTCTGCTCCTTATTACTCTAAGCTTCAACCAGTCTAGATCGAGCAGTCTTCGCTCTAATACCAATTCAAACGGGGATGTCACGCCCCGAACCCCCGTCGAGCCCGCGACTTCCCACCTCCGGTCAAACAGTTGCGACGTCCCAGGTTATCACCGACCTCAACTAAACATCAGAGATTTAATCGCGCAAACGGAAATCACAAAACACCCGGACAAACTTAAACTGGGGAGAATTGGGAGAATATACATTTCCAATTCTTGTTCAACTTGTTCCACCATATATACAATAAAACAAACCTCTGACTACCAGTGCACACTTTACTAAAACTACCAAAATCAAAAAGGAGTCGATGACCTGACGTTCAACCTAAAAAATGGTTCTCATACAAGGCAAGCTTTCCTACTTCTACAAACACGGTTGTCGTGTGTCTTATCCAGGTCATCCCGTCACCCATCGAAAACTCAGCTATCTCATACTTCGTATGCACTGGTACTCCAAAGCATACTGGTGGCGGTGGTGGAGGGTTCATCACTCGGGTCAGGGTTCTGAAAATTGTTGGTTTACACAACCATAAGATTATATCTCAGCAAGTACACCCCTAAACCCAATATAGGCTATCACGTACCTCCCAACAATTATAGAACACATTCACACGCTCCAAAACAAGAAACAGCAAGCATATTACACACAATTGTTGACACCTAATTTTTAGCCGACGCGTCATTAAAAATAGAAAATTCAAGATTACGGTTTCCGATCGCGACGGAGTCCATTTCTTGAACAAAAAGTGTCGTTTTTTAATTCTGTCTGTTGATCTGTTTTTTATAAGCGATTTTCTATTCATTTCATACAAAAACCCAGAAAAGTCAAATGGTTGACTTTGGCGTTGACTTTTTGGTCAACCTTTTGACCAAAAGTCAACCCTGTGTCAAATTGGGGCTTTTTGCATAAAAGATTCCTTTCAAGTCCAATTTCACTTTAGAAGTGGAAATTTTAGAAAAATTCAAAGATTTGATCATAAAATCAAGCTCCTAGTGAAAAGTCAACTAGGGTTTGACTTTTGGTCAAACCTTTGACCAAAAAAAAAAAATTAAAAAATTAAAAATCCAAAAATCATCGTATTTTACATTCAATTTACCTTTGGCATTTGAAATTTTACAAAAATCGATTTAGAATCAACTTTTCCCCAAATTGCGGAATTTGATTCAAATCGCCAAAAATGAAATTACTTCATTTCTAGTCATTTTTTAGGATAATTTCCTTCACGACATTTGATCTAGAGGTCATTTTATATCCAATTTTTGAATCGATTTTGTGATTCCAAGCCAAACACAAAAACCCCCAATTTTAGCCCTAATCAGTGATTTTGATCGATTCTTCATGTGATGCTTAATTGAGACACGAATGAGCCTAATTTCTTATATGAAATCCAAATTCAAAATCAATTTTGGAAGAATCACATGAATTTGGGTCAATTTGATCAATTTAGTGATCCAATGATTAGGAAGTCTAAGAGTAATTGGTCTAAATAGTGCAATTCAACTTGACCCACTCTAGACTAATATTCAATTTGATGAATTGGGACTCAATTTGATTAATTAGACTTCAATTAAACTTGTTAGTCTAGTTCGGTCATACAATTACCCAAATTCGAGAGCTAATTGACTCAAATCGGTTTCATTCAAATTGAACTAATCCGATCGGACTAGTCACTTTCCGATTCGAAAATTTTGATGATCGATAATCCGGTCGGACCAACCAAGGTTAGTCACATCCTCTTGAGCGCGAAAATGACAAAAATGCCCTTAATCAAAAATGATAAAAATGCCCTCATTCAAGGATTAAGCAAATTAATTAGGGGATTAGCAAATCAATCATGGCCGTTCATTTAGAATTGATCATGTCCATACATGATGCCATGTCATTAATCTTTAGCCCTTAAAGAAGATTTTTAATCATTAAAAATGCATTTTGGGGCTATTGGATTAATATAAGGGTTAATATTCAAAATTAAAAAGGGTATATAATGTTTTTCATAAAATGGGTGGGGGTTCGTTTCCAGATCTGGTTTTTCTCTCTCTCTCTCTCTCTCTCTCCCTCTCTCTCCCTCTCACGTTCATCCTTTTTTTTTTCCTCTCACGTTCATCCCTCTCTTTCCCTCTCACGCTCATCTCTCTCCCTCAAGCTCTCTCTCTCACGGCAGCAGCTTTTCCGGCCTTTTTGTCGGCTGCTTTCCGGCGAGCCACCGCCCACCCGGCGTCCCCACGATGTCCTAGGCCTAGTCGCAACACCAGCCGCCCTTGCTGGTTGCGGAACAGCTCCTTCCGACATTTCCTCCTCGGCAGCGATACCCGGCTTTGCCGCCCGGTGATTGAATCAGCAGGTTCAGCCGGCTGAACCAGCCCTCCGGCGACCTCCTCCGGTGATTCCAAGCAACCGACGACCTCCCTCGGCGTCCTCACGACACTGTGGTGGCTGGCCTCGCATTGAACAGCCACCGGATCGCATCATTTTTCTCAACTTTTGCTGATTCGTTTATTTGTGTGAAAGCAGTCGATTCTCACATTATCTCTTGCAATCCGTTATCGTAGATTGGCCGAGCTTTCGAGGCCTCTCCGTGACATTCAGATCAGAATACGGAGGCCGGATCGCTCTCTTGAGCGTTGGATCATCGCGAGACAAGGTAAGAACACTTGAACACAATTCTGCAAATTCGTAACCAGTAAAACCTGCATGCTTGAGATGGTGATTTGAGCCTGTTAACGTTGAAATCTGGCGAAGTGATAAACTAGAGAATCGTAAAAGCTCGTCTTAAGCTTCGATTTGATATATCATATGACCTGATCGGACTTCATTTCCTATGTCAAAACACTGTTAGACATCAGGATCAGAATCTGTAATTTTCTGTTTAAGTCTGTTCTGATGATCCCCTGACTGAGGTTGTGCTGTTCGATGAATTTTATGATTTTCTACAATCATTTTCTGGAGAAACTTCCTTCATGAAAGTCGTAGAACACATCTCGATCTGTTTACTATAAAATTTTCATAAAATTCTGAACATGTTAGCCTAGTACGATTTGCTACGTCATGTATGTGTAAATCTGGTATCATGCTAGTTTCAGTCGACCTTTGTGTGTTCTTCGATTTTCATAAATTCGTGTGTTCGAGATATGAAAAAATTTTCTTCACGAAAGTTCTTCCTAAGATCGAGATCTTTCTATTGATACTAATTTCATCAAAATTGAAGATCATTTGTATTTTCAAAAGGAATTCTCATGATTTGATCAGTTCTGTGTCCAGATCTGATTTTTGTTCCTTTGGAGTTCACAAAGTGTTTCTCCGAATTTGATGAAGTTAGAGCCCTTTTTGCGAAAAAATTCAAAACTTCAAAGTTGTTCATTGAGGTCTCAATATACTAACTGGAGATTTTGAGGACCTAATAGCAATTTTTGAAGGACCAATTTGCTTAAAATCTCATGAAAGGTCATCCCGGGTCAAAACTGTATTTGCAATTGAGTCCCTAGTGAAAATTGAATTTTATAAAAATTTAGAGGGCTTTTTAGCAAAAACTCAAAACATGAAAGTTGTTGCACACAGGGAATCCTAAAGGCACAAAAATTTTCGCGCTGTTTTGATAAGGTTTGTTATTTTTCCCGCCTTTGTTTTGAGATTCATAACTGAACTGAGTCCAGCCTGTCACTGAGATTAATTCAATATTTTCAGGAAAATTGGCTAGGATTTAGAAATAATGGTCTTCATGACTTTTAATCCTCATGTCATAAGCTTTCTAATGACACCTAAATCACTTCATTTGGACGTCATTAGGATAGTTAATCATTCTTAAACAGAAGCAATCCGAATTAAGCTTTTAATTGAATAAGTGGGCTTTTTTTTTATAAAGCCCACTTCTCATTGTTTGATTGGATTTGAAATTAGGCCCATGGGCTTGAATGCATGCTCATTTTACTTTTATGCATGTGTTTGTTAGATGAATGTTAGGCCCGATGCATGTTCGGCGGGTAGCTCATTCATGATCATTAGAACCCGACTTTAAGGGTTAATTGATGTGAGTTACCGTTTTGTGAATACAAATGGTAGCCCATTATCATTAACCATTAAT
Source organism: Syzygium grande (assembly GCA_024733475.1). NCBI lineage: Eukaryota > Viridiplantae > Streptophyta > Magnoliopsida > Myrtales > Myrtaceae > Syzygium > Syzygium grande. The sequence continues at coordinate 11,882,860 of JAMXDD010000008.1, forward strand.
CAAACAATGTTAGGTGATTAAGTGGGTGATTTAATCGAAACGCATGAAAAACAAAGGCCGATCCCGAGGCCCGTGCTTAATTAGTGGATTGATTGCATCATTGTTTTTCCATATATCGTTTTGTTATGAATGAATGTTATGGATGTAAACATCGACACCGAGAGGCGGTCCAAAGAAGAATAATCCAAAATCGAAAAAAAAAAACCAAGATGATTGACCGATGTCCAATCCGGTCTCGATTTGTACTCATACGATGATGGAGCTAAACCGATGTCCAATCCGGTTTCAATTTGTACTTAATTCATTCATTCCCGATCATGTCTCGGGTTTTCAATTCGTGTTGTAATAAACACCCGACGAGTTGCGGGTTTATACTTTTTACTTTCTCAAGACTTAGAATTAGCTCGTCTTTTCAATACTTGAGTGTTTACCTTAAGAAATGTCTTTCAATACAATTGATTGTTTTTTTCTTTTTTTAGACTAAGATAAGATTAGTTTAGAATCTCAAATGAAAATACAAAAACAAGATGCATGATCACCTAGTGGATTAAGACTTTGACATGAAAATGGTAAAAAATAAATGCATGACGACTTAGATAACAACCATGTTAAGTTTAGCGGTACCGAAAGGGCGTTAATAGAAATATTAACGTAAGCTAGTCCCCAAACCTTTGATCTCTGGTTTTCGTAGAAACCGAAACGAAATTCCCGCGTTTCGGTTGGGTATTCTAGCCGACCCCGACCTAGGCTAGTGGCGACTCCTTAAAAAAAATAAAATCAATCCGTTGTCACGAGATATGGATTTAGGGAAAATCCACGTTCATGATCAATGAGTTATATGGCTAAACAAAAGATTTACACTTCAGTAAAATCATTTTAAAAAGCGCCATATGAACCATCTCATGAACACTTATCTCTAAACCCACCTCATCCGAGCTCGGCCCTCGAGGGGTAGGTCGCGACAACAATCACACGCATATATAAATTCCCACGTCGTGCGTCCCTTTCGTTCTCATCATCACTTTCCACATTCCTCGTCAGTGACCCGCGTAAACGTACACGCCTTAGGCACACTGCGACCACTTATCACTTCCCACACCACTCGTCAGTGTCCCGTGTAAACGTACACGCCTCAGGTACACTGCGACTCAACACTCAGCCCGCACCAAATGCGACAGGCCTATATGATCGGAACCCGAGCTTATGATGCCTCGGTCCAATCTCGGTCTCACCCGAGCTGATCATGCCTCGGACCGAATCTCATACTTGCTTTTTCAAGCCTCAGCCTGTGCCAAATGCAACATACCTACGTGATCGCTGCCCGAGTTTATGGTACTCGGCCCGATCCCAACCTCGCACTTTCACCCCTTTCACGTACTTTCCCACAATCACTTGCCACACCACAATTCCTTTTTACTCATGCACACGCTCTACATGCATTTACCACACGAAACTGGCCCATCACACGTGGCCCATGCACGCATCACTTCACACATAAAACACACTCACTCAGCAATTCACATGGCCACTATTAATAATTAATCCAATCTGGCCTACGCGTGCACCAAACATGCATAATTCTATTATATAATTACACAACTAAGCACCCAATTAAATCAACTCCATCCAGAATAATTCCAAACACGCCTAAAACACGTAAATTGCCAATTTTCTCTAACCAGATGGTGACGGATCAATTCCGATCCTTCACGACACTTTCTCGCCATTAAATGCCGGTTCTAAAAATCCAACTTGTGTCTCGAACAAATCATCACAGCCCCGTGAATAGTAAATCACAACTCGTGAACAGTAATTCGCAGCCCACTATTATTCTGAATTTTCCAATAAAAATTTTCTGGTTTCAATTCTAAGGCTTGCCACCTAATCCCACTTCTAAATCATGCCATTCTGCACCTAATCTATTCTCGGTTTCACCCAAAATCGCCTGTCAATACCCAAAATCCTAAATTGGGTTTAGAGCGCGACTTACCCGCGTTCTAGACTATCGCGGCTAGAACGGAGAGCGGCGGTACTAAATCGGGAACGACGACAACTATGTACAGCTCTCGGGTGGCGACGATCAGCTTGGGCAGCGACGGCGTGGCTTGATTGGCCGTGGGTCTTGCCTCACATGAGAGAGAGAGAAAGGGAGAGAAAGAGAGAGACAGTAGCTGGTGGTGGTGGCTTGTGGCTGGTACGACGGCTTGAGGGTGGTTCGAACGGTGGTGGCGAGCGGCAACGCCGGCGGTGGGCTTCCCGGTGGACGGCAAGGAGCTCACGGTGGAAGGGGAGGTTTCACGGCCAAAAAAAGGGGGGGAATTCACGAAGGAAAGGGAGAGAGGAGAGAGAGAAAGAGGTCTAGACTTTAATAGTGCCTTTGACCAAAAATATCTAAGGCACAAATGAGCAAAATGCCCATTGCCCCTAAAACTAATCCTTTATAAATCCTTAAGGGCAAAATCGTCACTTTCTCCATTTCTCGTTGAAATCAAATTTTTCCGAAGGATTTAAGCGCACCAAAAATTGACACGTGTCACGTGCAACGTCGTCCTAATGTTCCGGCGTGACTTCCTAATTTTCCAGTGTCCAATTTGGGCAAAAATTCCATAATTAGATTCTATTAAACGCAACTCAAGCGTTTCTCGAGCTAACAGGCGGCTTGCTGGGGAAATTCGCAGAATCGACTCATGACTGATACTAAATCGAGTCACGTGCAAGTCCGTTCGGGTGCGTGATAACCTCGGTTGTCATTAAAATCGCGAAGATCAATCACTTTATCTGACGGGTACGACCGTTCGGTATAATTTCGGAATCATTCGTCAAGTTGTTTCGTGGTCCAATAGAATCACTCGCAATCCATTACTAGGATAGCGGCAAACTGACCCCTAACTATCCTTGGATCGGCCAACAGTGGCTCAAAATATCACTTCCGCGATTTAATAGTCAAAATCCATTCACAATCGAATTTCTTTTAGTCGCGCGAATTTAATTCCCCTATTAGCCTTTCTCTAATAATTAGCATTCCCAGGAATGATCAGTTCCGGGCGAGAATTTACTGCGAGCACATCTCATAAAACTCAATTATTCAATAAATTCCAATTGGTGGAATTTCGGAATGTCACATGTCCAGGAGCAAAGTTTCTTTTTTTTTTCTTTTTGTGCGTAATCTGTCAACAATAGCTCGAACAAAAATCGAATCAGAGCACTTAGGGTGCGCATAGCAACGATTTTATGCCCGGGAACTGATTCTACTCAGAAATGACTCTTTTTTATTCCGTGCCCGGAAACAATTTCTAAGCATTTGAAGGTGTTTGGTAACTGCTCAAAATTTTCATTCATAGAATAGAAAAAGAATAGAAATGCGTTTGATAACTACACAAAATTTTATTTTATTAATAATATTTTGAATTTTTTAATATTTCTTCCTTTTTTTCTTTTTTTCCTTTTTTTTTCTTTTTTTTTCTTTCTTTTCCTTTCCTTCCTTGGCCATGGCTGGTTGCCAGTGCTGGCAACCGGCCACAGGCCAGACCGGCGAGGGCGTCGTAGCCTGGTCACGAAGGCAAGGTTGGCCTCGCCTTAGTTGGGTGAGGCTCAACCTCACCTAGATCTGGCGAGGCCAACCTCGCCGTCACCACCCAAGTTCGTCGCCTAGGTGGCGACGGCGAGGTCGGCCTTGCTGTCGCGATCACAAGCCGCCCTTGCTCTAGCGGCGAGGGCCGCGACGCCCTTGCTCTAGCGGCGAGGGTCGCGACGCCCTTGCCGGCCCTAGCCTGTGGCCAGTAGCCGCGCCCAGCGGCAGGCCGGAAGAAAAAGAACAACAAACCAAAAAGAAAAAGAAAACTAAGAAGAATCAAAATTGAAAAAATTGTTCCATAATCAAAAAGTTACTTTTTTTTCTTCTCGATTTTGTTCCAAAATTGATTCTTTGAATAATTTTTTGCAAAATTATGTCCGGGCACAAAAAATTTAACAAACGGATTTCTATTCCCAAACTTATTATAAAAATAAAAGAACAGAAATTTTTATTATTTGGCAATTTGCCAAACGGTCCTAACAGTCCTCCTACAGTCAAAGCAAGGATGATCATTAGGGCCTGACTTCCGTCGAATTCCATCCGCGGGCCGATCCTCTCAGCTGTACTCACCCGAAGAAGAGAAGCGTTCTGTAAATAGAGGTAGCTGGGACGGTCCAAGTGAATGGAGGTCGACTATCATTAACTCCTCAAGGTGAAGCGGCTCTCTGGAAACGAAGGACAGTCGAAAAAAACGACGGGAAGTCGCTGATTGGTGGTGGTCAGAGACATAGAGGAGTCAACATTGGAGGCGAGGGCAAGCGGAAAATTCATTACGTGCTTCGGGTCTACAAGAGCCCAATTGTTATCACACCTCTGACGTGGCAAGACCAATGGCCAGCGCATTCCAACGTGGAAATTCGTATATCTGACACTGTGCTCGGAAAATTAAAGGGCAAAAAAAAAGATAATTAAACAAATGGTTTGTGAACTTTGAGTCGATGTACAATATTATCTATGAACTTATAATTTATTCAATGTAGCATGAACTTTAATTCAAAGTGCAATGCCGTCTATGAATTTTTTATTTATTCAATGTGTACTCTAAACTTTTGGTACATATTTAATATAGTGTCTAGAGGATACACAAATATCTAATGTTATCCTTTCATTGATTCGAGTTAACAAAATTTCGTATTTGCCTTTCAATTCAATAAGTTTGAACAGTGGATAAAAAAAATCGATATACGTAAATTATTTACGTGAGATACTCAACTCAAATCAGGATATAATTATTTAGGTCATCAAATAACATGGATAATCATTTTTCCAAATTGAACAAATTAAACAAATTAAAAAGGTTATTATATTCAAAATTTAGTTGAAAATCTTACATGGATAATCCACGTGGAAAGCTTTTGTCCATTGTTCAAAAATACCAGATTTAAAGCCAAATCAACAAATTATGTAAACTTGAATTAATGGAAGAATGACATTAAACATTTTCATATAATCCAAAAACTAAATTGAATATGTACCAAAAGTTTAAGGGCCACATTCAACAAATTATAAGTTCAGAGACTACATTGAACAAATTATAAATTCATAGATAACATTACACACTGAGCCGAAATCCATAGACCATTTATGTCATTTTCTCTAACAAAAATCCGAAACTCATGTTTACACCCAACTAGTTTTTGTGTCACAAAAATTCTTAAACTATGCATCCGTGCCAAATTTCTTCAAACTAATTTTTATGTCATAAAAACCCAAAATTGGCACATCCGTGTGATACTTACCAAGCTAATTCTTGTATCACAAAAAATCTCAAACGCGAAAATTAGCTCAGCAAAAATGTGTCATGAGTTTATCAGTTCGGAATTTTTCATGGCACGAAAATTAATTAAGTGGAAAATGTGACACAAATGCATCAATTTGAGATTTGTGATGATATAAAAATTAGTTTGGAAATAAATATGGCACGAGTGTTAGTATTATTAACTAAAAGAAGAAGAAAAAGAAAAAATTAGCGGAAACAGAAGAAGCTACCATTTCCTTTTCACAACCTTCCTCTTGCGTCCTCCGAAAGCATCACCAAACCACCCTCTTCTTCCACTGCTACTTCTTCAAAAGCTCTTCACAACCAACAATCTCCCCGAGTCAGAGAACAAGCAGAATCACTGCCCAGCTCAAAAAACTCTCGCTCTTCTTCAATGGTCACGAGGAGAACCACCTCGAAGCTCACCAAGACTGCCGTAGTCACAATAAACGCCTACTCGGCACCCACAAAACGCTCCACCTCTAGAGCAACCTATACCCTCTCGCGCTCTCACTCGCTCTCCAGCAACACTTCGGTTTCAGAAACTCCATTAACTGTGACGCCCAGGGCCCACTCGTAATGATATTGTCCACTTTAGGTTGGAGCCCGCACGGTTTTGTTCTTTAGGGCTTCGCCCAGAAAAAGCCTCATTACAAGTTAAGACAAGTGCCACCACCTACATAGCGCTTCACCTCATCATACACAGGTGATGTGGAATTCGGTTCATGCCTATCCCCTTCACCATCCTCAAAGCCTGCCAAGAGTCACTCCTTGTCCAGGCCCTCTGGACCCAGTGATCACTCCCTGCCCTCGTAAGACCGGGTCGTTACAAGCCTACTAGCTTCCGCCTGATTCGTCCCCGAACCACACACTTCCTGCTGGGCTTGGTTCTGATACCACTGTGACGCCCAGGACCCACTAGTAACAATATTGTCTACTTTGGGCCGAAGCCTGTACGTTACAAGTTAAGGCAAGTGCCACCATATATATGGCACTTTACCTCACCGCACCTAGACAATGTGGGATTCGGTTCATTCTTGTCCCCTTCGCCAACCTCAAAGTCTATCAGGAGCCGCTCCTTATCGAGGCCTTCTGACCCCGGTGACCACTCTCCACCCTCACAAAACCGGATCGTTACATTAACTCATTGACAAGTCCACTGCCTCGCAAAACTAATGTTCTTGCTTCGGTATCTGCTGGTGCCGTCAAGCTTTGCAGCATCATTGGCTTCGATTCGTGGGGCATCGGCTCTTCCTCTCCAGCTTACTCCAGTGCGGCGAGCGCTCTCATGTTAAAGTTCATTCGAATTCATTATTTGAATGCCCGTAGTTTTCTGATAGTATGGAAGTTCAGTTTAGAGATATTTGTCTGGAATCTTCTTCTGTTGTAGCTGAAGCTTTTGGGACTTAAGCTAGGTGCTTTTTGTGCTATGTTGTGACGACTGTCGCCTCTTGAAACGATCTTTTGAGGTTCTGCTGTTATGGAATATAGATGTATGGGGCGTTCGACGTGAACATAATAAGCTTAACGAAATAAACTTTTCTCCTGTATCACGAAATTTCTTTACCTTTAGCTGTATTCTCGATGAATGTTTAATTTGATTTATCCTTGGACGGTTCTTTATGGTATACGTTGGAGAATTACAAGCTGCAAATTTACCAACATTCTGCTTTCAACTTCCCCATCTTCCATGACCATTTGCTTATGAAGGTTCGCCTAACACTTGAGTAGCTATTTCATTTTCCTAGCAGTGGAGGTGACAGTTCCTTGAGTTAAAGCTAAGTGTTTGATTTTCGATATTTAAAGTCTAAAGCTGGTTGTTCTAATTTTCTTGTGTTTTGGTAATGAATTTGTACTCGTCATATTTTGCTTTTGATTTCCTTTAAAGTTCAATCTATGGTGAAATGCATTTCAGTGTGATAAATGTTAGAAGGTCACTGACCGACTGAATAAGCATCTCATATTGAAAAAAAATTTCCTAATCCCGTAATATTTTCTGGATCTTTGTGTATTAATATAGCTGGATTGATCTGACAATTTTTCCCTTGTCATCTTTTACAGTCGGAATTTCTGGAAGAGAACTCAATATGTTTCATTTGATATGTTTTTTTCTCATAAATGTACTTGACATCCGGCTTCGTTTGCCTCGGACAAATCCATAATAGTTCACTGAGATGGCCTAGGAGGGCATTGGTGGCGCTGTTAATGCAGCTCGAGTTTGCAAACAGCAAGTGGTGGAAACTCAGGATCTACTGAAAGATCTTTCGGAGCACAAGCACGGTTCAGCCAGGCCAATTCTCACCAAAGCTGGTCTTGACAAACACCTCAGTTCTGCAGGCTGTGGAAGACTTCATATCCCGACAACCAAAGGCATGGATTCAGTCGTATGTTCGTTTTTCAAATTTAATGTTGTCTTCTCTCCGAAGGTTATCTTAGGATTAGTAACAATATGTGATCTTGCACCAGGTTGTGGGCGATAATAGTGGCCCTATAATGGGCTCACATCTTGCCTCCCTTTTGGACAATGCTCGCGTTGAAAAACACGATCATCATTATCTTAATCAAATTACATCATCTATATATATATATATATAGTGAGCATTAGGACTCACTAATTATGGAGAAAGACTAAACTACCCTTTCAACACTCCCCCTCAAGTTGGGACATAAACATCAAAGAGCCCCAACTTGTTACACAAAGTAATCACTCTACTGCCTTGCAATGACTTAGTGAAAAGATCAGCAAGTTGGTCTTCAGTCCGTGTGTATTGAAGTGTTATTTCCTTCTTTTGAATCTTTTCTCGCACAAAATGGCAATCTACTTCAATGTGCTTCGTGCGCTCGTGAAAAACTGGATTTGAAGCAATATGCATAGCAGACTGGTTATCACAACACAGAACTGAGGGAGCTGAAGAAGACATACTAAGTTCGGATAATAACATCTTCAACCAAATCAACTCACTAGTCACATGAGCCATGACCCGATATTCCGCCTCAGCACTCGATTGAGACACCACCTGTTGTTTCTTACTTTTCCAACTCACAAGATTGCCTCCCAAGAATACACAATAACCAGAAGTTGATCACCTATCAAAAGGACAACCAGCCCAATCAGCATCAGAGTAGCCAATAACATCAAGATGTCCATGATTCTTGAACAATATCCCTTTACCTGGTGCTCCCTTCAAGTATTTAACTATACGTAGCACTACATCCCAATGTGTAGTACGAGGAGTACTCATAAATTGACTAAGAGTACTAACCGCAAAAGAGATATCTAGTCAGGTAATAGTTAAATAATTGAGCTTACCCACCAGTCTCCGATACTTACTTGGATCATGAAGTAATTCACCTTGTTCTGCATCAAGCTTCACATTAGGATCCATTGGAGTATTAACAAGCTTCGCTCCAAGAAAACCAACCTCACTAAGAATATCTAATACATATTTCCGCTGTGATAATGAGATACCATCACATGAGTATGCCACCTCAATGCCCAAGAAATACCGCAAACAACCCATATCTTGTGTGCTAAATTCTGCCTGTAAAAACTGTTTCAATTTTTTTATGCCCACAAAATCACTATCAGTAATGATAATATCGTCCACATACACAATCAAGAGAACACACCCAGCAGGGGAAGTAGAGCTAAATACAGAATGATCTACGGTACAACATCGCAAACCAAACCGAATAATTGCATCACTAAAACGACCAAACCAGGCACGAGGAAACTGTTTCAATCCATACAATGCCTTGCGTAGACGACAAACACTAGTAGACTCCCCCTAAGCAATGAACCCCGGGGGTTGCTCCATAGATACCTCCTCTACCAAGTCCCCATGAAGAAAGGCATTCTTGACATCAAGTTGGTGAAAAGTCCAACCATAATGGACAGCAAGAGAGATGAAAACACGAACGAAATATATCTTTGCTACAAGAGAGAATGTATCATCATAATCAACTCCATATATCTAGATGTAACCTTTGGAAACTAGACGTGCCTTCAGACGCTCAACAGTGCCATCTGGTTGAAACTTCACTGTGAAAAGCCAACGGCAACCCACAGCCTGTTTCCAGCAGGTAACGATGTAAGTTGCCATGTCCCATTATCCTGTAGTGCTTGCATTTCATCCTCCATAGCTTGTCGTCAACCTGGATGAGCAAGAGCCTCTGCGACAGTACTTGGCACAGACACGGTAGATAAAGAAGCAACAAACGAGGAATATGTAGGAGAAAGACAATCGTATGATAAAAATCGAGAAAGAGGGTAACGAGTATGTATATGACAATACAAACCACTATAAGGAGTAAACCGAGGATTGGGTTGACCGACACATGAACGTGTACCTTTGCGCAATGCAATGGGAATGTCAGTAGTAGAATCAGGCTTAAAAGCAACTGGTGGATCAGAAGATGGGACATTGACTGGTGGAGAATCATGCATATCCAATGCAGGCAGCGATTGTACTACCTCACGTTGAACAGACCGGTGCCGTTGATACGTCTTGTTGGCGAACTAAAAACTAGGCGATGACATTGACGACTCAGGCATACTCGCTAAGGGAATAGGCGGTAGTGGAGCCATAGTCAAAGATGGAACATCTTTAGAAGGACCCGCTTTAGAGGAGTAATATGATTGATCCTCGAAAAAGGTTACATCTGTTGAGACATACAACCGCCGACTAACTTGGACTATAACACTTATACCCTTTTTGAGTTCGAGAATACCCAAGAAACACACATTTGTCGGCCCGTGGATCAAGTTTATCATGACCAAGAGCAAGACGATGCATAAAACAGACACACCCAAATACACGAAGTGGTAAAGTAAAAAGCGGACTTGTGGGATGGATAGTGGAGAAAGGTATGCCCCCATGAAGCACTGAGGATGGAAGGCGATTTATGAGATAGCATGCTATAAGAACAGCATGCCCCCAGTACATTTTGGGGAGGTTCATATGAAAAAGGAGGCAACAAGCCACATCCAGGAGATGACGATTTTTTCATTCAGCCACCCCATTCTGTTGGGGGTATAAGGACAAGAAGGCTGATGCAAAATCCCATAAGATATAAGAAATGATTGAAAACCAGAGGAAACAGCCATATATTCTTTGGCATTATTGGAACGCAAATATTTAATAGAAACATGATATTGATTGAGAATTTCAAAGTAAAACATGCGGAAACATGAAAAAACTTCAGTTTGATCTTTTATTAAATATAACCATGTCATTCGGGAATAATCATCCACGAATGTAACAAAATATTTATAACCAGACATATCACTGACACGACACTGGCCCCAGACATCAGAATGGACCAACTCAAAAGGACTAGACACACGACGCTGGACACGAGAAGGAAATGACACTCGATGGTGTTTGCCAAATTGGCATGCATCACACTGGATAGGACTCATAGATTTTGAAGCAGGTGAAAAATGATGAAGAATGTCAGGTGGTAGATGACCCATACGACAATGCATCTGAAATAAGTCGGAAGCAATTTTCATTTGAGTAGCCGCAGCAATGAGGTCTTTGTTCAGGTAGTATAGCCCATTAGACTCATGTCCGCCACCAATCATCCATTAGGTCCTCAGATCCTGAAAGACGCCAACGAGTGGAAGTAAACATTATAGAACAATTCAAATCTCTAGTAAGAGAACTAACAAAGAGCAAGTTATATGGGAAAGCTGGCAAATGGTAAACAGATGAAAGAGTAAAAGAGGGACCCAAGGTTGCATTCCCTTGACCAGTGATATGGGACTATGAACCATCAGCAAGTGTAACGGAACTAGGTGACATAGAAGTAATATCAAACAATAGCTTAGAATTACCAGTTATATGATTTGTGGCACCAGAGTCTATAACCCAGGAAGTGGGCATAGAAGAGAGTAAACAGGACGGACTACCTGAAGAAGTTTGTGCCAAAGTAGCAGTAGGAGCAGAGGAATCCACCACCTGGTTGTGATGCACTAAGGATTCATACTCGGCGCGAGTCAGCATAATGGTACTAGGTAACTCCTGTGATTGATCAGGAACCTTCTGTATTGGAGATTCTACTGCTTCGGCATAAGCAGCCCATGGACGAAGCTCATGATGTAGGGTATAGCAATAAGACTCAGTATGCCCAGCTCGCTAACAATGGTTGCAATAACGAGAACTTCCGGCACCCCTACCACCATCTCGGCCATGACCAAGAGAAAAGACAGACCTACCACAACCCCGAGGACCACATCCTCCCTCGTGTCCCGAACCCCATCGAGCTCGTGATATCCAGCTTCGATCGAAATGATGCAACGTCCTAGAAACGTCGCCGACCCAACCCAAACATCAGAGCCACATACGGAAGAGAAATATATAAAACAAAACCCAGGACAAAAAGATGACGACAACGGGGTAGAACAACAGAACAGACAAACAACAATAACAGCATTTCATACAATATTACTGCACCACAAAAACTAACATTATATTACAAACATATGCAGCAAACTAGCATCCAAAATTACTGTCATAACAAAAGATCAGGGTCTTGGTTAACTTAACTTTCCTATGAGTCAACCCGATTTACACAACCCCTAAAATACCCTAGGGAAAACCTAAGGATCGCCCTCTTCCAGTTTGCTTCTGAATCTCTGGCTTGAACCTCCGGAAACTCACCTACAGCTCCACTGGGCACCAAAGGCAGCTCTCCGGACTTCCAAAAAGAAGAGGCGAACTTCCTGGGTTTATGGCTGGGGGTTTAAAATTATGGATTATATAACTATGAGATGAATCTCAATAAGTGTACAACCCCAAACCCCACGTAGGCACTCACGTACCGCTAGACGAAAACACGCAGAACACACATAATCAACCAAACTAACAACCACACACAACCCTACCTAGAATCTATCATGCACGTTCCTGCACGTTAGATAATAACACAGCTAATACGCCACAGAAATACATCACAGCTGCACGCATGCCTCAATTATAGAGCAAAACCCACTTGGGCACATCCCATACCATGCCTAGCAGTTTTTATCCCATAATCGAGCATCACACCACGCGATACAAACACACTCGCATACCAACTCACACCATACGTCACTTTCTTAATCTCACTCGTCCAGCCAATTCCCCGCTCATTTTCAACTCTTCCACCACTACCGCGCCCACATAAAATGCATCAAGCCAATGGTCTTCTGACCTCGTCAGGCATCGTCACCCCGTCGGACCGGGCATCGTCACCTCGTCAAGGATGGCATTGTCCCACATAAACGAACACGTCTCAGGACGGAATCCTACCTCTCCCTTTCCTTAATTACCGCGCCCGTGTAAAACGCATCAGGCCAATGGTTTTCTGACCACGTCAGGCATCGCCACCCCATCAGGCCGGGCATCGTCACCTCGTCAGGGACGGTATCGTCCCGCGTAAATGTACACGCCTCAGGACGGATCCTTTCCAACCAATCCTACACTTCCGTACCCTCGTTCCACTCAAACCACACTTACACACAGCCAACAACCGCATGACCAAACACAATTTCACATTTCATGCACATTTCACAATTCACATACACTTCGCAAATATACATTCTCACCACACAAGCACACCACATAATCATACACATATAACACGCAATCCCAAAGCACAATCACACCATCACCACATCTCACTACCACATACATGTCACTCGGCCAAGCCACATTCAGCCCAATCACAATACCAAATCAGTCCGCAATCACAAACAGTACGCTTAACCCAACAAGCCCAATCAAACCATAACAATTCCAATCAACCACACAATTAATCCCCGATCCATCCACAACATCACAGCCCTAACTCAGCCTCCTAAACCTCGAAATTTCATCGCCAAATCAGTCCACAACAACCCAAACACCAGCCCCTAATTCAGTCCCAAAACAGCCACAAAAATCGTCTAAACCGAGCCCTAAACTAGTCTAACAACACCCGAGGTCCTAGATAGTTTTTGAGGAAGACACTTACACCAAAAGGCGAGACAAACAAGGTTGGGTGGTGGCCAGAATAGCGGCGGTGGCGACGGCGGCATCGCTGGCGTACGGATGTCATACGAACGCCATACGGACACCGTACAAACAGCGACGTACGGCGACGTAAGGGTGGCTGGAGGGTCGTGGCGGTAGCGGCTCAGCTGTTCGACCTCCGGCGCGGCGGCGGTGAGCTCCGGCGAGCTTTGGCCGAGAGGAAAAAATCAAGAGGGAGAGAGATTTCGGGGGAGAGGAGAGAGAGTGGCCTGGCCAGAATGAGATAAGAGAGAGAATGAGGTTCAAGCTAGTCAAATATAGTGGCCTAGGGGTGACACGTGCCGCCGATCCGGGAGATTTGACCAAAATACCCCTAATCCGACGGCCCTCGTTCAATCCTATCCAATAATTGAGGGGCAAAAGTGTCTAAGGTCCAATAATGCAGCTGAAAACCCTTAATAATTATCCCAAATAATTTTCCAAAAATTTCGGACCAAAAATAGCCCAGAGGCAAAATGGTCATTTTTTCAGTCCCGGGGTGAAATTTCAATTTTTATCTAAATCAACTCTAAATATGTGTGGCCAACCTAATATGGCGTCGGAATCGTGAAAATAGCTTCTTAAGCCCTCGAAAATCCACCGCAAAGTCCTGGAAATAAAATAATATTATTTTTCACTTCCGAGCCAAAATTCTAATTTTTGACCATAACAACTCTAAATGTGCGTGCCCACCCTAAAATGATATCGGCCTCGAAAAATAATCTCATACGGGCTCAAAATCAACGTCGGGGTCCCGAGAGGTAAAATCGTAATTTTCCCGTTCCCGAACCGAAATCCATTTTTTTTGCAAAAATGGGTGGCCTCAAGGTTGGCCAAGCCAAAAAGGTCATCGGCCACTCAAAATTGTCACTTTCAAAATTCTCGATTCTCGGGCCTGAATTCTAAGAAATGACTAAAATTGAACAATCGCGACTTTAGCTTATCTCTGGCTAACGGATGGCTCATTGGGATTACGCACTCTCAACCCGTGACCGATACCAAGTCAAATCACGTTTAAGTTTACTCTACCCGGGACGACCTCGGTTGTCATATAATTACTAAGGTCTGTTGCTAGTTCCCTTTGGACACGATCAATCAGTTAAATCGGCCTCTGTTGGCCCAAAATATTCCCTTGTCAATCCTTATGGTCGAAGATCAAACCCAGGCCAAGTTCTTTAGTCGTGCGAACTCAATCCCGTAATGGCCTTATCCCTAAGGTTAGCATCCCGTAAATGCGCATTTCCGGATAAGATCTCACTATAAGTGCATTGGCCAAAATTCATTTCATAAATCCTGGGAAAAGGATCGAAAATTTAGATTGTTACATCCTCGGCCTCCACGGCCACCGGAAGACTGAGAGATCATAGCACTTGCTACAGGTGCAGATGATAATGAGTTAGGCACACATTGAAGGACCCGAGAAAAGACCTCATCTACTGATGGAAGAGTACCCTGGGAGATAGTCTGTTGTCGGAGAGAAGAATGAGTAGGACCAAGCCCCCGGAGAAATAACACAACTCTGATATCCTGTTAGCGCTTAGCCAACTCTCTAATATCATCAGTGGCAGGCAAATAAGGGCCCATTTGGTAACGTGTCAAATAGCAAAAATTTCTGTTCTTTTGTTCCTAGAAATAGTTTGGGCACAGAAATGCGTTTGGTAAACTTTTTGTTCCTGGGCACATTTTTGCAAAAATTTGTGCCCAGAAACAGTTTTGAAAGAGAAACAAGAAGTAAAAAAAAATTTTTTTTTTTTTTTGTAAAGGTAAATATGTATTACTTTTCATAGAACCAATACAACCTATAGCCAAAACCAGCCTCTGACCCAATTAAGACATGGGATGTCCAGATGAGGTCAAAGGTGGAGTCGCAAGAACTATACAAGGAGATAGAAACAAGAGAGAAAGATCAAAAGATCATGACAGCTAAAGTCTAGGCATCCGGATTGCTTCAAAGATTGAGGCCGGAAGCTCCCATTTCCTCTGAAGAGCACGATTCCTAGAAGTATCTTGAACTTTCCCAAAGGAAATGGCCTTGTCTTTAACGACTTTGAGGAGATGCTTGCGCATGCCGGGGATGTGTATGCTCTTGTTTCTGAATAATGCATGGTTCCTCTCTGTCCAGATGATATGGACTAACGCGCCGAGGGAAAACCGGGAGAGGCGGTGCGCAAAGGAATCTCCACCGCATATCTTCATTGCCCATCGGATAAAGTCTTGCCAAGGTCGATTGCGCCATGGAAGGTTGCACTTTGTCGCCCAGAAGGATGCAAGTCTACCTATAGAAGGGCACTCAAAGAAGAGGTGGTTGGCCGAGTCCGGCCTAGAGCCACAGAAGACACATACAGCAGTGTCAATTCTTCGATTCTGTAGGAGAAATACCTAGGAAGGTAGCCTATTGAGTGTAATAATCCATAGAAGAAGTAAAAAAAAGTTATTTCTTGTTTCTCGGCACAATTTTGAGAATCAATTATTTTTCTTCTTTTTCTTCTTTTTTGTTTTCTTCTTTTGTGTTGTTCTTCTTGGGTTGTGGCCGGTCGCCGGCGACCGACGGCCGGCGACTAGCCATGGCCAAGGAAGAAAATGGGTCAAAAAAAAACCTTAAACAATTCAAAATATTATTAAAATATTATCAATAAAAAGAAATTTTTGTGTAGTTACCAAACGCATTTCTGTTCTTTTCTATTCTAGGAATAGAAATTTTGGATAATCACCAAGGGTGCGCATGAATACCATTCTGTGCCCGGGAACAATTTCTGAACAGAAATAATTTTTTTTTTATTCTGTGCCTAGAAATAATTTCTAAGTATTTGAAGGCATTTGATAAACTGTCCAAAATTTCTGATCCTAGAGTAGAAAAGAATAGAAATGCGTTTGGTAAACTACACAAAATTTCTGTTCCCAAATAATATTTTAATAATATTTTGAATTGTTTATTTTTTTTTTGGTATTACCCATTTTCTTCTTGGCCATGGCCGGTCGCCGACCGACGATCGCCGGTCTTCGGTGGCCGGTCGTCGGCCGGCCCAGCCCAATGAAGAACGACACAAAAATAAAATAAGAAAAATAAGAAAAAAAAATTGCTTCTCAAAATTGTGCCGAGAAATAAGAAGCAACTTTTTTTTACTTCTTGTTTCTCTTCCAAAACTGTTTCTCGGCACAAATTTTTGCAAAAATGTGCCCGAGAACAAAAAAGTTTACCAAACGCATTTCTGTTCCCAAACTATTTTTGGGAACAAAAAAATAGAAATTTTTACTGTTTGACACGTTGCCAAACGCGCCCCAAACGCGTTAAAATGCTCAGAAATTATTTCCGGGCACAGAATAAAAAAAAATCATTTCTATTCAGAAATAGTTCTCTAGTACAGAAACATTCTCATGCGCACCCTAAGTATCCAATTTCTCACAAAGGGTGGTGAACCTAGAATAGTAATCAGATGCAGACATGTCTCCAATACGTAGGTCAAATAGCTCCTCCCACACATCACAAACACGGGTCATATTATCACGACCTGAAAACATAAGAGCACATTTGTCCCAAATAGCTTTGGCTAATGTACACTGCATAAATTGAGGACTAATCTTGGAATCCATGGTATTCCACAACAATGTTCGAATAGCAGCATCGCCAGAGCGCCAATCATCCTCCTTTGTTTTATCCATAGGCGGAGATGAAGTCAAATAACTCAGCTGTTTGGTGGCTAAAAGATATGTTTCGACTGCCATAGACCAAGAAGGGTAATTGGTCCCATCAAGCTTAACAGAGGTCAACTTCAGATTAGTGAGACTGGTATCCGTGTTTTCAGAATTGTCAACCATAACTCAATAATAATATAAAAATAAACTTAATAAAAATTTGCACCTTGTGCACCAATTGTAATAATTACCACCAATTACCACCAAATCAACATAGGGCATTAACAAACCCAATAATCAATCATTGCAAGTAAACTTCAACACGAGGCAAGAACTTTAGTTTTGCAAGAAAAGAACGCCTATGTGATATACGTCGGGCAAGTAACAGTGTGATTTACCAAAAATTAATAATCCCATTCTCAAATATTTCTTCTGGCTGCTGAACCTGTAATGCTCGTTTACACTTGAGTACGAGCAAGGCCCACCTTGTGGCTTCACTTTCCTCTCACTCACCTTTTGACTATGAAGGACATCGTTGGCAGCTCTGTGGAACCAGCAACACTCATGAATTAGCAACCCTCGTAGAATCAGCAAAACTCGTGGACTGTGGAGGTCGTCGTTGGTGGCTCTGTGGAACCAGCAACGCTCATAGAACCAGCCACACTCGTGGACTCTGGATTTCGTCGTGGCTTCAAACTCAAACTCGCATATTCAGAACTTGGTGGAACATCGCCAGATCTGAGTTCAGCAAGGCCCAGCAATGCCGGACTAGAACTGGGCAATGTTGGCGCGACTCAGGACGACTCAAAGCGACAGTAACGAGGTGTCGATTTGGTGAATCGACGGATGAATCAATGTCGGAATGGTGTCGCAAGAGTCGCCGGAGTCGCGAGAGTCGTGGACGTGGCGAACGTTGCGGACGCTGGCGGTGCGGTTGTTGCGGGAGTCGTGGTAGCTGCCGCTAGCGTAGATTCCAAGGCTGGCGGCAGTGACTTCTCCAATGACAACAGTGGCCTCCGGTGGCTAGGGTAACAGTTGGAGGACTAGGGTTTTGTTTATTGGCTTTGATACCATGTTGAAAAACACGATCATCATTATCTTAATCAAATTACATCATCTATATATATAGTGAGCATTAGGGCTCACTAATTATGGAGAAAGACTAAACTACCTTTCAACAGCTCGGAAGTACAATAAAAGCATATCCAAGTGACAACCTATTCGGTCTACATATACACCAAAATTTGGTCGGACATTGCTCAATTTGAAGAAATTTAAGATGCTCTAACGTTGCATGAACCAATGTGAAGTTGCTGTTCTTCATGGAATGGGTGAAATTGGATCCAACTACCAAACTTGAATAGATCATCATTATGTTACTTCATTTATGCACCAACATTTGAAATCCGCGGATGTATCTGAAATGACATGTTACAAAGCACCTATGTAAGCACTGATGTATAAGCTTAACTAACCCTCCAATAGAGTTTGAAAGCTCCTCTGTCACCCAGCACCGCTGCAAATACAAATCTTAAAGCTTCCCTAACCCTCCAAAAAAGCATGGAAGTTCACCCATATGCTCGCTCGTATAGATATGCTAACCTTGTAATTAATGCACCAAAGCATTAGAATCGTCAACCAATTTTGTTACAAAATGAAAGATCTAGATCCTCCAAACAATAAAAACAGAAGCAGTTGTCCAAAATTTTATTACATAGAAAGCAAATACATTCTTTCTTTCTGTGACAATCAACCAAAAGAAGGCTTCAGGAGTCGATGTCTAACAATTCCATCGCTCTCAAAACCTTCGCAATAACCTTCCGAACTACTCTGAGGCCGCAGCAATGCACAGGTGAAGGACAATTCATTTTAGTCGGATAAACGGAATGTAAAAAGATATCAAAATGACAATCTAATTGTTGATTTGATATCTCAAACAATTGTAACCGGAAGATCTCTAACTTAGTACGCAAAAGAAAACACAAAATCCAAAAGTAGATGATAAATTACTGCTATGCGATTCTGTTCGACCACAAAGTTCCTCCGGACATGATAAACTATAGGGATCTACTTCTGTGAATGTAATATGTAAATGAAAACTTAATAATTTGAATGACTCCAGCAGTTAAGTTAGCACCCATTAATCTACAGCTACACCATATTTTCAGTGGTTATTGCTCGTTTGAAGAAATTAAGATGCCCTAACAATTTAGGAACCAATGTGAAATAGCTGTTCTTGATGGTAATGGATGAAATTGGATCACCTATCAAACTTGAGGAGATAAGGGACCTATCTGAAATGACATGTCAATGGTTACAAACCTTGAACTCTGAGAAAAGCAAATCAGATACGGGTTTCAAGCAAAATATTGAGAAACCAGGGCATATTCTCGTAAGCTATTTTAGATATTCTACAGAAAATAATTGGTAGTATTATATTAACATGTGATGAAAAGAGGTGCTCCGCTTTCTTTGAGCATTTTCTTCATCTTCACATTTAAACTAGGGACAAATTTTATTTAAAAAAAAACGACCCTCCATCCACTGGACGAAAATATCTCCACTTTTCAAATGAAGTGCAGGAATTATTACTTAGGAGACGAATATGTCCACCATCAAGTTTTTCGTCCATACAAGATTATGGCGTTTGACGTGGCTAATGACATGGACATGTACAACAGCCAAGTCAGCAAGGCGAAACAACGTCGTTTCTCACAAATCAATGACGACTTTGTTATTTAGACTTCATCTATTTCGACAAGGAAAGAGAAAGGAAAAATGATCAGCCCTGAATTGAAAGAGTTAAGGTTCTCGAATTGGGTTCTTTTTACCCCAAATAGAAAATTAGCGTTCCAAATTGACTATTTCAAGCGAATTCATCAACTCAAATGGATGAAAAACTTAACAGTGGGTGTCTCCTCCCACAAGTAGAAATTCATATTTTTTTTTGGGTCGTTTGGAAAGTGGGAATATTTTTGTCTCATGGACATAAATTCATGCATGTTTTTGGAATCTGGCCTTCGAACTGGAACACCCGTGCTAAATTTTTGTAATCTTCTTTTTTAACTTAAAGATCGTAAGAGTATTTCCAATGAATAAGAATCTGATTGAGTGTACGGCTATTTGGATACAAAAGGTAGTATTTGTAGTAATTTTGAAATTCTATATGGTGTTTAAGTCAATTGAAGACTTGTATTGTCATAATTAATGGAAATGGAAACAGTTAACCCTTCATATGTCTTCACTTGAAATCCCTCGATGAGTGCGATCTTTCTTAGAGCCTCTTCCCATGCCTTCACTTCATCGTGGTGGAAATACTTCCGATGCTTGTCTAGGGCTCCTCCGTATAATTTACTTTCGAGCTTAACGTCACAAATCTCCACGTCATAGAAAATGGGGAGGATTCTCTCTTGGCCCTTTGACTTTGACATGCATTTTACCATGTGGGCGAGTGCGCGGAGACGCCCCTGACTGGAAGCATAGTTCGAACTGAAGATGGGTATGCAGATGGGAGAGGCCCAATTGCTCGCTCCATCTGTTCGCCAATTCCATTATCAAAGCTCAATTCATGATCGTCTCTACAAACAGAAGTTCCACAGTCAACCAGTCCTCGGTAAAGGGCATTGGTAAAGCCATGACCAGTGTCTCTTCCCCAAAAGCTTAAGAACACATCGTACGAAGGTAATCTGTGGCAAAGCCAGGTCGTTCTTGAAACATCCAACAATTTTTCCAGGACAAAGTGACCATGATCCAACTTCCAACTTTCTAAGCCCTCGACTCCCTCAATTGCTCTTAAATTATGACAACCTTCTAGTTCAACATGTTGTAGCTCATTTAGCTTGGATAAGTTGGGCAATCCTCTTATTAAACCACAACTGGAAAGATGGAGGTACTGCAAAGATTCCAGTTCCGGCAAACCTTCAATCCCAACGAGGCTATTTAAATTGTTCAGAACCAAGCGCTGTAGCCTCTTTAAGAGTGATAGACCAGGTATTACCTCGAGGAACACACATCTACTTATTTTCAGTTCCGTCAAATGTATTAGGCCTTCGGAGACAGGTAAGCATGAGATTTTAGATGCAGTGACATGCAGAACTGACAAATATTCTAAGTTGGACAAATGTGGCAATGGACTAATGCCTGTGAGTTTCAAGGCTGACAAATGAGATGGAAGCGGATGGCTCAATTGCATTTCCATCCAATCTGCTTTCAATTTTTGCAGATCGTAGCTCCTACTTGAGTGAGGCAAAGCGTCGGCAGCGGCTAATCTGTATAGCTTGAGATAATCTAAATTGATGAGGCTTGAGAGGTCATGGATAAAAGATAAATTGCTTGAACTTCAAGCCATGTCAAACTTGATGGAAGAGCTGTCATTGTTTGAAGCTTAGTCGAACCACCCAATCGAAGTTTTTGGAAATGAGAGAGACAACCTAGCACCTCAGGCAATCTACGAACATCAGTAGACGATAAGTCCAATATCCTCAAATGGGATAGCTTCCCAATTTCCTCCAGATTACCATCTATCAAATTCCAGCATCCCTTGGCATGGATCTCTTCAAGCAGCTCCACTCCTCCGATAGTACGAGGAAACGTATCTATCTTCGTATAATCTATCCTCATTACCCTTAGTTTCTTTAGCTTTCCAATAGAATTGGGTAGTATATTTATTCCTGACTTTGATACATCCAACTCAACCAACATTTGTAACTCCCCAACTGAGCATGGAAGCTCCTTTATTCCCACACATTCACTTAAAGATAAACGTGTAAGTTTCACCAACCCTCCAATAGACTTTGGAAGTTGGCTGATTTTAGGGTGCTCGTCTAATATAAAACTTGGCAAAGATTTCAGATCGCCATATCTCTCCGGAACCTTCAAAAGTTTATAATTTTGGTGCATGACTATCTGTGTCAAAGAATGTAGAGAACCAACTTCTTCCGGCAACTCCCCAAGAGAATTACACCCCTTGACATTCAAAGTTTTGAGGAGTTCAAGCTTACCAATGGAGCGGTCAATTGTGATCAACTTGGAACACCAAGCGAGTATTAACATCTCTAAAGACATGAAGTTAGAGAAATCGGGTGTCCTTGTCAACTTTGTGCAACCGGTTAAATCCAGGACTTCCAGTTATTTTGTCATATGCTGGAAAAAATTTGAATAAGAAAGAATGAAACACACCAATCATCGTAGGATATATATCTGGAGGGAAAGTTAACCTAACTATTCTCATTTTTATAATTCAATTAAATCTGACGGTAATTGCAAATAGCACAACTTGATGAAGAAGAAAATGGTAAAAGATTGAATTAGATCACGACTGCAATTGCTGACAAGTCTGTTGAAGACGAGAAAGATGAAGAAACAGGAGTTCGTAATGAGATGATTGAAGAATAAATTTATCAACATATTGTTTTACTCAGTCTAGATGACTTCGAAGTCGCACGATAAAACATAAAGTTATATAAAAATGATGTGATTCTATAGCTCCCCCTCTTTTTTTAAATGTATTTAGCCGGATGTTGTCAATGCTAAATGTTCCTCATGTAAATTAATTTCTGCTCGTAGACTCGCGTGAGATTAGGAGAGCATAAAATCAACATATGCAATGCATGAATGAGTGATGAAGATAGAAAGAAGGGGAAACGAATTCCTTGCCCATTTAGTGCTCCTCTTAATGCCTCAGTAAAAATCAATCATAAGGTAAATAGAGTAAGGCATCTCCTACCTTGATTTGGCTCCACCCACCCCAGCCATTTTCGATACTGCTCCATGAAAGGTCTAGCATGACCAAACTAGCAAAGTGAAAATTCTCCGTGTACAATCCCTAATGCAACTTTTCCCAAGAAAGCCACCTTAGCTTCGAAAGAAGATTCCGGAAGTCACTGGAAAAATCCAAGCCTTTCACTCTAAGAAACCTTAGATTTGGTAGAGCAGCTAATTTCTCCAGGTGCAAGGTTGTGGCTGCAGCCATCGGAAGCCAGGCTTAGTGCTTCTACATCTTGATTTCTCTGCCAACAGAGACTCCAGATTAATTGAGTGCACAACACATTGCACTCTGACAGAGCTACAAACAAAGGAAGCATATGAACACTAGTAAACAATTTCTCCAACAGGGAAACTACCATGGCACACGTCTTTCCCCGGCAAGTAGACTTTACACGTTTTCATTCACATCATTAACGAAAATTTCAGCTTCCATTTGAAGATATATTATAAAACATTTCTCCATTTCCCATTTTCTTCTCTCTAATGGCGTTTGAAAGAAATTTAAAAGTTCTTCATAAAGCTAGTTTTCTTCTGACTGACCGGCGCTTTGTTTTCTCAGAATTTCCAGAAAACTACTTTCTATTTTACAGAATCTAGAAAACGAAGCTAACTATCAGGTTATATGTTAGTCTCTCTCCACCAATTCACAAGACCTTTTAACCAAATGATTGAGGGAGAGCTGTCACACTCACAACACAAATGGGAAGTTGAACAATGCTAACCGTAAAATAAAATGAAAGATTCAGGAAGTTTCTCCTTCCAAATAAAAATCATGCGACAGACTCTTTCATTTTACCTCTTTTCTCTCCAGTAGTCTTACAGCATCCTCATGAATCCACACCCTACTAAATTTGTGAGCGTACTCTTCATGGACGATGTGCCTTCCCAAATCTCGAACTTGGTCATGCATCCAAAACTTATTATCGTCTCTAATTTTTATCGAGGACCGTAGGATGAGGACACCAATTGCACTATAAGGAAGGCAATCACAGTCATACCACATGATAACTGGATATGTTTGATCCGCGTTGGTGAAAAAGCAAGCAATATCTAGAAATACTTCTTTCTGCTTATTCTCCAATCCCTCATAACTAATCATTAGTGCATCTCGGACATCTTTAAAAGGACCTATATCCAACTGCTTCAACGTGTCTTCCCATAAATTTCTATTATCAAAATGTTGCCCCAAGGCAATGCTTTGGCAATAAAGAGATGAACCTATCACCTCGACAGACAAAGGAAGCATACCCACTCTATGGACAATTTTCTCTGCAAGATGATCATATCCTTCTACGGGAGAGTCTCTTCTGAATGCGTGCTTACAAAACAACTGAAGTGCTTGACCAAATTCCATTTGATGAACTTCATAAGCCAAAATTCCTTCGGGTTGATTTAGGACCTCTTTACAGGATGATTCCACTCGAGTCATCAAGACATCTATGTTTCTAGTGGTGAAGATGATCCTACTGCCTGAACCAAACCAATCAGATTTTCCAGCTAGCTTCTCGAGTTGTTTTTCTTGTCTAGATCATCGAGAACAATGAGGACTTTCTTAGTATTACATGCTCTCTTGATCCAATTCATCCCATCACCAATGTCTCAAATTTGATCAGCAGCCACAGAACCAACAAAACTTGAAATTAACTTTTTCTGCAAGTTTATAAGACCATGCTGTGATGATTCTCGAACGTCATTGAGGAAACTAATGCCGTCAAAGTGAGAAGATAATTTGTTGAACACAACCTTCGCAAGTACTGTTTTACCAATGCCACCCACTCCATGAATACCAAGGAAACGTACACCATCAAAGTCAACATCCAACTTCTCTATTATGGCTTTTATCTGACGATGATCCTCAACCAAATATTGAGGCACATCCACATTTTTGGAATGAAGCTTGCACAATACCTCTTCAACAACCAAATCAATCAATTCTCTGTCACTGCAGCAAAGCAGGAATTTTTTGTAAGGGTATAAACTTCTTCCGGATATGATGATCTTTGGGTGCCTAGGGACCGTATGGCTAAATAAAATCGACCATTTCAGTTACTATGGATGGAATTTAGGCATTATAACCAGTTGATCATGTATGTTGGAATTTCATGGAATGACCCTCAATTTGATAGTATTGGAGATGCTTTAGATAATGCATGAGCCGAACTATGTGAAGGAGATATTCTCAATGGAATGGACGGAGTAAGATTCACGACACTTGAGAAGGCAATATTTCTTCATAACGCTTGGATCTGCTAACTAACATGCAGTGACATGAAATCCAAAATGCATGTATTATTGAGCTAAATTTTATAGGATTGTATTGGCATAGAGTTGAATCCAGAGATAAAACGAAAATAAAATCGGGGTCTCGAGCAAAATCGAAAGAAGCGCAACAGATATTCTCGATAGTTTAAACTGTTTACTTCATTATCTATGTAAAACAAGTTTTGTTTTTGGCGGAAAAAAAACGGTGAACAGATTACATTTGCTAAGTTCTTACTAGACTAATCAGACGGGTAATCAGACCAGATACAGGTACAGTTCATTCAAGTAAGAGTAAGCTGAAGATGCTCATAGATTGGATCAAAGTGGACCCTTTTTTTGCCCTACTCTGTCAGGTCTAGCTGTCATTAACTTCTAATGGAAATTTCAAATGAACAGATGTCGCAATGCTCTAATTCTTAAACTTCGAAGAGACGATGTTTATTCAAATGAGAAGTGCAACTATCGCGTTTGTTAAAGACGAGGAAAAGGTTGAGGAAGATTTACCCTTTCCCTTTAAGATCCCACCCCTTTAGACGTGCCACCTTGACAAGGGGGAGCCTGCCACCGCTTCAGTTCATCAGAGCCGAACTTCTTCTCGTGCTTGGGTATGGCCTCTTTGTACAGCTTGGTTTTGAGCTTAACGTCATCAGGGTTAACGTCGTAGAAAATGGGAAGTATCTCTATCTTTCCGTCTGATTTCGAGATGCCCTCTACCATGTGTGCAACCTCACGGAGACACCACGAACTGGCGGCGTAGCTCCGGGAGAAGATGGGTATGTAGATTCGGGACTTGTCGAGCGCTTTCGAAAGCTCTCCACCATTTTCTTTGCCGACTAGGAGTTCTTCGTTATCTAGGAAGACGTGGACTCCGGCGAGTCGCAGCGTACGGTAAAGGCAATCAGTGAAGCCGGCGCGTGTGTCGGGTCCCCGGAAACTCAGCAACACCTCGTACTCTGTAGCAGCGGGTTCGTCCTCCCAGTCCCTCCTCAACGCCTCGTCCTCTTCTCCAGGCGCATCGTCCGCTCTCGAGGCCGACTCCCAGTCCCTCTTCCACTTCGGTTTCCCGAGCTGCCTCGTCGCCCTGCCACAATTCACAAGAGCTTCTAACCACAGCGAGACTTTAAAATAGGATGGATGCAAATCGAACAAAGAGCAGCCTGAACTGCATCGTACATGTCCAGGAGCAGAGCTTCTTCGCCTGCGCGTTATCTGTCAACAACAAGGGCCTCGAACAGGAGTCGAATCAGAGCACTTACAGCGCCCCTACAGTCAAAGGGAGGATGGCGGCTTTTCTGGGAAAACGAAGGAACTCAGCTAAAGATCAGACCATGAAGGTACACAGAAAGACAGAGAGGAGAAAACGGTGGAGAGCAAGTTGGCAAAATCCTCCCGGTGGAGAAATATCATCGCGTGCTTCGGGTGCACGTGAGCCCAGTAAGTAATCTCACACCTCTCCGACGTGGCAAGACCAGTGGCCCGACCAGTGCATTCCGACGTGGAAATTCGTGAATCCGAAACTGCGTTCGGAGAAATTCAGGGAAAAAAGAAAGAAGATGAAGAAGAAAAGAAAAAAAATGTTAATATTACGAAAATTTTCAAATTAATTTATTTATGATAAATTAATTTTTTTTATCAATTCAAAATTAGTACACACATAATAAATTTATTCTTCATTAGTTTCAATTAAATCTTACCGTTAAATTGCTAAGTCAAATGACACGTGACAATTGACACGTGTATTACTTTAAATTTTATCATCTATCAGTTACAGATGTATCGATTTGTGATTTTCGTGATATTAATTCACTTTCATAGAAACTAACTAAATATAAATTTATTATAAACGTATCAAATTTTTGTTAACTTAGGATAAATTTATTTATTAGTTTTGGGTTTTTGCTGAAATTATCACAAATCTATTATTTCGAGATTTTCGTAACATTAATCCATGGAAAAAAAAAAACGGAAGGAGAAGAACCTGCCATTTCCTTCCACAACCTTCTTCGTCTTGCCTCCTCCCCAAGCACCACCACCGGCTCACCACCACCGCCACCCCTCTCCTTCTTCTTCTTCTTCGCTACCCGAGCTCAGGAACCTCTCGCGCTCCTTCAAATGGCCACCAGAAGAACCGCCTCGAAGCTCACCAAGGCCGCCCTGGCCGCGGCGAACGCGGCCTCGGCGCCCCCCAAGCGCCGCTCCGCCGGCGCCGGCGCCCCCTATCGCGCCCTCGATCGCTCGCCGGCGCCGCTCCCGGTTTCGGGAGCTCCGTCAACCCGTTGACCGGTCCGCCGCCGCTTCGCGAGGCTAATGCTCTCGCTTCGGTATCCGCCGGTGCCGTCAAGCTCCGCGGCGCCCTCGGCTTCGATTCCCGGGGCTTTGGCCGTTCCTCTGCGGCTTACTCGACCGCCGCGAGCGCGTCTCAGGTTGGAATTCGATCGAATTCATTACGTGAACGCGGGTGTCCTGTGATATTATGGAAAGGTGTGATTTTTAAGTGTCCGCTTGATGCTAGGGGAGCCTAGGACTATCCCGTTTTATTTGAGCCTTTTTATGTTCGAGTTGGGAATAGTGCCCGTCTGTGAAAATTTGAGTGTAGAGCAATTTGTCTGGAGTCTTCTTCTGGTGTTGCTGATGCTTTTGGGGACTAAAGTTTGGTGCTTTTTGTGTTATGCTTGTGACAACTGTTGCCTCTAGGAACGATCTCCCAAGATGATGCAGTTGCAGAATAGATCACGGGGCGTTCGATGTAAATATTATAAGCATTGTATCACTTGAAATAATTAGTCAATGAATAATATCTTTATTGTCGATAACAGTTCATGTATAAACAATTTCATGGACATTGCAAATATTTTTTTTGTTCATTCATTCTTATAAGTGATACAAGCTATTATTTTTTGAAAAATATTTTCCAAATGATTCATTTTCACGAAATAAATGCACCCTTAATGAAATAAACTTTTCCCCTGTATCACGAAAGTGCGTTACTTTTAGCTGTAGCCTCAATGAATGATAAATTCAAAATATCGTTTGGTGGTTCTTTATGGTATACGTAGGAGAATTATAAGCTGCAAATTTACCAAACTTCTGCTTTCAACTTCACCATCTCCCGTGACCATTTGCAAATGAAGGTCCGCCTAAGACTTGAGTAGCTATTACACTTTCTTAGCAGTGCAGGGGACGGTTCCTTGATTGTACAAGTTAACACAGTTCCTTGAGTTAAAACTAAGTGTTTGATTTTCAACATCCAAAGTCTAAAAGTAAATGTTTAATTTTTTCATGTTATGTTTTTGATTTCCTTAAAAGTTCAAGATATGGTGGACTGGAGTTTAGTGTGATTAACATTAGAAGGTTACTTACCAACCGAGTAAGCATCTCATATTGAAGAATTCTGTCCTAATCCTGTTAAATTTACTGGATCTTTGTGTTTAATGTAGCAGGATTGACCAGGCAATTTTTTCCTCCTCGTCCTTTAGTCAGAATTTCTGGAAGAGAAGTCGACCTGTTTCATTTGATATGTTTTTTCCAAAAAATTTAATCGAAGTCCGGCTTTGTTTGCCTCAGACAAATCCATCAGAGTTCACTGAGATGGCCTGGGAGGGCATTGTTGGCGCTGTTGATGCCGCTCGAGTAAGCAAACAACAAGTGGTGGAAACTGAGCATCTAATGAAAGCTCTTTTGGAGCAGAAGGATGGTTTAGCCAGGAGAGTTCTCACCAAAGCTGGTCTTGACAACACATCAGTTCTGCAGGCTGTGGACGACTTCATATCCCAACAACCAAAGGCATGTATTCAGTTATGTGTTTGTTTTTCAATTCAATTTTGCCTTTCTCCAAAGGTTATTTGGGGTTTGGTAACAATCTGTGATCTTGCACCAGGTTGTGGGCGATACTAGTGGCCCTATAATGGGTTCAAATCTTGCCTCCCTTTTGGACAGTGCTCGGAAGTACAAGAAAGAAATGGGAGATGATTTTGTTTCTGTGGAGCATCTATTACTTGCATTTCATTCTGATAAGAGGTTTGGGCAGCAATTATTTCGAAATCTCCAGCTCAGTGAGAAGGATTTGAGGGAGGCCATTCAAGCTGTTCGTGGAAATCAAAGAGTAACAGATCAAAGTACGTCCTATTGTCATTCAACTTCCGCAACAATTTTTTTTCCGAATCACATGATACTTATGGTAGGCTCTGGTCCTCATTCCCATGTTTTCTCAGAGGTTCCTGAAATTGTTAGGACTTGAACAGGCTAACAAAATTCGTGGCATTGATTCCCCACAGACAGGCTAGCCATTGTCTTCATAAAACTTCATTAATCAATGAACTCTACATAGCCACCACTTGCTGTTTAACTAAGTCCATCTGGGTTGTTGTTTGGATGGGTTTCTGCTTTCCTGATGGACTTCGTTTGTTTACTCTGTCAATTAGAAGTCCATAGGGACAGTGAGAGTTTGCTTGTCAGTTGTGAGATGAGAGAGCAGTGCCGCTGGCAGCTGCTTGGAACAATTCTTCATCCTGCAAAGAACTATTTGATTTGAGGGAATAATCATATTGAAGCTTTTGATGATATTCAACTATTAGAAAAAGATATGTTTTCATAATCTCAAAGTGTTCAGGATATCTGCTCAGGGATGATGAGATATTGTCATGCTTAACTGAAGCTTCTAAAACTTTATTTTAAATATTCTAATTCCACAGTATTTCTCAGCTCTATCTTGGTTCTTTCACGATACTTCTAAGCTGGCTAAGTATTCCCTCTAGCATGCATGTTGTAGCACATGATTCATTATTGTCCCGCCAAGGCAGGAGGACCTTTTGTTGATGCCTGGTCTATTTCCTTTGCTTCTTTGACTACTAATGCATTTGTCATAATATTTCTTTTGTCTCCTACAAACAGACCCGGAAGGAAAATATGAAGCACTCGAGAAATATGGCAGTGACTTGACGGAAATGGCTCGGCGGGGCAAGCTTGATCCTGTTATCGGTCGTGACGATGAGATCCGGCGTTGCATTCAAATATTATGTAGGAGAACTAAGAATAATCCAGTAATTATTGGTGAGCCAGGTGTGGGGAAAACTGCAATTGCCGAAGGGTAGGTTTCTTAGTTCAATATTATTTTCTTAAGCTTAGTATCTTAGTGCCTGATATGTTAGACATGTTCTTCTCTTTTGCTTATGTTGTTTGCGTGGGATTGTTCATGGAGCTCCCAGTGTAACATTGCTGTTATTTAGTGTCATATGAATAGGTCAATGTTTGTAACCTCTTCTCAACTTTAGTTCTGTCTGAGTTATAGTTATTAGGATCAAATTACTCATCCAAATCATTTTTCTGATGGACCAAAAACTGGCTTCCTTTCTTTTATTATGATAACATAATGTGGGAGACTTTGTTCGTGAAGATATAATTGACCTTCAAGTTGATCAGGTGCAGTGGTGTTACAGCTATTCTCAAGTGAAACACTCTATTGGATTCTCCGAAGCAGTAGTGCTGAGCTGGGCTCTATAGGTTGTTCTGCAGATCTAAATCTAGAGCTAAACTAGTTGAAAAGAGTGCTGGTGATACTCAGTCAGTGTGCTGGTTCCATCCTTTTAGCTATCATGTAACTTTTGCTTAGCAGTAGAGAGTATTCAGAGAATAGCAATTGTTAAACTATGTACATATTACTGTCATTTTGGAAGTGAGCACGTCTAGTGACATGGTTCCTAGTGTGAATATTGTAACTTTATGGATTCTGTGGTAATTTCTCTGTCGTAATTCTCACTCTTAACAGGTTGGCTCAACGTATAGTCCGTGGGGATGTACCGGAGCCACTGTTGAACAGAAAGGTTGTAGTTTTGGCTGTCTGTTCGAGATAAGTTGTTTAGATGATAATGTGATTGTTCAGAGAGCTTTCTGCTAAAAGGATGTCTGCTTTATCTTTAACTATGCAGTTGATTTCCTTGGATATGGGAGCACTAGTTGCAGGTGCTAAGTTCCGTGGAGATTTTGAGGAACGACTGAAAGCTGTCTTGAAGGAAGTAACTGCTTCAAATGGGCAGATTATATTGTTCATTGATGAGATTCACACTGTTGTAGGTGCAGGTGTGTATCCTTCTTGCTTTTCTTTCCTGGTTCCATCTGTATCATTTTTATCAGGGACTATGTAAACATGCATGCAAAAGCCGTTAATTTCTATATCGTGTTATTAAACTTTGTAATCAGGCAAATTCTAGTATAATCTATATCTTTCATGTTTTCATTTTGCTTTTGTTTTTCATGTTATGGCTTTATTCCAATTCCTATGTGCTGCTTTTCTTCTATTTACTCCCATGTGCCCAACACAAATTGTGTATTGAAAAGTACTGCTTGTGTTATGCATGTAGGAGCGACAAGTGGCGCAATGGATGCAGGGAACTTGTTGAAACCAATGTTAGGTCGCGGTGAGCTACGTTGCATAGGTGCAACAACACTGA
Organism: Syzygium grande; assembly: GCA_024733475.1. NCBI lineage: Eukaryota > Viridiplantae > Streptophyta > Magnoliopsida > Myrtales > Myrtaceae > Syzygium > Syzygium grande. The sequence continues at coordinate 11,914,336 of JAMXDD010000008.1, forward strand.
ATGAGTATAGAAAGTACATTGAGAAGGATGCTGCTCTAGAGCGTAGGTTTCAACAAGTGTTTTGTGGGCAGCCATCTGTTGAGGACACTATTTCCATTCTTCGCGGATTGCGTGAGCGGTATGAACTACACCATGGCGTTAAAATATCAGACAGTGCCCTTGTTTCAGCTGCTGTCCTTTCAGATCGTTACATTACTGAACGCTTTCTGCCTGACAAAGGTAATCTATGAATTTTATCAGTGTTGGATTGTATTTCTGTGTTTATGACTCTAGCCATTTTCATCACGTATGAGCAATTAATTGACTCTCTTCAATTGATAACGACATATTCCAATTAATTTTTTTAAATGATAATCAATCTTCCTGTCGTTTAAAATGACACATTGAATCCCAACGATAATGTGCAAAGATCGTGCAACAGCACACAATTTTTTTTTTTTTGCTGGGGCACCTAACTATGAAATTCTTTTTGCATTGCGACTTCAAATGTGCAGTTGCTAGCAGTATGGTATTTTATGTCTGCTATTCTTTTTATTTATTTCCTGCTGTCTTCTTCTTTTGCTTAGTTTTTTTCTTCATTATCTATATACTCTCTTAGGAGTACAATGTCGTTATGCCTCTGTTTTGGATATTTCCCTCCGATATACTTTGAGAAATATGACCATCGTGATAGAACAATTTAAATGTATAAAGAGAAGATGCTGTAGTTTATTCCAACTTCTTGTCTTGAATGCTTCTCTACTTTACCTCAATAAACGCACATCTGTCCTGCTCCTTCTGTTGTCTAATCGTATATGGTTATGTTGTTTCTCCTTCAGCCATTGATCTAGTTGATGAAGCTGCAGCAAAGCTGAAAATGGAGATTACATCCAAGCCTACTGAATTGGATGAGATAGACCGAGCTGTGCTTAAGTTGGAGATGGAGAAGTTATCTCTGAAAAATGACACCGATAAAGCATCTAAGGAAAGGTTGCATAAGCTGGAAAATGACTTAAATTTGCTTAAACTGAAGCAAAAAGAACTGACAGAGCAGTGGGAAAGTGAAAAAGCTCTTATGACTCGGATTCGATCAATTAAAGAGGAGGTAACTCTTCTACCCCTATATAATTCTCTTTCATGATTCTTCCTTTTGTGTATTTTACCTTGATTTGACCTTTCTCTCCGTCTAACAGATTGATAGAGTTAACCTGGAGATGGAAGCTGCCGAGCGTGAATACAACTTAAACCGTGCTGCTGAACTCAAATATGGAACGCTCATTTCGCTTCAGCGCCAGTTAAAGGAGGCTGAAAAGAATCTTGCAGAATTCAGGAAATCAGGAAAATCTTTGCTACGAGAAGAGGTCACTGATCTTGACATCGCTGAAATTGTCAGCAAATGGACTGGCATTCCCTTGTCGAACCTTCAACAGTCAGAGAAGGAAAAGTTAGTAATGCTGGAGGAGGTCCTTCACAAGAGGGTGGTTGGTCAAGATATAGCAGTTAAATCAGTAGCTGATGCAATCCGTCGTTCGAGGGCTGGATTATCTGATCCAAACCGACCAATAGCAAGTTTTATGTTTATGGGCCCTACTGGTGTTGGCAAAACTGAGCTTGCCAAGGCTTTAGCTGGATATCTCTTCAACACAGAAAATGCTCTCGTTAGAATAGATATGAGCGAGTACATGGAGAAACATGCGGTTTCACGTTTGGTTGGTGCACCTCCTGGTTATGTGGGATATGAAGAAGGTGGGCAGCTGACTGAAGTGGTTCGGCGAAGACCTTATTCTGTTGTGCTCTTTGATGAGATTGAAAAGGCACATCACGACGTGTTCAACATTTTGTTACAGCTGTTGGATGATGGAAGAATAACTGATTCCCAGGGAAGGACTGTCAGTTTTACAAATTGTGTCGTGATAATGACTTCTAATATAGGCTCTCACTTTATACTCGAAACTCTCCGTAATACAACGGACAGTAAGGAAGTAATTTATGACATTATGAAAAGACAAGTTGTTGAGTTGGCCAGACAAACATTCCGCCCAGAGTTTATGAATCGAATTGATGAGTACATCGTATTCCAGCCACTGGACTCCAATGAAATTGGCAAAATTGTGAATCTCCAGGTAACTAATCTTGAGCTCACTTCTATTTATTCCTTGGAGGTGCTGCATTGCGTAAGAAAGCTTAATCACAAAAAAGACTCTACAGTTGGATTGCCATCATATCCAAGCCGCATTCTTGTGTCGATGTTCTTTTATCAGTGGGGGTAAATTGAAAATGCAGAACTAGCTTTTGTTTCCTAACCTTTTATCATGACTACTTGGATGAGATGCTAACAAATAGTGGTGCAATTGCATAGGTTACCAACGCTTCCTTGCATGAAGCTTCTGTGCATTCTCTTACTGTAGTTTAAGTAACTTGAATTCTTATGGGTTACATGTTGATAACTATTGTTTTGTGATGCAAAATTCCAATATGTTGCACAAGATGAATCTTTATGTGGTAATTTTTATGATTTAGCAGTTTATGTTTGTGGGAAAAGGAACTACATTGCAATGTTTATTTAAATTTCCGAATTATCAATTTTGTTAAGCAGTATTGGTCCTATTTACATGTCAGGATGCCTAGAGCCTTTTAGTTCATGAATGTTTGCTAAGGATACACCTTTCTGAGTAACCCACCCAACAAAATTCTTATGTTCTGTTTCGAAATGCACTTAGCACATCTAAATTAGTTCTTATGTTTTGTGTCAAAATGCACGTATAAGCACCTGGATGCTACTTTATGAAGGGCATATGAGTTTTGTAGCAAACATTTTGATGGTCCATTTTGCACCTGATGCAGATGGACCGGTTGAAAGAACGACTAAAACAGAAGAAAATTGAACTTCACTACACTGAGGAAGCCATTGAGCTTCTTGGGACATTGGGCTTCGATCCAAATTTTGGTGCCAGACCTGTGAAGAGGGTGATCCAACAGTTGGTTGAGAACGAAATCGCTATGGGTATCTTGAGAGGAGATTTCAAGGAGGACGACTCGGTGATTGTCGATGCTGTCACGTCACCTTCAGCCAAGGACCGTCCCCCGCAGAAGAGGCTGTGCGTCAAGAGGTTGGAGAGTAGCCCAATGGATGCGATGGTTGCCAATGATTGACATTGAGTAACACGTGTCTCGTGCTGCTCGTACATACGTCGCCCTGCTTCATTCTGGTAAGTGATAAGATTTTGATTGTGCTGGTCAAGTGTTCAGGTTAGCTTCTAGTGTATAACGAGTCAAGATAGCTACAACCAACCGCCCACCTTTAGCTGGTTTTTGTGGACATAAGGTATCTTTACATAATGTCCCTTGCAGCGCGAGTTCCGCTCTATTAATTGGCCTGTTTCAATGTCAGAGTTAATGTTTCTTTGTAACTTCAGTGAACTTTCTTGCTAACTGACTTGAGCTTCCTGATTCCTCGAGAGCAAAAGGTTAGAGGGTGACTATGATTGTTTTTCCTTACACGCACACACAGGTTTACTATCACTAGCTAGAGAATCTGAGAAAGCTTTTCGAACAACCATTGGATACTGTTACTAAGCGGAATTTGCGTCAAACCGGAAATCAGTTGCTGGCAAATGTCCAAATCCATCGTTTACACAGAACAGTAGCTGTCACTCTTAAAGATCTGCTATTTGCTATATTCACGGGAGCAATTGCATTATGATGACGGGGTCCATTCCCCGTCTTCTCATTCTCTGCACTTCAGACACGACGCTGAGAGAATCATTGCCATTTCTTTTTAAGGATTCGATGTATGTTGGTTAGGCAGTCACGATCCAAGAACAGAAACTGCTTCATACATGCTCTTAAGCAAAACAGGTGCGACCGCCACACGAAGGCATATCTAAACTTTCTCCTACCGAAAGTGTCATTTGGCCCTTACGCCGGTGAAACCACCGAGCTCAGATAAAGACCTGGGATTTTTGTTCAAGACTACGATCTTAAACATATAGAATGAATTGCTCGTATGCCTGGCTTTTGGAAGCCAGAATGAGTGTTTAGGCTATGATCTTTGTAACATCAGCCCATGTGGATCGTGTCGGCATCGTCCCTGCATATCTTAAACCAATCTCTAAGGTGACGGTGGTGTCCCAACAAGGCAATGACATCGATGTTAGTATATGTTCCGAGTACAGTAGTACTCTTATGCACTTTCTTCCTCATGTTTGCTTGGGACGTGCCTTCACATCTCGGTGGTCCAAAGGTCCTTTGGCTGATTACAATGATGAGTACGTCTAGGCTCCTTTTGTGTTCTCTTTAATGCCGTGAATTATAGCAAAATTCTGAGGCCTCCAAAACTCGTCCTTCCATGCATTGTGTGGTGGGAAAAGAATAGGAATTCATGTTAATAGCTTTAAAAAGCCCGAATTGATAAGTTCGTGACACATACTTTCCAAATAATTTTTCGTCTTCTAAAAAATTATAAATGAATACCCCGTTACAAATTTACCCCAAATCGTTTTTTGTTTCACGAGGAAAATCCAAACCAATACCCCTGGCCTCAAATAATTTTTCGTCTTCTAAAAATTTTTGCCCTCCGTTGAAATTTCATATGATATCCCGTTAAAATCCAAACCAACGCGACCGAAATTTTGCCCTCCGCAGAAGATGGCTACAAGATAAATCCAACGATGGGAAATTCAAGGTCAAGGCTGCGTTTGGTCATCCATATAAAACTCGGGATAGGATATGTTTTATCATATCCCGTGTTTGGTAGGTGTCCTGGATAGTATAATGTCGGATATAGAGGGGATATAACCCGGATAAAAAAAATCCGAGGGGAGGGGGTAGGATAAGGTCGGATAGGATTTTTCCTATCCGTCACATAAAAGCAAATTTTTAGAAACCCTACCCTTCATTCACGCACTCTTCACCCACGCGGCTCGTCAAAATGCTAAACTGGAAGGACCCACAGGGAGGAGGAGATCAGGTGGTCGTCCGCGGAAATACTATTGAAGCTTGCCGGGAAAAAGCGCTTTTCCGCACCTCAGGTTCGTTGCTTCTTCTTCTTCTTCTTCTTCTAGGCACGTCGACTGCTCTGCTCAACTCAGCTCAAGTATTGTTACAGTTCTCTCCAATTTCGCACCGTTGTCAATGGCGTTCGTCGTGTTTGTCGAATGGTATCTAGTTCGCGGTGGATCAAGGAATCAGTGGCCCTTCTTCCTTGCAATTACTGATTCAGTTCTGTTCGATTTGTCTGTTTCGAAAAACAATGCGATTGCGGACGATGAAGGAACCCACCATCTCGCTGTTTCAATTGTTTGTTTTGTGCTTGCGATGCTCTGTGGTTCGGTGGAGTTGAGATTTGATAACTTGGAGCTTGTCTCTCCGCTCTTCACGGCTTCAGTTGATGTTGAAAGATGGCTTTTTTATTTCATATTCGAGTTCCATCTTTATTGTCCCATTTAAGATGTTCTTCTAACATTGTTATGTGTAAACCCTGATTTTTTATGCTTTTGCATATCAATGAGTGGCCTGGCTGTTAATAAGAAGAAGAAGGGTGCGGGTGCGGTAAAGCCTCCGCCTAAAAAGAAGCTGAAGGAATGATTTGTTTGCGGAAAAGCGTTCGAACAAAGACAATGATGACAATTTTCTTGTCTCATTTGTTTTTATTTTCATTTTATTTTTTTTTTGCAAAAGAATTTGAAAATCTAATAAAATGTCATATTTTCAAGTTTATTTGTGTATGAGAATGTTATTTTTATAGTAATAAGATCGAAATATTTCACGAGCATCACGTAGGAGTATATATGTCCTTTATATTGATATATAGTTTCTACCAAACGCAAGATAGGATAGGATATAAAAATATCCGACTTTAAATCCGTCTTTCACTAAACAATGGATAGGATATGGCCAAATCCCTAGATTTCCTATCCTATCCTATCCAATCTTATCCTGACCAGAAATACGGACGACCAAACGCAGCCCAAGTGTATCGATACGCACGCATTTCAATGGAGGGTGGATCGGGTAGGTGATTCCAATAAATGCATCGCGGGTACTAATTCGGGATCTTCTGCGATACGAAAATAATAATTTCAAGTATCTACACCGACGGATACCAGTTCGAGATCCGCGCCCGTATTAAACCCCCTACGAATTTTTTCCCTTGCTTTTCTTTTTGGCATCCTTCTACCTAACTAAGAGGGAGTGTGGGGAAAAAAAATATATAATGAGAGCCCACGAGAGGGGCCACATTTTTTTCACTTGGCCGAGACGACGACATCGACTCAAACCACACACACACTTTTTTTGTCCCTCGAATCATTCCCAGCCCGATCAAAACAGGAAACAATGGAGAGAATCAAAATTGCTCTCCTTTCCTTTCCACCTAACAAAGAGAGAGAGGGGTCCTCCCCACTTCCTCGAGTTCAAGTTCAGATCTGCAGCACCAGCTTCTAAAAACATTACCAAAATCATTTTGGCAAAATGCACGTGCCATGGGGGCTGCGGCTGCTGGCTGCTGCACAAGAACAACTTTGACAAAAGCAGCAGAACCGAAGCTGGTGGAGATCAGAGATCAGTGGCTCGACCCTGATTCCACCAAGAGAACCGAAGCCCAAACCAGTAAAAAAAACGACACGCGTAAACCCCACTCGAGTAAATCCATTAAAAAGTCAAGCCCCACTTAGCTTCTTGGAGGAGCAGCCTCCAGCGAAGGAAGTCAGAGAACCAAGTGCACCTGCGCCTGCAAACTGCACATGCCCATCACTGCTGCTGAGTGCTAGCCAGCCCCCCCCTCCCTCCCTCATCCCATCTTCCCCTGCTCCCTCCCTCCACCGTGATTAGCGCGTGCGCGGGACAATCAGGACCCGGGCCGTGGGCCCCACCACCACCCGGGCGCGGGTCCCGCCTGGGAAGTTTCTGCCGCGGGCGCATGGTTTACACGACTCCTGTGGCTGGACCGCACGGCACCAGATGGCTGAAGGAAAGCAGAGGGGAGGAGGGAGGAGGAAAGCGACACGCGTCCATGCTTTGTCGTGCGCCGTACCCGCAGCTCCGAAAAATTACCTCTCCCACGAGAAGTGCTCTTCCGCCAGGAGATGTTGGGCTTTTCCTACAAGCTTCGTGGCTTTTAGTTTTTCTTTTTACACGAGCGCTCAGAAAAATATTGATGAAAAATATTTAATTTAGGATGGGCATGTTTTCAGCCAAAAAAAAAAAGTAATTAATTAAAAAAATACTTTTTAAAATTTGTATTGATTTTACCGCTTGTAAAAAAAAATGAACGAAGATCTTCATCTTGCGAGAAAATGTTCAAACATAAATTGTTGCCGATAATGAAAGCGTTTCTCGTTAATTATCATTCTAAGCATGCAGCCAATCATTTTTTAAGGAAATATTCTTCAAAAAATTCATTTTTTACGAAACAAATAGAGCCTTAAAATAGCTCAATCTTGAAAACATCGATTATGTATAATACAATACATGTAGATGTGTTAGAAGCTATAAAAAATTTGTTAGGACGAAGAATAACAGTTTTTAGGTAATTGCGAGAGAAACAGCATATTGCGAGTTATAAATTTTTGAAGGAGTAGACCCCAAAATAATATTTAATTTTTTTTCCCATAAATAGAATGTCAATCTCACAATGGATTAAGGACAATCACATAAACATTTTTCATTTTCTTATTCTCCTATTTAATAAATGTCCTGACATCTGTCAATAATATCTTTGTTATTTATCTTTGTTACTTCTTTTTTTTTTCCAAATTTTGAATATGGATCAATATCAGTTACATTCCATATCAAGTCAAATCGCATGTATCTATACAAATAAACTTTCTTTCTTGATTTTGAACCTAATAAATATCCCGGATTTTCCTCCTAGTTACAAGTTGTTCCACTCAAATTCAAGACAATTAAGTGTGCTATCTCCCTTGACCTGAGGTCATGATTAAATTGGTGACGTGTATATACTTGTTAATTAGCTAATTTAAAGAAGGTGTTGTTTGAATAGAAGGCTAATTTAGCTATTTCCACTCAAATATCCTTTTTATATAATGAGTAGATTGATGGATACAAATAACTCCATAAATCCCTCTCGGATCTCGATCCCTAACTAATTAGGAGGAGATCATGTTTTGCTCAAAGTAGAACTTTAGGTCTGGCCATTTTGCAAACTTATTGGAGAGGGGGGATTCACAAGTGGGGATTTTCATTCTTCAAAAATCAAACTCCCTCTCTTAATTTCAAGAACATTCTCCTTTCTCATATTAGGAAAATGTTAGTGTATTTCCAACGGGTCAAACTCATACACACTTCTAGGGAAGGAGTAGACTAGTTAGCATATTGGATACTTTCGTCATTTGATGCAGGTGACACTCTAACATTAGATAGGTCATCGACGGATTTACTTTTTTTGTTAATAGGCGATCATATAGGATCCGATTTTATTACCGAGAGGTTTGCTTCCTTTGTTGAACAAGATCAAGTGACGTAACTCTATGACTTTATCCACATTTCTCATCAAAAAGAAAGAAAATAAAAAGGAGACCATAGATCACGAATCTTTCTTATTCATGTATATTTTCTATGGGCTGCACAAGCATGCATGTGCTGAGTACATTAAAAAATTATACATTTGTGCAAAAAAAACAAAGTTTGACTCGTTATTCTTTCCGAACATATAAATATTTACCGAGATTATTTCAAACAGTCAGGGATGACGAGAAACCATTGAAAACGCTTGCTATAAACGCATCGGTCTTTGTATATTTTGTTTACTTGGTTTTATCCGTCTAACTAATTGTCTCGAATTAGTAATTACAGTAATGGGAAAAGTCAAACGGAAAAGGGAAAAAATTGAAAATCCCCGCCTATTCTATATACTCGCACTTATACAGCATGCTCTTATTCAAAGCGAAATGAGATTTTCTTCTAGCGAATTAAGAGAAAAAAAATAAAGACGGAAATTACAATTTCCTCCTCCAAAAACGGAGGTAGGTGTGAGACCGGAGGAAGAGAGGGGAGGGCCTCGTTGGAAACGTCCCCAAAACGAGATGAATTTCCAAAAAAATCACCCCCAAAATTCCATGCATCGAATAAACAGAACAGAACAAAATCAATTTTTATTATTAGAAAAAAAAATGAATTTTTTCCCCCCCTGATATTATAAAATAAATCTCCAAGAAGTCACTCCCAAGTCCCACTCTCTCTCTCTCTCTATCTTTCTCTCCACGTTTTGACACCTATAAAAACCACACACGGAACGAAGACGGCGAAGGAGAAGAAGCAAGAGAAGAAGACGAAAAGCTCTCTCTCTCTCTCTCTCTCTCTCCTCTGTCTCCATCTCGAGCAGTGCGCGCACTGAGGCAGCGAGCAGAGGCGCTCCTCTCTGCTTCTGCCTCTGCTTCTGCTTCCTCTCCCAAGTTCCGAAAAATTTGATCAAGAGGGAAACGACGAGCCCAGCATCTCATCACCCGCCAGATGTTCCCCGGCACGTCCCGCACGCTCCCGCACCGCCCCCTGCTCTCCCCTGTTTTCCCCGTGGAAATGTAGCTCCCCCTCCGGGTCCGCTCACGCCCGCCCCACGAGAGAGATGGCCGCGGCCTGCCCGCACGGCAACGACATCGGCTCCCTCCTCCTCAACCGCGCCTCCTCCTCCTCCTCCGCCGCCGCCGCCCGCCCCTGGCCCTCCTTCTCCGGCTCCGCCCTCCGCCGCCGCCTCCTCGACGCCTTCCGCTGCGGCGGCGGCTCCTTCTCCCCCACCCGCGGTCGCAGCCGCGGCCGCAGCAAGGAGCCGCCGCCCAAGATCCCCCCGGACCCGCCGAGGCCGGGCCCCGACCCGCCCCGGCCCGGGACGCTGGCGACGTTCGTGTCCAAGTCGGAGAAGCTCAGCGACCTGCTGCAGCTGGCGGAGATCCACGAGCGGCAGGAGAGCGACGTGGAGACGCGGAGGAAGGTGGAGGCCCTGGAGAAGCTGAAGCGGGTGGTGAGGGATCTGCAGGACGCGGAGGAGGGGGAGGGAGAGGCGGACCGCGAGGAGGAGAAGAGGAGGGAGAGCGCTCGCCACGTGAGGCTGCTCGCGAAGGAGGACCCGGGGGCGAGGACGACGCTCGCGATGCTGGGAGCGATCCCGCCGTTGGTGGGAATGCTCGACTCTTCGGATCTCGATTCGCAGATTGCTTCGCTCTACGCTCTGCTTAATCTCGGCATTGGCAATGACATGTGAGTCCTTGGGATTTTTGCAATGGGTTAGATCGTCCTTCTTTCAATATCTGCATTTGATCGGTTTCGGCATGTTGTCCTGCCATTAACAGGGAGAGAGAGGTCGTCTTTTTCACCTCCTTCGCATGCATAACTGGGTTTTTCATGACGAGCTTGTGTTCATCTTCTTCTTTTTTCTCAAGAGTTTTTCTGCTTGGTTTTTCGTGCTTGCAGTTGGGCCTCTGCTTTTTGGTAAAAAGTTCTCACCTTGGCAATCTAGATTGTGTTTTGTGTTCCAGATTTGAACTCTTTTTTCGAGCTCTGTTACTAGTGTCGCCATCAAATATTTCTTTTTACCTCGACCAGCCATGATGCTGTCTGTAATGTGCTTTTGAATTTGATCTATTTTCACATGCCGGTTCAGGCTCTCTGCAAAGCTCTGTCTTCTATGGCGTCATCAATTGTTATCTGCAAAATGTGCATTTATATAATGATGTTAATTTGCCATGTCTTGGAAGGTATATTGACAAAATCATCTTCCCTGTTCTCATGTGTCAGCTTCATCGAGTTTCATTATTCCGCATTTGAGAGAATGCGTTATCTTGTTTTTACTGCCCACGCTAAAGTTTTTGTCACTTTTCAAGCGCATATGTGTTTTTCTGTGCATTTTGGATTTGTCCGGTTCCTACTGGTTTGTGACTGTGAACTCATACATATCTCATCTCTTTTGGACTCATTTGCAGGAACAAGGCAGCCATTGTCAAAGCAGGGGCTGTTCATAAGATGTTGAAGCTTATTGAATCTCCTAAGGAGACCATAGACCCTTCAATCTCAGAGGCTATAGTGGCGAATTTTCTTGGCTTGAGTGCTCTAGATTCGAACAAACCCATCATCGGATTGTCAGGCGCAATCCCCTTTTTGGTGAATACCCTTATAGATACAGACCACAAGAGTAGCCCCCAAGCAAAGCAAGATGCCCTCAGAGCTCTCTACAACCTTTCGATCTTCCCCTCCAATATCTGCATAATAATCGAAACTGATTTGGTCCCTTTTCTTATGAATGCCTTGGGAGACATGGAAGTCAGTGGACGGATTTTATCTATACTCAGCAATATCGTGTCCACCCCTGAAGGGAGAAAGGCGATCAGCGTAGTTAAAGACGCATTCCCTATAATGGTTGACATATTAAACTGGACCGACTCGCCGGGTTGCCAAGAGAAAGCGTCGTACATTTTGATGGTGATGGCTCACAAAGCTTACGGAGATAGGCAGGCAATGATCGAGGCTGGAATTGTATCGGCATTGCTCGAATTGACGCTTCTTGGCAGTACATTGTCGCAGAAGAGAGCTTCGAGGATACTGGAGTGTTTGAGGGTGGATAAAGGGAAGCAGATTTCAGAGAGCTATGGCGGCAGTAGCATGAGTGCAGCAGTATCTGCTCCTATATGCGGGGCTTCGTCAACTGCACCGAGTGTTAATGGAGGGACGAAGGAGTCTACGGAGGACGAAGACATGATGAGCGAGGAGAAGAAAGCGGTGAAGCAATTGGTTCAACAGAGTTTGCAGAGCAACATGAGGAGGATTGTTAAGAGAGCTAATTTGCCTCAAGATTTCGTCCCTTCGGATCATCTCAAGTCCCTCACTGCAAGTTCTACCTCGAAGAGCTTGCCCTTTTGAGAACTGATGCTTCGAAAGGTTATTTAGAAGTTAGTCCAATTTACTTTGTTTTTATCATTGCCTAGATTTCTACACTGTTAAAAAGCTGACCTCACAATGTGTCTTTGCTTTGCCTACTTTCACTTTAGTTCAACATTCATCTGAATCAATTCAATTTATGCCAACGGAAGAAGTGCCCAAAGTTACAACCTTTTTCTTTCAGATCTACCTGGATTGATTTTTTATGTTTTTTTGGGCAAATCTGGCTTTTACAGCCATCAACTAGGGTTGCTTCATGGTCAGTGGTGTCTGGTGTGGATGTAAATATAGGAAATGCCGGGGTTCTTTTTTGTCCATAAGAAATTAGGATCGCTACGTCCAACAATCAAGTGGGGTCATTTTCAAGTCTCATTGGGCTCTGTTTTGTATTTAATATTTCATTGGCTTCACTTGTGTTGGAAGGGGTGTCGGTCATTTTCTTCTGTCCGGAAATAGGGACCATTCACTGCTTTAACCTTACATGGGAATCTATTCCCCGTTGCTGCTTTTTTCAAACGTGGGTCTGAACTCTACTAAAGGTTTCATATGGAATCTAATTAGCACTTAACAGCGTGGAAGTCAAAATTTTTTTTTTGTGATCATCCAAGGGGACATGGACCAATCACGCCCTCTTTTCTTCATTAATTTAACACGACTCTTAACTAACTACCCTGTGCCTAGCCTAATGCATTGATTGACCTTGTCTTCTCATGAATTTTCTATTTGCAGATTGCAGATCTGTAGAAAATGAATCACCGTTCTCACTTTGGTTGCGGGAGGAGAAGAATCTGAGCTTGTTGATATTAGAATAAACCCATGTTTACTTCCCCTCGAGGTGTATATAAATATGTTTTCGGGAGTGATTCTAATTAGGCCATAGTGATCATCTTCTTGTTGTTTTTTAATGTAGGGGTTACCGGCATCATTACTTGATGTGATCTCAGTTTTGTGTATATATTATGTTCTGCTGCTGCAACTTTCGGTGTTATTTGGGTAGCTTTTATATGTCTGTTCCCTTGAATGTAGGCCCCCTGAGGGCTTCACCAACAATTCCACTTCGCATACACCTAACATTATCGTTTATAGATACATACCTGCTGGCTCAAAACTCATCCATACTGGGGGCAGTATAATCGAGCAACTAAATACAAAGAAATCGACAATTAGTTTCTCTTATCATAGCATCGAGTCGGAAACTGTTGGGAAAAATTTATGACCGATAAGAGAGTTAGTTGGGGCTTCGCAAGTCATGGGGCCTTGTCTGAGAAGGGGACTCTCGCATCGTGCCAGCATAATAGGATGTGTATATGAGCCGGTTGATATCTCTTTCATTCCTTGCTATTTAAAGCTGGTAGGTTCTGCTTTATGGTATTTCCTGGTCCTGTTCAGGTTATCCTGGGACACTCTTCCCATCTCTTTCAGTCCTTTATGAGTTGGTAGATTCAGCTCTATTAAATGTTGGCAACCCCCTCCAGATTTTCCTTTCTTTTCTCGGACTTTGTGTCTTCAGTGACCCATCTAGCCATATCGACCACATTCAAATGGAAGGTTGAGAGACTTTAAGGACCCGTCTGAGATCTACAGGGTTGGGACAATGAATTCTGGGGCGTCATGGCGTGTGATATCTGATGCAGTACACAGGAAGCTATTGGGCCAGAGGTTGGTGGTGTCTTAAAAAACTCTGTTGGAAAGTTAACATTTCTAAGAATGGCAAACTCGTATAGATGCCCAACGAAAAGTAATCTCTACACTCTAATCTTAAAGCATGTGCACGCAAAAGCATATATTCGCTCCGTTCGCGTCAATCCGAGGTTCAGATTTTGCTTTAGAGGCGGTCCATTGTCTACCAAGGAAAGCCAACGTGCATTAAAAGCCCATTTCTTGAAGCTGAAGCTCTTGGAGCCTTCACAGCTGGGTATGCCCACAGAAAGATAAAAGCACAGAAAGTCATGAGAGAAGAGCCCATCTTTGAACCGAGGAAGCTAAGCTAAGAAAAGGGAGACATGTAATAAATTCCCATTGATCTGTAATAAATTGCAGCAGAAAATCAAATGGCTGTCCTTGCATCAATCATCCCACAGACTGACCCTACACTGCACTGCAATTTGCACTGCATGGTGCATGTGATTTGTCAATCTCACCGACCGAGACCGTCCATGCTTTAGGCGGGGGTCCCTGCTTTCTTCCTTAGATTGAACGAGATTAGAGGTGCTGGTCTAGTCAACTGCCGACAGGACTTGTCAAAGGAAAGTCTGAGGAATGAATTGCGGTCTCAGCACGAATTGAGCCGGAGTCCTTTTGCCATCATTGGCTCCTTTTTATAATAGAGATCTAGAGCCTGAACCCCACTTTAGGATTCCATTGATGAATCCTAAACAAAAATACGTAGACTACACATTGTCCGCTGCATATGGAGTCACCGTCTTTCGTCCTGCAAAGATGCTCCAACGAGGGAAAGGCATTAAATGGTGGCTTCTGAGATGTCTGGACTCTAACAAGACTAGCCTCTGCAATAGACAACCTTAGCCCTGATGTTGTAAACTTCCCGTTGATCATAGACATTTTGATAAAAAATAATTGCTGTGTCTGTTGTTTAGTCAAAGTCGATTCAAATTATGAGGGCGTGTTCTGGCCTATTCTTGCCGTACACAAGCTCTCTTTCGGTTTCGCAACCCTGTTTTGTTCTCGGTCATCGTTGTTTCGGAACGGTGTCGATTAGTTTAGAATCATGTCAAATCCTTCCAATTTCTAAGTACCCTGTCATGGTCTTGCTTCACACGATGCTCACCAACACGCGATTGAACGACAAGTTTAATGCTTGACCTTCAGCTGTTGGCCTTTCTTTGGTCCTTGTTTCTTTCAACTGATGTCTCACTGAGCTCGTGAAGTCATCTGATGCTCTAATTGAAAATCCAGAAGCAACTTGCTTTTCAAACTAAGAGATGTATATATTTATATAAACATTCCACGAACCTCAGTTAGTAATCGATGTTGCCTGTTTGCATCAGATCTATTCACGAGCATCGTAATTTCGAATAAGTATATCAACCCCGACCGACCTAGATGGCAACCTAATCTAGTACTCATAATTTAGAAAGGGAACACCTCCCAGAACCAGAACACAGCGCCGACCTTCCCCTAGAAAAATATGGTTTTCCTACTCGTGGATCCACCGGGCCAGCCGCTTTGGATTATTCTGCAGGATAACCCTATTTAAGGGCAATTATATTGACACGATGCTTTACACGCTTCTGGAGATCTCGCAAGAATTTATTGGGAGTTGTCCTCGGCGGGACTTCCCGAATGACCATACCGAGGAATTCTACCGTGCTCCATGTAGTTACTGTTGTTAATCCTACAGAGTGTACCCCAAGGTTCAAGCCGGATTGTAGGAAGTGGACAATAAATTTTTGTACTTTTATGAGAAGCTCTACGGCACCCGAGATTCAAGTAGCGACTCATCATTCCATACCATTTATCTCCATTTGTTCACTCTTTTTTCACCTTACTGTTCTGGAGCCGTGCCAATTATGCACTTATCATTGGCTTCGCGACAATCACTTTACTCAACTGGAAACCCAAAAAAAAAACATTACAAAGGAAGATCGTTGATGTGGGCTCATGTTCATAGGTGTATGAAAGGGACCAGAATTTAAGGGTTGAGAAATCTTTAGGCATACATCACCTCCATCACCTCAAGGCTCGTCTTTCTTAGGAAAGATGGATTTAATTACACTTGCGTTTGGTCATCAGGGCTTTTTTGTGAAATAGGAGAAGGTCAGATGGGGTAATAATGATATTTGTAATATCTTATATAGTATTTGGTGTATGTCCGGATAGAATGTGGATGTAACACAAACTCCTCTCCCCTCTCCATCTCTGCGTTGTTGTCATCAACCCAATGTTACCGTTGCTTTCCGCCGCCACTGTCAAGCCGCCAGTGACGTCGCCCCACCTCGCCGTGCCATTGCCTCACCTTGCCTTCTGTTGCCAACTCCTCGCCTCTAAAGGTCACGAACACATCATGCTTTTATTGATGAATCGAAGCAAAAGATAGTGTCTCAACTCTTTCGATTTCCATGAGGACAATTCATGAGTGAGTGAGGGACTGCGAAAAAGGTGGAAATTTTTCATTACAGGTGATGCATATGTAATGGAGAGAAAGCTCAAGTTATGAATAAGAAGGGACGATGGATTGAAGCTTCACCATTGCACCAAATACGGGCGAAGGTGGAGATGTTGATCAAGAAGCTCCAGTAGGGGAACGCGATGGGTTGGCCTACAATGGCGACTGGTAGTGGTTGGAGGCAATGACAATCACCTTGCGATGGCGGTCCTCGTGCAACGGCCGGCGTATACCATGGATATAGGCATTTCTATCCATTTTTATTCCACCCTCACATGGGATTTTTTATACTGTCTTATACAACAACCGCATACCAGATAAGAGGAAATTTCTTGACTTTATGCTAGCTACCAAACATAGCCTTAAATACTACGTTTCTATCTTCTTCTATTTTCCGGTAACAGAAGTAGGCCGAGATCAAGCTTATATACAGTTTTAGAATCAACAAAGATTTGATTAATTAGGACCGGAGTTTGTACGGACTTCAACGAACCAAGATAAAGTTTCCGAGAAAATAGGCATTATGACAAGCTTGACTTCGACTTTTATTAAAGTGTTTCCAAACAACGTTTTACACTACCTCCAACGTCCCCTAATGAACAACAAAGGTCCGGTTGAGTGAAATCATAATGGCCCAAAATGGCCCATGGCCTGCCATTACTTATCGTATGTCGCCCAGCACAAACACCATGCACCGTATCTTCCCTCATATATGCCTACAGAACGAAAATATGAGCCATGATAATTGAGAAACAAGGATTACATGCATTGACCAAAATCGATGATAGTGACATTCAAGTATAATACCCCGAGATGTTCTTCATTTAAGGAGCTCAAGTCTACAATTTGCTATTACAGAAAAAACGCACCGGCTAAGGTGTACCAGCACGAGTCTAAGTCCATCCACCTATATTCCTAAGATGTCAACGCATGGCTAAAGTGAGTCCTCCAATATGCATCGCCTTGATGGGAGTGCTCTATTTGCTTTCTGTAACTGGAAGATAAACGCCTTCTGCTGCCAACCAAATGTTGTCGGGCCGCTTTTCTCGGACACCACATACCTGCAGAAACGAACCAATGTTGCTCACAAATTGTTTTGAGAAAGAGAGCATCCCATACGAAAGCAAAATTCCAAACATTTAATATGTCCATCTCAAGCAAACATGCACACGCACAGGGAGGAATACATTTGTGGATAGGTTGAACTTTTCAAAGACAGGTGCTCGTGCTTATACAATACTTTTATTAAGACATGCTATCCACCTACAAGACAGGAAAGCAGCATACTTGAATCATTCTTTTATATGAAGTATTTCTGTGTCCCATTCCATGTGTTGTGAGATGCCTCGGTTTCCATCATGTAACATGGAAGAATACAAAATAAGGGAAAAAACGCAGTTCTGCTCTTACCTCCTGCTGGCCCCCAGCAATACGCTGGTATTTCTTGTCATGACTGTGTAAATAGCCACTAGTATCCACATGTTGGAGTCGAATCCTCTGTTCTTGCTTCCAAGTTTTGCCAGTACCTTCAATCATAAGCCTGCAGAATATGTTCGTCATATAAAAATCCCAAGCACATGGTGAAGAAAGGCCATATAAAAACAAAGTTTCCTACTTGGTCCTACCTCCAATAATCTCCAGTATCAGATTCAGTCTCTCCTCCAAAGCAACTGACCTACACCAAGCAGGAAACTTCTCACTGTAAGAAACCCCGCGACTACCAGTTTCACTTTCTCAGGGTACATCAATTAACTCCACAGTGTCAGTTGTAATCATATATGGCAAAATAAGCACAAACAGTGTGCTCTAAGTTTCATCATGAAATATTCTCCAAAACACGACAACCAGTAAAAGGTGAGCACGAACAAAATGAAATTTAGCCTTATATAATTAAACCGCTGTTCGTCCAAATTATGGCAAAGGTTCAGACAGATCATGAATAACTTTGAGCAAAACTCTCGCTAACAAGACTACTTGCTTAATGAACATTCCAAGAGATAAATTGTTATTATGTCCGTTGGACAAATCGAATACGACCATAAAAGAATTGAACAACACTTATCATCACACTAGAAGGACCACCAATAGGTCGTTGAAAGAATATACAACAGTTTCCTCCTTCTCTATATACCCAAGCAAACAAGCCCCTTCAAGATAGTGCCCTTAGCTACCATGCAAGGTTCTAGCACATTCTAGAGTGTGAATAAGATTTGCAAAAGAAGACTTCACTTGAATAAGGACTATATATAGAACAATGTCAGGGCAACACAGCAAGTTGCTCTTTTTTTTCTTTTATGAGGGAAATCTAGAGAGCATCTTCAAGGGCCAAAATAAGCACTAACCTCTAGGTTCCCCGACATTGGAGATGCATGCAAGTGGCTGTGCAACCACTTTCTAGTCCTCATGTGTTGCAACCTAATGATGGTCCCACTTTTGATTGGATCTCCTTGTTTAGCTGATGTACCTGGCTGAGGCCTAACAATCTGCACAAGGGATAGATCTCGACATTACTCAAATTACGTGTACCGCAGAAGATAATCAACTATCAAGCAAAATGAAAGATCGGTCTACCCAGTAGCTATTGGAATCATCAACACCAGAAAACCCAGTGACAGACTGCTGCCCACTGCCGGAACCATAAGGTACATCATGGGAATGAAGCCGAAATTTTGTCTTCTCATGCATTAGCTTGAGAACTGTCCCATACGTTATCTGCCAAAAGACTTAGGATTAGCAAACCCAATCCAAAACAAAGTTGATTCCACAAAAATTTGGATCCCCAATCAACCTCTTCCTATAGCCTCAACCACCCATTTGAAAACCAACAAAATAAGCATCAGAACATCACTTTACTTGCTGGTTCCTCTTCCTTCATAGAATGGAAAAAAAAAAAAGGAAAAGAGCAGAGTCCGTGTGATTAAGATCAAAAACAGAAGAATCATTTCCACCGCTGCAGACAGCTAGAACAACCCCATCAGGAAACTAACTAGATAGAATTCAAGGTATCCCCTTTAATCTATGCCTGTTCCTCTACATTTCTCGACCAAATTCCATCCCGTTGCACCTTCGACAGGACGCCAATAGCGTAGGAGTTAAAACGAATACTCATTCAAGTATAGCAGTTCAAAGTCCCGCCAGCGCGAACCGTTTCCCATTTCTCGAACACGTCAAGATCTAAAATTTCGGTTCAATCGAATCCCATCTCAGCAAGCAAACAAAGTCCCCACAGGACCCGGAAGCGAGAACCAAACGGCCGGGCGCAAATCATTACCTCGACGCCTTCCGATGAGGCGGCGTAAGCAGGGGAGGGCGAGCCCTGGTCGAAATCGAGGCCGAGGAAGAGGAACAGGGCGAGGCCGAAGAACCCGATCGCCATCGCGAACAGCAGGACGATGAACCAGTTCTGCTGCCAGAACGGGAAGTCCGACTTCCGCCCGGACTCTCGGTAGATGATCCTCGTAGGGGCCGCCGGCGACGGCGACGGCGAGGAGGAGGACGGCGGCGGGGCGGAGGAGGCGGAAGGAGAGGATTGGGGGTGGTGGGGTCTTCGGCGGGAGACTGTCGGAGCTCCTGGGGGAGCCACGGTTCGATCCAGAGCGAATTTAGGGTTTCGGAGCGACGATCGCGGACGGCAATGGCGGGCTGCTGCTTCTCCTCCTTCTTCTGGATTTCGCCTGCTCGGGAGTTTTTGCAGGAAGAGGAGACGTGGAAGGGGAGGGAGAGGAGGTGGTGACGTTGGGGAGGCCAATGAGGGGCGCACACGTGGAGGGCGGATGACGTGGAGGGCTGCCAGAGGAGGAAGTTATGTTGCCTCCTTCCTGGGATCCAAGTCGTCGGTCAAAGTGACGGGTCCTCCACTTCCGTGATTTTCCCCCGGGAAAAAAAAATTTGGGTGTAAATTAGGGTCCCCACTTGTTTGGCAACCATTTTTCCGGCGTTTGAATGACTCCGCGGAAAATATTTTCCTAATCAATAAAAATCCCGGCAAAGGAGAAGAAGATTGAAAATATGATTAGGTGTTGGTAGTTAGGCCCCGAAACTCTACGCTTGAGTATGGAAAGCCCAGCGCCGTTTCTCGGATCCCGGCATTCAAGACCAAGTCTCCGGCGCCCAAGCCCGGGTCCATCGAGACCGAGCCTAGGACCCCATGTCTAGGCCTGGTGCCTCGGCGCTCGCATCTGGGGCCTATTAAGGCAGGGCCCAAAGCCTTAGTACCCGTGTCTGATGTCTCGATACCTGAGCTCGAGGTCCATAAATGCTATGCTTGGATTCCTGATGCTCGAGCTCTAGTTCTTGGTACTCAAGCCTAGGTTCACAAAGGTTAAGTGCGGGTCGGCACTTAGGCTTAAATCCTTAATTAATGAAACATTCGTTCTCATAAGAAAAAATATTTTTAAAAATTGAATTTCTATTTATTTTTTTTCTTTTTTTTTCTTTTTCCATCTCCCTCAACCGGTGATCGGCCACAAGTGAAGGACAAGCTCACTCGAGGCAAATGAGGTTCAAGGTCGAGCTCCCTCGAGGTCGACAAGTTGTGGCGATCTCAAGCTTGACTTGCCAAATGCAGTGAGGTGGAGCTGAGGTTGGCACGGCTTGGCTTGACTCGACTCGTCGGAATCTAATGAGCTCGAGCTTCGTCAGCCTTAGGCAAACTCATCCCTTGCCTATGGCTAGTCGTTGCTTGCCACTAGCCAAGTAAAATAATAATAAAAGGAAAATTATAAATTATAAATTTTGAATTATTTTGGTAATTTTTCCCAAGAAAACAAATCAGGTATTTCATATCAAACGGCGGAAAATATCTTCTAATTCATTTTTAAATTTCAACCAAACACCTGAAAATATCATCATTTTCTTGAAAAATAGCTTGTGGAAAACATTTTTTAAAAAAATTTATATTTTTCGTGAAACAAACGGAGCTTTACTGTCATGAAAAATTCCAAACCGATATATCATTAACAAAACTACATTCTGTTAGCTTTTCAATATCCATATAAATTACTTACGTTAAAACAGATGTGGCAAATAACTCAAATGATTGGTGGGTAACATGGAAATTCAACATATATAGTCTCTAGATGACATCACTTTGGGAAGGTAAAATCCGAAGAAAATGAATTGAGATTTTTAATGGGATACTAGATAGAAACTAATTGAGAGTAAATATTGTTGGGGCTTGATTCATACTCGCCACGACAAAAAGGCACGGACGCCATATGGCTTTTATAATTTGGACATATATTTTATTGGTAGTTTGGGCTTGTGCCTAATAATAGCTTCCGAGTATATATAATTTATTTCCCTTGTAATTGTGGATTGTAAGATATATGTGTGATGTGCTAATATAATGGATTTCTTTCTTGTATGTAGCCTTAGTTTAAGGATGAATTTAGATAAACTCGATTCCTCTTCTTCGGTTTTGCTCTCTATTTCGTTGTGCTCGTGTGTCTAATACTAACATATTTGGCACGAATGTATCGATTTGCAATTTTTTGAGTACGAAATTTAGTTTGGAGTGAATATGATATATGTGTACCAGTTTGAGCGACCTCTTATGTACACATATTTAAGTAACGGATTTAAATGTTTATGGTAAGTAAGAAATTGGATGAAATGATATTTTAATAAAGATATCCGCAAATCCGCGTTTTATGGAATTTTATTAACCTCACGGCCTTTTTTAAGTAATGCCAACGGTTTATTCTATCAAACGACACGATACTTGTAGGCGACCTCTTAAACGAGCGATTCGTATTCAATGACCGACGACAGCGTAACGCATCATTCCGCGGACTAAATTTTTTGCGTATCGATCTCGGCAAGTCCGGCTTCTTTCCGATTTTTCATCGGATAACACCCGTCAACGAGAGAGGGACCGCGGACACATCGGCGGTGCCGTGCCGGCATTTTCCCTCCGGTTCTCGCTCCGGGTCTTCGAGCGGCGCTCCTCCGGCATGCGGTCCACGGCGGAGGATCACCGGCCGGCCGGCCGGCCACTCCTCTTCACATTGCTCGTGTAACACACGGAAGGCTTGGGACAAAGCTCTCGCGTAACGGTCGAGATCTACTCCATCCGACGACTCGACGGTTACGAGAGCGAGGATAGGATTTTTTCCCTATTCCGGTGGACCATAACGAAGGAGGAGGAGGAGAAGAGGAAGGAGATGGGGAATGGGTGAGAGGCGGGTGCCATTAGCAAGGCTCACAGGACCCGAGCGTAGCCAACACATAATCCCCTCTTTTCCCCCGTCTCGACCATCGTCGGTCCATATCTTTTGGAAGTGGGGGTAACCGGGGGGCGGGTGCGAGCGCCCGAATTCAACTCCATTCCATAAATCCCCGCCGGGTCCGCGCCCTGCCGGATCCCTCCTCGCTCTTCCAAAAAGGCCCGAAATCGGGGGGGGACGAAGGACCTCCGAGCGAATCGAAGGACGCGACGACATTGTTGGGTTGGGTTTTGGGGGGCAGGGGAGGGGGGCACGCCCTCGAAATCTAAAATTCGCTCCTCCAGTTCTTCCTGCTCCTCTGCTACTTCGTGGACAACCTTAGTCAATACTGTTGTGGCTTGGGGCTCGTTTTCCTCAGTCGTCAGTCCACCACCACCACCACCGCCACCGCCCCTTTTCCTCCCCGGAAGAACCCTAGTTCCTCCCTCCCCGCTTCTTCTTCTTCCCGGTGGAATCGTATACCCTTTTGCCTCCTCCTCCTCCTCCCCATCATGTTGAGCGGTGGGTTCGACGCGGGTGAGTGAGGCCCTGCGAGATCTGGGTGTGCGGGTGGGGAATACGGGAGTTTTCGTCCGGTTGGCGGCGCGATGTCGGATAAGGAGCTCGAGGAGCGGGTGGCGAAGGCGGGGACTAGGCTGCTGGAGCCACCGTCGTCGGTGGATGAGCTCATGCCGCTGCTCGAGGCGAGTGAATTTCCCCGGCTTTGGTTTTGGTTCTGTGTTTTCTGTTCTCTCTTTTTTTTTTTTTTGCCGGGGGGAAAAGTTTCGTTTTTTTTTCCGGTTGTTTCCGACGAGGGGCGTGCGAGGGTTTTTGCGGGGGTGTCTGTTTTTCCTTACGTGGGTTTTGAGATTGGTTCGAGTACTTTGCATGCCTCTCTTGTACGGTTGATTTTCATGGGGGTCGCTGGTCTGTCTCGGTCATGCTAAGTGGAAGTGGCACCCGGTCGTTTCGATCGTAAAATTGCTTCCTTGACGAGAGGAGCTTCACGTTTCTCCAGTTGATTGAGTAGATAGGATTTGATTTCGTTTGCGATTGGTCGCCCGAGGCTCGAGAATTTTTCCGCGGGAAACCGGTGTATGTGCGTGCATTAAGAGAAAAGATCGGAGCTTGTGCATCCGAGCATGTATGTCGGAAGTGAAAGGTGCTAACTTTAGGAGAATTGGTTTGATGGGATTCGAATTTGTCTTATGTGCATCGGTTCTGCCGAATGGATATTGGTGCTTGCAAGGATATAATCAGCATCCGAGCCATATGTTCAGTGAGGATTTCCTCTTAATGCTGATGGTTGAAGGCGCGAGATATGGAGGTCGATTCTGTATGAGATGACTTTGTACAGGAGGAGGGAACTGGGATATCCTTAGCCTGTCAATTGCATTTCTTTGCTTTTCAGGATATGTGTGTAGATGCTTGCTCATTTAAATTTATCATTTGCATCATATGAAATTGAAGTGTGTGAACTTTTATCTTGGACTATCAATCATCTCTTTTCATTCAGTGTAGATAGAAACTGGGAACAGTTAATGTTTTGTTCTGATCTGGAATGCAAAAATAGGCTTCGTTGGATTGTTTAGTTATGATTGGGATTGACTGAGAATGCTGAGTTTCTCTTGAGCCAATACGTTGCTACGTGCGCGGCTAAGGTTTAGGGATCATGATATTTGCTTAATGCAATATACAATTGATACTTTGAGATTCAAAAGTGAGAATACAAAAATTCGTCGGGCATTGGTTAAATCTGCATCGAAGTCGAAACTCTTGGGAAGTTGTTGAGTGTCCGAAATTGTGAAAATAACGTAAAATGAGCTGTCTTTATGGCTCACAGTCTGTGTTTATTACGTTATTGTCGGGTAGCTACTGATACGAATTTCATTGTTGGGATCAGTACGATTCTCTTCCATCTGGTGATTTGTGCAGTATGAGAATGCACGCATGTCTGTTCTGCTCTAATCAATGTCCAAATTACCTGTATATATTTTCCTGTAGACTGCAAATGCATTATAACAGAATAGTTTAAACCAGTCAAGAAGTAATGGGTGTTGTGAGACACCATAACAATGTATAACTTGTTGTGTTGAATTTAGTGGCATGTAGTCCTTAGAAATGGTTACTGCTTTGATAACGTGGAAAGTAGTACTTGTCGTCAGTGTTGTGTGAAGAGCCTGGCTTTGAGGGCTTCCCCTGCCGCTTGAAGAAAAGAACCCAAGCTTGTGGATGTTGGAATCTTGAGTGGAGAGATGTATCCACTTTAAATAAGAAGCATTCTCCTTTAAGACTTAATGAATGTTTGCTTCTTAGCGGCAATGCTTGATCTACAAATGGTCGTGCATAACTAGTTTGTTATAGGATGAACCAGAAAATAATACGTCAAAAACAGAAGCCCATACTGCTTATTGTCACAATATGGGAGTTCACTGCTGTATGGTTGTATGTGAAGAAAATTGTGAAAAATCAAAGATTGGTTTCAAAGAATGATATTTCCCCTCAATAACCAGTTTCTGTGACCATTTTTCACAGCTATCATCTATAGGCAAAAATATCACAAATGCACAAAAAATGCTACTTATCAATGCAGGGCGAGAATTGTTGCTCAAGTAGAAATTCTCTGGCATAAGTATGGATGTATTGGAGAGAGTTTAGGTCCATTAAAATGCTCATGATATTTCCCTGTGATAGATATTACTTAATTCGTCTAGCATGTCGAGAGCATTTTCATTGAAATTGACAATTGCATTATCATTGCTTTGGGGTCTTGAACTTTCCAAGTATTTCTCTATGAGTATCTCTAAAATTGTTGTTAACCTTGCTTGTCCCCTTAATGAGTGTAGGAGCTTGAAAATTATTTATCAAGAGTGGAACAATCGCCAACCACATCTATGCAAGATGCTCTTTCTCCATCCCTGAAGGCATTAGTAGCTGATCAGCTTTTTAGGCATTCTGATGCTGATGTTAAAGTTGCCATTGCCTCATGCATCAGTGAAATTACCAGAATTACTGCTCCTGAAGCTCCCTATGATGATGATCAAATGAAGGTGGCGTGAACCTGTTGATTTTATGTTATGGACTCCTTTAACCGTGAATTCTAGTATGATCTATTGTACTTCCTTTGTGTTTATGATGGTTTTTGCTTTTGCACAATGCTATTATGCAGGAAGTTTTTCAGTTGATTGTATCCTCTTTTGAGAATTTGTATGACAAGTCTAGCAGATCTTACACAAGGAGAGCCTCAATCCTTGAAACCGTTGCCAAAGTCAGATCATGTGTCGTGATGTTGGACCTCGAATGTGATGCTTTGGTTGTCGAAATGTTCCAGCATCTTCTTAACTCAATAAGGTATAATCAATACTCAGTCGATCGTTCTTCTTGAAAAGGAATACTCATTTATTTTTCTTCTTCATTGAAAAGTTACCCTTATAAGCTGGTTGTTGTTCTTCCTATCGGTCTTTTTACTTTTAGTTACCAGATAAGTGAGTCTGCATTATATGTATGAGATTCTTGTTGATGTTGTGGACGTGCTTCTGTGGTGCAATATGATGTTGCAGAGTGATATGGTGGGGTGGAAGCTCTTATTCTAAGATAATAACATTCCACTTATAGACATGCCATTTTGTGAATGATGTTGAAAGAGTTGGATTGGTACTTGTGCTTCCTATTAGATTATTGTGCGTGTGATTTTTTTCTTGGGATTTGTGGTGTTCTTGTGTCGTTTTGGATAGTTTGACAAAGGGGTTTTGTCCAATGAAAGCTCAGAAACAAAAGTGGTAGCTCTTCCTATTTTTAAGCTTCCTTCTCCTTTCTCGATTGGAGTCATTCTTTTCATTTCTGTTTTATAAAGAGAGTAAAAAAAGGATGGGAATCCCCCTTTTTCTTCAATGCTAATTTTAAAAAACCTTTTAGTTGAAAATGATGGTGGAGATTTGCATTTTATATCTAATGATTTGACCTTTTAAATTGACAGTCATAATGTTTCTGACCTATCTAGAGATGTGCAACGTTTTTGCTTTCTCTAGCTTGAATTAGTTTGGTCATTGTTTAGGGTCTCTCTTTGTGACTTCGTGCATCTATCTGAGCACATTTCTATCCATAATGAGAATTCTAAATGGCTTGTTATTTATGTGAAAGTACTGCAACTTTGGAGTTCATTTATCTTTGATTTTGCTGACATTTTGAAGCTACGTGCAGTTTTCTTCTGTGTGTATGCATGTGTAATGATTTCTGATGGACAAATTGTCAGGGACTACCACCCGGATCATGTCTTCCAATCAATGGAAACAATAATGACCCTCATCATTGATGAAAGTGAAGATGTTTCTCCAGATCTGCTATCGCCCGTCTTAGATAGTGTAAAGAGTGATAACAAGGTGGATCGTCCCTACTGTAGAGAACACCATGCACGTAATTTTTTCTGCTTATCTGATTCTGTATTTGTTTTTTCAGGAAGTTCTACCTATTGCTAGAAAATTGGGAGAGACGGTACTAAAGAACTGTGCATCCAAGGTGCAGCCTTACTTTTGCCAGGCATTGAAAGCCCTTGGAACTTCTATAGATGAATACAGTAATGTAATTACTTCAATATATCAAGAGGCAAGTGCTGCAGTTGAAGAGAATAACAACCACGCTGCAAGCGAACACAAGGTTTGCTCCAGGTCACTCATATGTCCTCTTATCTATATTATATATCAACTGCGAATCTAGTTCATTGTATCTTGTTATTCTAGATGACTATTGCTATGTGTCAAGAGTACTTGTATGTGAAGTATAAATAGTGCATATTCTCTACTGCGTAGGAGTTCCTGATTGATCAAACTTATTGTGTCTAAGTACGTACCGTCTAGAGAAGAAAGTTGTTTGCCGAGGAGCATTAGTGCAATTAGGATCCCATGGTTTTTCCTTATCTTACGATAGCAGGTTGAAAAAAGGCTATCTGGGCTAATCTTTAATATCCTAAGGCTGAGTTTGGTGGGTGAAATATTTATTTTATTTGGTGTTTAATGGTGTCTGCGGATGGGATATATCCAGATATAATGATCCTACTTGAGGGGTGTGATAAACCTGGACAGGTTGACAGGAATCTTTTAAAAAAAGATAATAACAAAAATAAGACTTTGCTGCTGAGAGAGAGGGAGACAGATAGAGAGAGATGCCATGAGAAGGTCGTCGCCACCACCCTCTTTCTCCTCGAGGACCCCCTCTGTTCTCAGTAGACCATTGTGAAGTGGTCGCCATCCTTGAGCCACTGCCCCTCGTGGGGCTCTCTCCCTCTCTCACCCTGTGTTTCTCTTTATCTGCGATCTCCCTTTTTGATTCTCCTCAGAGCACCTGGTGCCTGTCATAAGATCTCTCGCTTGCTCTCTCTCTGTCTCTCTCTCTCTCCAGGGTGTCCAGATTTTATTTTTTTTGTTTCACCTTTTGTTTGATTCCATCGAATATTAGTTGGATTTGATATTTCTTTATTCTGCTTTATATCCAATTATTTCACCAACATTGTATTGGATATACCAAATCCAAAGGATTTCTTTACGGCCAAA
This sequence comes from Syzygium grande, assembly GCA_024733475.1. Classification (NCBI taxonomy): domain Eukaryota; kingdom Viridiplantae; phylum Streptophyta; class Magnoliopsida; order Myrtales; family Myrtaceae; genus Syzygium; species Syzygium grande. The sequence continues at coordinate 11,942,079 of JAMXDD010000008.1, forward strand.
CACTGCCTAAACCTCTGCCTAAACCTTGCCTTTAATGCATCACTCTTTTTGTTTCTTTAAAGATCGAGTGCTTTACACATTTTTTTTATGTTAGTGAGTGTAATTTTCTGTTGTTTCAGTATATCTGGCTAAAACTGCATCTGAAATTAATTTATGAGTATTTCTTGAATGTATACATGGTTAGGTGAATAAAGAAAAAGCTTCTCATCTAGTCAGTCCTGCTTCTGGAAGATCTCCAAAATCAGTGATCAGTAATGGTGCCACGCAAAAAGCAGAATTGGACTCTATCTCCAATAGAAAGCATGAGGATGCTCATCGCAGTAGCCCACCTAAAGTTACTAAAGCACTAAGCAATGACAACATAGTCAAGTTGAATAGTGCAAATGTAGCTAAGAAAGAAAGTAAGCTGGGAAAAAAGAAGGGAAGAGGAAGGAAACCTGGTTCAAGTACAAAATCAAATGCAACTCCTGACGGTTCCCAAACAATTCCTGATTCCCCCCATGACAACTCACCTGCGGAATATTCGCCTTCAGAAAGTGAAAAGGAAACTGCCGCTAACCCTTCTTCCCCAAAACCCGCTGGAGATGAATCTATGAGTGTTGCTTCCCCATCCCAAAATCAAGGTCAACCTGATGAGAGTCGTTCTAGAAAAGGTGGAAGGCGGAAGAAACAAGAATTAGCTAAGGAGGTCACAGGTCCTGCTGCTGACATATCTAAAAAGGAAGGAACTAGTGATAAGGAAGTAAAACCACATACAAACGCGGGAAGAAATACATCCCTGGGATCATCTGAGGATATTAAAACTGGAATTACCCTAAAATTATTGCGGAAGGAAAATGCTGCTATGGGTGATTTAGAGGCAAAATCACTGAAGAATTCTTCTAAGAAGGTTTCCGTGAGCACCAATGTTGAGGATGGATCTTCCACAAAACGTTCTGGGGATAAGAGAGGCGTTGCAAAAGGAAAAGTGGCCTCTGAAAAGGATTTGAGAAAATCTGCTGTAAGTGATGATAACAAACTTTTTGTGTCAACTAGAATATTTCTCTGTTTCTTATCGTGCTTGGTATTCTCAACTTTAAAAATGGTGAAGGTTGGTTTGACATCGTGTAGGAAGGTGCTGCTTCACCAAAGTCTGCCATGAAAGCTGGCGGAGGTGATGAAAAATCCCATGAGACTCCTAAGGATAGTTCAAAGAGGAAGCGCACTCTGGGAAAAGAGGTGCGTGGGTTTTCATGTGTATATTACTTCGATTTCCTTTGCATCTTTTTGAAACTTCTCATCATAAGTTTTTAATTTGGATGTTTGGAGATGTATTAATTACTTTTGGAGAATGTAATTCCTCACCCTAGCCCATTTCGACCTTTGGGTATCGATTGTAACTGGTTTTTCTCTTAGTTCTATTGTGGTGCATTCAGAAACAAATGCAGAGATGGAGATGATGATTCATGCATCTTCTGTTTTTATGATTAAATTGGAGGACTACGACTTTAAATTTTGGACATAGTCCTATCATTTGCTGTAGTGCCTTCAGCCTAATCCTTGGAGCTAGTGTCTTACCTTTTAATGTTAGATGTCTACTGGTTGATCATCAGGCATCTGATGCGGAATATGGCGAGGACCTGGTTGGTTCCAAAATCAAAGTGTGGTGGCCTCAAGATCGAGCGTAAGACGAGATCTCTGAATATTTACCTTCTTGAGAGAGAGAAAGAAAGATATGAAAGTTATCTGTGTAGCTATGATTTGAGTCACATTTAATAGCTTTTTTCTGATTTTTATTTGGTGGAAATGTTTCAGATTCTATGAAGGTGTTGTGGATTCTTTCAACCCTGTTAGAAAGAGACATAAGGTAAGACATGTGAAGGATGTTTTGTTCTATTTTCTCTGTTTGTTTCGACACCTTTTGTGCCTGTTTACTTCTTTCATATATGAAAAGAGTTTTTGTCCGTCTAAGATGTAATGGATTCCTTTGTATGCACAGGTTTTGTATACTGATGGTGATCAAGAGATATTGAATCTCCAAAAGCAAAAGTGGGAGTTCGTTGAAGGCAACTCTGTATCGTATCGGGTCTGCAATTTGCCTGTGTGGTTAAATCATCGCAGATCTCTTCATCTGGATTTGACATGATGTATTTTGTCAACAGGGGCAAGAAGGCGATGGCAGAAGTCCTGATGCTTCTCCGGAACTGTATGTGTTTTTTTCAGGACTTTATTGTGTTGAATCATTAGTTTACAAGCAAAGCAAATTTAGATATTCTATACCATACCTCATTTTTTATCTATGGAGTTCATGAATGCGCATTTTGTCACATCTCTTCCTCTTACTTCGTATTTCTTGAGAAATCTAGTGAGGTGGTCTCTAATTCCTCTTGTTTGTTTTGACTATTATGACTAGGCCTCTTAAGAAGAGGGCAAAAATGAAGGAAGGGAAAACAGAAACTTCAGCGAAGACGTGAGTATATCTTTGTCTGAGGCCTTTCTGTCGTAATACTACTTCTAATCAATTTTGGATTTTTAATTGTCAGGGGCAATGCTTCCTCTAGCAAATCCAATGCTGGTTATGCAAAATCTGGCAAAAAATCTAAGGGAGGGAATAATTCTGATGGCAAGTTCGAGAAAGATGGTATTGGTAAGTCTAAGGATCGCACCAGTGATAATGGTTCTAAATCTGGCAGTGCTGCATTGAATAAGACAACTAAGACTGGCAAACTCAAGGATGAAGACCCTAGCACCCCCCATGTTGCGACAAAGTCCGGGGAAAAATCCTCTGTGACCACAAAAGCTAAGAAAGGCTCAAAGATTGCTTCTAGGGGCAGTGAACTCAAGAGTAGTGAAAAGCCTGAGAAGTTGAAGTCTAATGGATCTGACAAGCTAAAGTCTGGTTTATTGAAGGTGAAAGAGAGAATCATAGACAATGACTCGGTAGATTCTGCAGAAACTGAAACTAACGAAGAGAAGTCGGTCCCATCCAAAGTACTGGGAAGTGGGTCAAAGTCAGGGAAAAAGCGACAGAGAGGTGCTTAATCCTTAGCAGCTGCCTAAGAATGTTTTATTTTTTAAGCTGTTTTTTTTGCTTCTCTATCCTTTCATCCTTCACTTAGTGTGTTAGTGGAGATGCAACATCTGCAATCTGTAGCCCAAAAGAAGAAAAAAGCATTTGGTAGAGATTCACCTTGACATGGAATTCATGGTCCGCACCATGGCATGGTTATATTTACTGATAGCGTAGTCCATAGTGGTCGTCAGCGTTATTTAGTTTTCTTCTATATTCTTGGTGTTTCATTGTAAAGATGTAGAAATCAACATTTACTTGTGCTAGGTTGCTTTGTGCAAATATTAGCAGATTGTTGGCAATAGTTGTAAAGAATCAGAATGTTAATGTTAGAATAGCTTTATGTTCAATCCGCCTGTCTTTCATGTAGTTCTTTTCTACCCATCTCGGCGCACCACTGTACATTGGCACCACTGTACATTGGCCGACTTAGACGAACATGTTCTTTACATGGAAAGTGGTCGTGTAGTGACACCAATTAGAGTTTGAGTAATTTGATGTCTCCTGTTTTGCCTTCTGGTCATAAGAAAAGCCCTTGAGATATAGCGTTGTCTAGTCAGCATGCTTTTGCCATTAACCTCTTGGTGGCCAAGTGGGTGACAATTATTAAAGGTAGCTTTTTCGACGTTAGCTTGGATTGCAAACATCAGCACGTTGTTGCTTGAAGTGTGCTTTGAAGCTGTAGTGGCTAAAGCCACTGTCCATTTGTGTTCTGAACTGTGTACCTGGCAATAATCTCCAGGTTTAAACCTCTTTCCCATTCTTCGACCCAAAAAAAAAAAAAAACCTCTTTCCCATTCCAATCTCGTTTCTTTTTCCTCCCATTTTTCCTTTCAGCATAGCCGAGTTGTGGTTGGATTCTTGTTTCTGGACATTGGGCAAATCAGTTCGATGGTGTGCGGGCGTTCATCCTATGATTCGCAGGTGACTCACACGACTTTGTACTTTTTCGAGCTGATCGAAGACATGTCCAAACAATAAAAAGAAAAACAAGAAGTCTAACAGACGATGATCATTCGAGAGTGAGTTGGTCTTTCAACTTGGCATGGATCGTCCTGTGAATGTTATAATTAGCAAGCTATGTCCATCCAAAGCCCATAATGGAGTAGTTTGCATCTTTCGGCTTTCTTTTCAACTCTTGAACTTCAAAAAACCCATAATCAAAGGTCACTTTTCAGTGAGATACGGCAGGAGAAAGGTTGATGGAGTAGAGGACAAAGTCAAATCTTGCTGTCATAAAAGGGTCAAGAAGTATGGTAAGTGTTGAACTATGAGAAAGCCACCAGAACAAGTCAAGAGCTTAAAGCTTTCAAATCAACACTGTAAGCACGATAAATGGAAGGTGATCTCAATAGCGAAGCAACATAAGTCTAGAAATTTGACCACGGGGCCATTATTACTTGAAAGTCAAGTAGGATATGATTTGGTACTTGAACACTCAGCAAGCGGCTGTTGAAAGTAAGGCTAAATCAGGAGGCGGGCCCAAATGTGCTTTTCATACCCACCTCCCGTCCCTTTATACAGCATTATCGTTGGATGCATGTCACGTGAAAATTAACATCAGACTAAAAAGAAGTGGCGTCGGCTGCTATGAGTCGGAAACATAGAGGCGGGAGAGAGGGAGAGGAGGTGGAATTAGAAATGGTAGCCGGATGGATTTGACACGACACTTGCCGAACTTCTTTCTCGATCCGAAACTTATCTATAAACCCTCTGGACTTGGTAACCCAAGCTCATTGCCATTCCTAAGTGAATGTTATAATTAGCAAGCGATGTCCATCCAAAGCTGCATGGGACGGCCTTAAGAGATGGGAAAGGACCATGGGTAAGGTCTAATAGTGGCAATTTGTATTGGCAGACTCCGTTAGTGTCATATCAACACGAGGATATGCTACAAAACATGTCAACCCAAAGACGACATGATTAGTTAATTGCGTTGATCTATGTGATATGAACATGACCTGAAAATTAAAGGGGTCGACATGATATGGCCGTCGACCCGTGTAACACGACTAAGTAATAGGCTAGTGGGTCAACATGATTGCATAATTCACCATGACACAAAATTAACCCGTCGACACGAACAAGACGCAAAATATCCTCAGTTTTTTCATAAAAATCTATTACAAATTGCAATAATCTATCAATGGAAAATCATCAAATCAAATTAAACATAATGCTCATGGTCAATGAAATACGAGCAAATTAAACTTTAACAGTAAATAACTTGAAAAAAAAAGTCTTTTAGCTAATCTTATTGAAATGGGTCATGTATATCATGTCAAAATGGGTCACTTGTCATCTTGTCAACATTAACCCATTAATTTAAACAGGTTATGCAAGTTTATTCTGGGTCACCCTAATCGAACAACGAATACTAATTGCATTTTGCAGGTTGATATAAAATAACCCAAATATCATTAACATCAACTTAAACTTACTTATTTCATGTCGTGTTCAAATCATGCTATCTTATCACAACAGAAATTGCCACCCCCTAGTCAGGTCCCGTCTCCTCATGGCAATCATTTTTGCGTTGTATATGGGCAAAAACTATATCATGAACTAGTTCCATAATTGGAATCGTCTTTCTCGTTTGTTTGGTTCTCCCCCACCTTTTGGTCCATTCATGTAGCAGCCATCGAAAAGTCAAAATGACACCAAGCAAGTTGTACTGGCCACATCTCCACAAGCACCTTTGACTCTTATCACACTATCTGCGATGAAATGAATGGTCTAGTAATAATGCCATTCTTAGAAGCATCACGAACCCATCCAAATCAATGTTTTTTTTTTTTTGTTTTCTTTTGTTTTTTGGTATTCATGATTGTGTCAATGAGATGAGTCACTCTGGACTGTAATAATACACTTTTGTCTTTAACTTTCCACAGCCCAACATCAATTGTCCTCCAATTCTTCTATAAAACCCATGTTTGATGCATGAAAATATAGATTAATGCATAATCAAATGAAACTCCCTAGTATTCAAACCCTACTTTAGTGTTTTTTTCACTTCCATTGATTGACGAGTGTTTAGTGGCTTTGGCCACATTATTCTACTCCTACAACATCCACTTTGCTTCCCACTACGGAGGTTTTCTAAGGACAGTGGTTAGCTTTTGTCTGCTGTTATTCGTTTTAAAAGGGCTCTATAAACTAATTGGACACACCCCCTTTTTAAATAATTCAGAGATTTTTTCACTTTGTTTTTATCTTTGGTTTTGCTATAGATTTCACATCATTTGCAGGGTCATCATCTTTGTACTTAACCCAAGTCAAATGTTACTGCAAAAGTGCAGAGCCCGTGTAACCTAAAAGAGAGGGGAGCATATTAGACTTGAGAGATTTGATAGATAAAACCGAGGGCGACGTTGCTTTTGTCTTCTAGCGATTGCATTTGGCGGTATCCAGGAAATCAATCTGGAATATTGCCACTGTACGCTTTTCGTCTATGAGATATGGATTCGTTTACAAGCTTAGCCGATACACACCAAAACATGTGATCTCACAGCTCTTGTCTGATTAATGCTTTGTCAGCATATCTTGCAAATTTTACCTTGTAGATATCATGTAATCACTATTGAGTGACTACCGACATGGTGTTCCAATTAATATCGGCCATTCTACATGTCACGATCAGTGCTGATATTAATAATTTATATATATTTTTAATTTTTTGAATTCTTTTTCTTCTTATTTTCTTTCTTTCTTTCTTTCTTTCTTTTCTTTTCTTTTCCTCCACTGGCAATTGCCGAGGCTCCGGTGATAGGAAGAGGCAAATAGGAAAAACAAGAAAATAGAAAAAGGAAAGAAAAGCAAAGGAAAAGAAATTGGTATAATCTTTAAAGAAATTTGCAAAAATCGTCCATATCAGCAATTTTTGGCCAAAATTAGTAGGAAAGACATCGTTGGAAAATCATAAAAAGGTATAGGAATACATTGGCCAAATAAAAAAATTTAGAATTGAATTGACAGCTGTACAATAGACTTAGAATTTTTTGGATAGATTCTCTTGTATTTGTAATGACATGCAATATAAGCTAAAGTATCCTTGAGTATAAATACCCCATTTACTCAACATTTGGGTCGCACAATTTATAAGATTTTCATACATTGTCCATTATCATGGTGATATGGAAGCTTTGTCACCATCACATAGAGTTCTAGTTTTATCCATATCCCCCTTTTTTGTTTTGCTAAAAATCCATATCTCCCTTGTACATCATCTTAGAATGTAAACTTTCCACCACAATGTTAGTAGGTGCCTCGTGCGCAAGGAAATCATACGATTAGTCATCCAAAACACTTATGCAGCTCCAATGCATTCACGTGGAGTAAAACCCTAAAAGAAGACCCTAAAGCAGTCTAAGTTGCTCGAAGAACGTATCATGGTCCATGTGCATCATATCTTGGAGACGAATCCAGCTCATTCTAGCAAATAGTCAATGAGTAGATATGTCGATATGCTCCAATGATGCGTATCAAGAATATAGCTTGAAGTGATCGAGTAGTAGTTATCCGTGCACCAAGTCAAAGACTTGGCTAAGAAGCATCCGGGCCTTGCTAATAGAGAATATTAGGGGCTTTCAAGAATATCATGCAATGTCATCTCATGGGAAGTTTTCATACTAATGATCAAGTGACACATGCTTTGAATTTGCTTTTTTGTTTCTAAATGAAAGGATGCATCCACCATTAGTGCTTGGTTTAGACGGATTACTTGGAATGAGATGGTGCTTGTCCACTAATCACCTGGAATGATGGACTAAAACATAATCTTTTTTTGGCCTCGGGTCGACCTAATCTGGGGTTGTCGCGGCTACAACCGGATTTGGGGTCACGATCGCGGCCGTCATCAAGCGACCCTAGTCATGGCCGTCACACTATTGAGCATCACTTTTTTATTTAGTTATATGTTTGTTTTGACTTAATTTTTAAGCTTATATAGTTAGTGATAAAAAAAAAGATCTTATAATTTTAATCTATATCTTTTGCTGTAGTTGAGCGTCTACATTGAAGTGAGATTGATGCCAAGAAGACTTTTAAGTTGGATTTTCTAATATAGTATCGAATCAGCGTCATTCCTTTTATCAATCAATATTAATGATGTTAAAATATTATCTCACATTACTTAATAATATGTCATATATCAGTTTAAATTTTTGTGTTATACTTTCTAACACGGCGAATCACTATGAGAGAACTATTCGATATCCTTTAGAGCATGAGAATTTAGCCCACGCTTGGAAACTCGAAGGGGTACTCGATTTGATTTCATTCCATTTAAAAGGAGAAGAGGAGGTCAAAAAAGTGAGATGGGGCTTTGGTAGACGTCAAATAGTCTTGAAATGCGGGTAGTGGTTGGCCGTTAAGAAAAGCCACCACTCAACCTGAGAATCGATTCTTTTAAACGACTAACTTTTTGGTATTTTGAGAGCACCAAGTCAGACTAGCTCTATAGCTAGGCCTCTATTGACAATGAGAGATCGAGGGGGACGACGACGGCATTAAAGTTGCAGATATCTCTCTCTAGCGCCTTCGACATTCCATTTACTATATTCTTGGCTTTATGAAGGAGGAGAGCAAAAATAGTGGCTTTTGCTTGTTCGAAAAGATGACATCTTTTAGACCCTAATGCGGCGCAAATAGCGGGGTTATGCTAAGAATAAACGGTTGATCTCGAGTGCTTTTCAAGAAAGACATTGCCTTTTCAAAGATTATAAATATTTTGTTAACAAGTGTTTGGCCGAAACCCTTATTCGATGTTCAATACATAATTCTTTTGTTTGATATATAATCAATGCTTCGAAGAATCAAACATTTGTCCTTTCGAACATGTCGAAGAAATTGCAGATACTTAGCAAGGATAAGGTATTTCAGGCATTAATTATATTATTGATGTGGTATGCTCAACCAAATCGCGATACTCGCATGATTATCTCTTTCATCTTACTGTATGAAGCTTAAATTTTAGAATCGCTACTTTTGATGGTTTTGTTCACATGTGTAAAGGTCAATTGAAACGACTTTTTGTTGTAAAGATTGTTATATAAAATATGGGTCTTCCTACGGGGATTGCCCCGGGGGCATTTCTTTAAGTATTCCTAATTTAGAATAATTCGATTTTCAAAGAACTAATTATGTAAAACGGAGAACGGACGGTGCATTGGAAATTGCGACATTTTCTTAATCGCTTGCTTAACCAGTATCTCCGACACTCCATTAATAAAATTTGTAAAATAATTTTAGTGGGATGGGGGGATCACACAACACTCTCGTAGGTACACATAGGTGAGATCCATAGGTGTGGGAGGTTCTCGCGTGCAACATCCTTGGTCTTGTCGTGCTTCATCGTAGAATAATAATTGGTGTCTGTCCTCCTTTGTTTTTGCTCTTTTACCTTTTGTTTTTTCACACTAAACAAGATCGATTCCTACTTGGAACATCGAAGTTTGCTCTCATAATCATATTGGAATTCGTATATGGATGACCAAAAGTGGCCAAATAACCTCTGCATGCGTATAACAAAGTGTTGGTTGAAATAAATAATATTTGACGGGAACCAGACAAAACATCAAAACTAGTTATTAAAGATATGGTGCAAATGAATTTTGGGGAACATAACTCTTTAGAAAAATAAAACTAAATCGAACATAAATCTTTACAAAAATAAAACAAAATCTCTCTCTCTCTCTCTCTCTCTCTCTCTCTCTCTCTCTCTCTCTCTCTCTCTCTCTCTCTCTCTCTCTCTCTCTCTCATTTTAGTTCATTTTTCCAAGGGGATTGCCAAAAGTGGTCCACTGCTTTTGTTGATTTTGGGGTCCTAAAATGGATGAATGAGGGCTTGAATATGTGGGACGTTGAGGTCTTTTAAGGGCGTGGTCTCTATTCCCCAGGAGTCCCAAACTTTTCCAGTCTGCTCATCCTCAGGTATCAATTTGCACAGTGATTGAAGATATATAATCAAAAGTAGTATCTGAAATTCTCACATGACGATCGAATACACAGAATAGTTCCATGAAGAGCTTCCTGAAATTAGATTAAATGGTCCTAGTATGGTATGTTTGATCAATTCAACCAAAGAAGCAAGAGACAGATGTTTCTAAAGAGATTAATTGTTCTTTACGATGATTATCGCATGAAACCCGACCTTATTGCTCTTATGATAATTAAGTATAGAGCTAGGCCATTCAATGTTCACGTAATTTGACGATCTTAGGTGCTATCTTACGTGCTATGTAGATTGGGAGTAGGGGGGGGGGGAGAGCAAGAGATATATGCTTTTTTCACTACTAAAAACCGTGATAACGTTTAAGAGGCCCATTAAAAGAAATTCTTGATAAGAAATGACAAATCTTGTAATTAGGAAAAGATGGACCTACTTACAAAAGAAAAAGAAGAAGGTTAGGCATGAAAATGAAGTGCTTTTTGGAAATGAAAATAATGAGTTTTTGGCAAGAATTGGGAATCAAATATATGCTATGATGATCATCATATAGGCAATAATATGACATTTTTGATTTACTATGTGTGCGTGTCTCATTAAACTAATTCACCTACGTCAAAGGTAAGAAGAATACCGGTCAATGCCAATGAATCTCCATTCTCTCTTGTCTTAGCTAGATCTTATTTAACGATGAACACACTGGCTACCATTTTGAGCTTGAGCCTGAAGTAAATAGGCTAAAAGATAATTTGATTTTGATCATTCATTATACAAGCAGGGTTCATACCCTGACACATATATAGTTTTAATTTTGGTAGATGAAGTGATTTCATAAGGAGATGACAATTTCCATTCGCATGAAAAAGTATTTTATATTGACGGTGTATCTTATATAAACTCATTGATTATACAAAGTCTTCCCTTCGAGTACCTATGAATATTGGCATAGAAGCACATGCACAAGGACTTTATTATAAAAATTGAGACTAGAAAGTCCTTTTGGTATATTTCTGTCTTTTCAAATTCCTTCTTTGCTTGGAGGAGAAAGTTGAAATTTCGAGGTGATATCCACCTCACATAAAAACTACTTTCATGAAGCATCGCCCATGATGGAAAAGCTACTGTTTATGTGATTTGATGATAGACACCCCATGAGTCCTTTGTTGGACAGGTTCTATCATGGAATAGTCCATGGTAGTGCTTTCTCTATCTCTCCATATTCTAAAGTTGCTGCTTTTCTATAGAATTCAAAATGGAATTTGGCTCAATTTGATGAGTTTGTCAAAATAGAGGCTGCTCTTTGTGACCCTTTGAGGCATAATTCATACATTCTTGGCATCTCTATTCCTTTGACTTAAAGGGCGGCATTTCCATTGAGGGAGGTGCTTGGATTGTTCTTGAAGTTCGTTGCATTAGAATTGTTAATTAAAAGTGTTATTTACAAGTTGAACCCTTTATTGTATTGTAAATCTCCTTAGTGGTCCAACCAAAAAGAAAAAATCTCCTTAATGGAGGAATCATCTATAAGACAAACTAAAATTGACTTTGAGTGCTTCATGCGGTTTCATTAATGCAAGCAAAAACCATCCTGCAAATGTAGACGGATACACCCAACCAAAATTGAATTCTATCATAATCATATCCATTATCTGAATACTAATATACCCAACCGAATTATAATAAGCATATCTATTGTCTACTATATAAAAATTCTATGGTGAACGGTCAAGAATCTTGCCCTTTTTTAAAATATTATTTTGCAAATATTCTGATGTATTATTCACAGTGTAGATTCACTACAAAACAGAATCCTTTGCAGAGCAATCTCGTGCTTCTTGTATTATTCCATTTTAATGAACTTAAAAGAAAAGCCCACTTTACATAGTAAAATAGGTTGTTATAGGTAATATTAAAGAAATACATTTACAATTAATGTAGTCGATAATTACAAAAATTCAAGTGAAAAACTTACATACAATAACGTATTTCAAGTTCCTTTTTGATGTATTCTTTTCAGTATATACGTATGAAAAAAAAGGTTGGTTTTTTTTTTGGTCTGAAAAGCTTTAAAATTTTCTTCGGAACACAACAAATTCAAAAGGCTAAGAGGGGATCAGAGACCTAGCTTGAGGGTAAGGTTTTGTTACGACGGTTTAGATAGTGAGAAAGTGGAGAAAGTAAGGGAATGTATCAATAAATGATGGAGACAAAAGGAAATTAATGGATATAGTCGAAGACCGAAGAAAGTGAGAAATAGAGAAATAGAAAGATCAAAAAAAAAAATTCAATTCATTGAAGTGAGTTTTTTAACAAAGGGCGTAGCAAAGGAATTTCATGGCCAAGTTTACAAACATAGTAAACTAGATAACTTAAAGGATATATTTAAGAAGAGGTCAAATTGATAACTTATTTTAAGCGTACTTTAAATATTGATGTTGTCTTATAACCTATTTTTAATTTGGTTATTACATACAGAAACAATTGAAACATTTAATTATAACTTTATTTTTTTAAAATCTAATTTTTATATTAGCAACATGTTTCTTAATATAATTCATTTACAGTTGTCTCGTCTCATTTCTATTTTCAATATGCTTGATGTAAATAGTGAAAAGGATATGAAATATTAAATAAATAATTAAGGTTCTATATTTAATTAGAGTGGAAACCATTTATAGTTTTTTCATAAACAAAATTAGGGATATAATATTGAGTTGAATGTAATCCACAATTACAACCATTCCATTAATAACTCCAAATACATGAACATGCTTTAAGTTCGTTTCCAATATATCTTTTCAGTGGAGAAACTGAGAAAATAGAAACATTTTTACCATATCCTTTAATTCATTAAGTGATTTTTTTTCTAACAAAGTGCATAGTACAAAATATTATGGCTAAAGTTTTTGAAGAAAAGTCACCACCTATTTCTTAAATAAAATGGCTGAGATGATTTTATGAACTTAATTATAAAGAAATCAAATTGACGTGACTTGTTCTGCATGCACTTTTAGTATTTATGCTGCCTTACAACCTATTTCCTAATTTGATTACTATAGTGAACATGGAATTGAAACATTGAATTATAATTAGAACAATTGAATATCCAACTACGCATATTTAAATATCACATGCATTAAAGCCATATCAAACTTTTCAAAATATAGATTATACTCCATTCATTCTAGGGGACCGCAGGTTTCAATTTATTAACATGATGTGTTTATTTTAACTAAAACTTATTTATAGTTTAATCTATTGCTTTATTATCAATACTCACAATCGTTGCGAGTAAGTTTGAAGTGAAAATGTAATTTTTACTTTTCTTGATAAATAATCTCTAATGGTGCGTTTGGTAACGTTTCTATTCCCAGAAACAATTTATGTTTCGAAATAGTTTTTTCTATTTCTATTCCATAGACGAGTTTTTGAGCAAAAGAGAGCGTTTGGTAACTACACAAAATCTCTATTTTCAGAATCGAAAAAAAAACAGAAATGCGTTTGATACAATCCTAAAAATTTCTATTCCCAATATTTTTCATTTAATTACAAAAATGTTAGTATACTAGAAATAGAATCAAAATATATTATGATATACAATTGGATGACCTTAATATAATCATAAAGAAAATTACTCCTTATAGATAAAGCAAATACTGGATGGTGGTCGAGGAAATTGGGGTTTAAGGTTTTGGGGTTCGGATTTGGATTTTGGGGTTTTGGGTATTAGGTTTTAGGGGCTTAGGGTTTCGGGTTTTAGGGTTTGGGGTTTAGAATTTTAGGATTTAGGGTTTCGATTTTTGGTTTTGGGGTAGGGTTTTGGAGTTTGGGTTTGGGGTTTAAGGTTTTGGGTTTTGAGGTTTTGGGTTTTGGGGTTTGGGTTTTTGGGTTTGAATTTTGGGGTTTCGAGTATTAGGTTTTAGGGTTTCTGGTTTTGGGTTTTAGGATTTTAGGTTTTAGAGTTTGGGTTTTGGAGTTTAGAGTTTTAGGATTTACGGTTTCACTTTTTGGTTTTGAGGTTTAGGGTTTTAAGGTTTGGGTTTTGGGGTTTGGGTTTTAGGCTTTCGAGTTTTGGGTTTTGGGTTTTAGGTTTTGGAGTTTTGGGATTTAATAATATATGAAATTGTTTCTCTAAACTGACGTTGTTTCTCTTTCTGTTCCTGAGAATAGAAAAGTAGACTTTTTTTATTTTTTGTTTCTGTTTCAAATCTATTCCTAGGAATAGAAAAATTAACTGACGTATACAAACAGGTTTATGTTCTTTTTCTGTTCCAAGGAACAAAAGAACAGAAAAATAGAGAAAAAGAAACGTTACCAAACGCGCTCTAATATGACAGATTAATAAGAGGAAGATCATTGCTAAAAGAGTGATTCCTTTCGCACAATCATGAATTTAGGAGGTAGTAGCTGACTGATATGAAAACAATGTGTTGGTGTAAGCTTTTACTATTCGGCTATTTTAATCTGAAGAAAATAGACAAAAAAAAATAGATGAGTTTAAAACCTAACTTATTTGCGATAAGTCAAAATATACGTTCCCTCAAGCATCATGTTTTTTTTTTTGGTTTTAAAAGTTTGAAATGTCTGAGTTATCCAAAGTAAACATAATTTATGAATTTTATTTCAAATAAAGGTACATGCTAAAGTTGGTTGTTGAAGACAACAAAACTTAGGTATACATTGCATTATCGACAACTCATAAACAAAATATCGAAAAATTTCAAATATGGGCTTAAAGTGAGGTTGTTTTCTCAAAAGATTGAGTAGACGTTGTTTCAATTAAGGGTATGAAGTAGCCAACTTAGTCTCAAATAAAGATCCATATTGGCCGGCCAAATCTTTGCCGACCGGCGAGCATGTGCATCTTGCATGCCACTTTTCGAGTCATGATTGGGTTCTTCTTCTTTTCAAAATATTGATCGTTTTGCACATGAGTTTGTAACATGAAACTATATGTAAAAATAATACTTTTTAATTTAATAAGCAGAATTTATGGGAATACGGCCAACTCACGTGAAACGCACGTGATTCATCTACTGGTATATTTGAAATGGGGACACGACAGGACAGGATTTGATATGGTGTCACCTTTGGTCCCCGCACACTCCCGCTGCTGATGTTATGATACATGCATGCACTGAAGAGTAAAGAAGATCCATTCTCCAAAGATGCACCTAAATAGTTTATTTTCATCCTTTGGGGGTCCAGATCCCACGTTCAAGATGACCTCGAAATCAACGCCAAACTACAATGTCTGTGCAATTGATCAGGGTCTATCATTCTAAATCACTAATTTTCGCTGGGTGCGACAATCCCACGCTCCGTACACTTTAATTAGACATTTGCTAAAGTAGCGTATTCCATATGGCCCCAAACAATATGCAAGAATTATTTCGTAGCTAAAATTCCCACCTCAAATGAGAAGACAAGAATATTTCTCATGGGACAACCCCTTGATAACTTGTGGTTGATAACTTGTCGTTCCGATCGATATCAACGAACCATGTCAATTTCTTCTTACAAGCAATAGGTATTTGAGGTTGTGACTATCGGGGCAGCCAATTAATTTTCACCGAGTACGAACTCTCGCTTTTTATGTGCATAAATTAGATATTGACCATAATACCATGTTACTCGAAAAGATATGCACAAATTATTTAATAGGCAAGATTCTCACCCCAATAATAGTCAAATAATCCCTGGGAATTCTCTTTCTAGATGGTCGAACAATCCCTTCGATTCCCCTTTTTTTATCTCTCCTAATAGTCTAGAGTCAGTGAAAATGTTGAGGGCTCTAATTTTGTTTTGCCTCTAACGAATTCAACACTATTTTAAAGAGTTATGCAGGAGATAAAGAAAGAAATTTTCTTATGACGAAAGCAAATAAAAAAAGAAAATAGTTTCTTGACTATCACATATACATGATAAGTGTTATGCATCCTCCAGCAAAGAAAGGGGAATGCCTTAAGTTTTTAAAACAAAGGGTTTGATTCCTCTTGGCAGAAATTATACAAGGTGAACACTTTTCTGTGCCATAAGATCCATCTGCCTATATTGACTGATGAAGTGATTTCTCAAGCCAGCATCATAGGAAATCTGTTTGAATGGAACATCTTTATCGATTTCTTCCCCATCAAAGCTGATCAAGATATGATCTACTTCAGGTCTCTGGCTATCCCGCCGATGTGGTTTATGTCCCCATCCTTGGTTTCAAGCGTAAGGGCCGACTTAAATACGAAGGAAATTGTGTGATGAAATATTTCAATTAGTTGTTCCAGAGAAAATACATAAGTATATATACATTACATATATGATATATGCATATACATATTAGTGAATTTTTTTGGAAGTAGCAAGGCATTGGGATGTCAGAGAAAGTGAAGAATATTTAACAAGAAAATTTATGAATATGCTGGACTACTTGTTTGAAATGAAATGTTTAATGTGTTTGCTGCCGAATCTGAAAATTGATTCTTCACATCATATCTACAAATGCCACAACACCTCCACCAACATCCGTCACTCCCGTGAGCACTGCCCTACCCTTATTGACATTATCCCCACCAGCAAGCAAAAGGGTCACTTTCTTTTCGAGGGCTTTTCAAAAAAAAAATGCTTTCTCTAGATTTTTAATAATTACATTCAAACACTTATTTCATCACAAATATAAAGAAAAATACATTGTCAAAGGAATATTCGTAGTTACCTTCCTAGCATAAAGTACAATTAGCTCTTGAATATAATGGGTCCTATTCCACTCTTTACTATCTTTACTGGAGCTCATTAGAAGATTCTCCATATCTCCCTTATTTTGACATATCTTTTATTGATTATGGTATCTTTTTAAATCCATCGTATTTGATTATTATAGATATTGCAATGCCTTTTTTACCTAACATACTCGTACTAGAAAGCCTCTAAATACCTCATAAAGTCTTCATTTTGAAATACATATAAATTATAGAAATTTTCTTAGGCATATTCTTATCTATCTTGGTAGTGGAGACTTTGTTGAAAAGTTTGATCAAACAAAGTTCTATAGAATGTGATTGCCAAAGTCAATTAAGGTGGTTTTACCGGGAGCAATTGGTGTATTGACCGCTCCACTCATAAAATCAATCATAATGTCAAAATCAATCAATGCGGGGTCGACGTAATAACTTTCGCAAAATCTACTGCGCGACAAATTTTGGACAGTGAAATCGTAACTCAAGGAAAACCTAGCGTTTCTATAATTGACATGATCAAGAGTTTGTCATCGACAATGACAATGATACTCCTAGTGGACTAACAACTTTTTGCTCTTTTTCTTATTTTTATAGGAAGAACTATTATAATCTCATGAGCAAATCATTGATTTAAAAGAAAAGTTAGGGTGCTAATTGTACTTATTATGCCCCGCCCCCACTAATCCGTAACAAAGGGTCCCAATTTCGAATTTAACAGAACGTATTGATAGAAACCCTAAGCGCTCCCCCCCCTCTCTCTCAATGAGGGATTAGGTAAAATTTCTTATCTAAAGGTAGTGCTTTGAACGGAGAATATAACGAAGAGTTGAATCTCTAATTCATTAGAAGGAAAGCTGTCTTTGAGAAATTATTTTTCGATTTTTCGGTGTCTGGATGATGGAGAACAAATCGATTTACGGAAAATATTTTTCATAGATTGAAAATAACATGTTAAAATATGGGCGAAAATTTCCGACTTTCCGGCATCCGAATGATAGATAACTAATCGATCTATGAAAATCATTTTTCATGGACTGAAAACAACAAATTTAAATAGGGATAAAAACGATTTCCTTTTCTGACAAGAAAGAAATTACTTTCTCAATACCTCCAAATCAATAAACAATTAGCTAATTTTCTTCGAAAAGACTTTTACAGAAAATACTTCCCCCTGTCATGACGTTTTGGGCTAAACGAATGCGCACCCTCAATGCCCTCCAATCTTTTCTCTAATGGGATGCATGCGCATCTTACGTGTGGAATTCTTTCGGATTAGCTCGGATTTTCATGGATCGAAAGTATGGTGGAGGGAGATATTTGTTTGGGCAAAAGGAAGGAGAAGAGGAGGAGGAGGGGGTGTAGACAAAGAACAATGGATCCACGCACACAAGACTTGTCTCCCCAGATGACGCACTCCCAATCAAATTCGCCCAATTCCCAACAAGACAGCACAGACCCTTCTCCCCTACGGACGCGCTCACCCGCACGACCCCACCCACGATTCCATCCCACGGCTCGGAGTCCTTATCCTCCAACCGACGGCCTAGATCGAGCCCCGTCCACCCCACACCACACGGTCATGGCCCATGAAAGCTACACGTTGCCCTCCCTCCCCCTCGTTCGTTCTCCTCCACCAGTAAATCTCCGACGCGCATCTCTCTCTCTCTCTCTCTCTCTCTCTCTCTCTCTCTCTGTGGAATAAGATGGACACCCTTAATTTGGCCTTCCATATTCACTTTCTCGAGAAGGGAAAAGAGGTTGTTGTCGTTGAGCTGTGCTGCCCCCCCGCCCGCCCCTTGGACTTCGTCATCCCATCACCCCCCCCCAATCCACAAAACCGCACTTTAAATACGCTCAGTCCGCCATCAGAACCTCCTCACCACACCATCAAATCTAGTCTTATATCCCTCTCTCCCTCTCTGTGCTGTGCTGTGCTGTGCTGTGGTAGCAGATATTTCTTTTTTTTTCTTTTGTATCTTGCAGCTTCTCCCTCCCTGCTCTTTTCCCTTTTCTTGTCTTTTTTTCTTTTCTTTTCTGAATCTGGTTCCGCTGAGATCGCTCGCCGACGGCACTGTTGGATTTGATCAGTGACGAGCCAGGGACACTCGTCACGTGTCACCGACACCTGTACCGCTTTGCATGGAGGAAAGATTCCGCCTTGTTTCTTTGCTCACAGAGAGGGAACGGAGAGGGAGAGAGGGTTTCCCTTTTCTTTTCTTTTTCTTTTTTAGTTTTTCTCGTTTTTCACTCGTTTTCTCTTCATCTTCCCCTTCCTCTGCGCATGTGGGTTGGTGGGTTTGGCCTTTCTTGAGTGTTTGAACCCTAAAGATTCGTCAAGTTTTCGATTTTTTGGGCTAAGGTAAAAGAGCGGTACTGGATCTTGTTATGGTAACTTTCCTAAAATGGTGGGTTTACAGTGTCCTTGGATCTGAATTGATGCGGGTGGTACTTGCTCATTTCATGTCTGTTTCCTTTTTTGGCATGGTAGTGTTTTTCTGCCCCTTTGTTTTTTTCTGATGGGAATTTGTCATGGTCAGGGACATAGAAATTGACAGAAGAGAGTGAGCACACAGAGGGGATTGTATAGATGCTTATACCTTTGCTTTTGCGTGCTCACTTCTCTTCCTGTCAGCTTCCAGTCACCCGGAAATTTGGCATTCTCTCTCTCTCTCTCTCTCTCTCTCTCTCTCTCTCCTGGATGTTCTTTTCCCTCTTGAATTTTCGGTTTTCTGTTGCTTCAAGTTATGTTTGTAATAGTAATTGCTGTGACCACACATTCAGCAACTAGCAGAAGCGGCTTACTTTCCGAGAGAGAGAGAGAGAGACAGCGTGACTTTTTATGGCGACTGCAAGAAGGTACGCTTGATTACTGTGCGGATTTAGCGGCAAACTTGCTTGCTATCTCACGCTTTCTCTTTAGCTTTGCTTCTCCTTTTTAGTATGGTCCTCACTAAAAGACCTTTCTTTTTTCTATTTTCAAGTTCTTATTTTGCATGTTATGCGCATGCGATCTTGTGTTGTAGAAATGGTTCTGATTGGATCTCGTTTCACCTGGATCTGACCAGATTTGTTTGTATGCTTTCCTTGTCATTGTTATGGTTATATTTTATGGGATGGTCTTCGGTTCTGATTAATCTTGTCATGTTAGGGTTGCTTGTTCTACTGTTATATGTAAGATCTTCCTCTTTCTTGTCCTCTTGTAACCCAAAAAGGAAAAGGACAAAAGAACAAACGTTGAGAGATCTCCTAGTATGATAACGTTGATACTGTATCGCTACTGTGTCTCTCCTTCGAGTTGCTTACCGATAGTTGCAGTTGTTGATCACGGTGGTTATAAATTGTTAGTTCTTGTGGCAGTACCTCGAAGTACTGTAAGCAGACTCTTGAATTGCTAAGTATGCTCTGGGCAATGAACAGTTATGAAGCCGATGGTTTCAAGTGAGAGTTCATGGGAAGAGGATGAGAAGTTTCAGACGGATTGTATGCAACTGATTCCTGTGAGTTGGTTATCTTCTGTTCCAGGTGACTTCTTAATTAACTTGTCATGTGAAAGGTATATTCGTTCAGGTCAAGCTCTTCTACGTTCAATATTTCAGAAATTCAAGACTGGAATCAGAAGTTTTGCTCTACATAACAATGAAAAAACAGTGCATGTAAGTGATGTAGTTCTCACTTTCTAAGAGGACTTACATCTAATTTCTTCCTAGTGTTCTTAATTAACAATCGGAACTCAGGTATTCGTTCCCTTTATTCCAATCAACTCTAATGTTCTGCATTTGGCTGGACAATCCAGCTGCTTATTTATCTGTCAATTTTGCATGTCAATGCTTTCACAATTTGAGTTGGATAGACAACGGAAATTTAACATGCGATAGTATACAACAACAATTTATTTGAGAAGGGAAGTTGAAATACCCTCTTCCTTATTGTAGAAATTGTTTCAATTGCTCTCCAAGACTGAATTTTTCCTTGCACTCTTCTTTAAAGCAATCTTACAAAATCTCCTCATGAATTTAAATTTGATTTTGTGTGAATGTCTTGTGATTTGAACTTGGAGGGTATCAATCATAAGGAGGAACTTGTCTCCATTAGAATTAATTGACATCCACATTCTGTGCATTGGTGTTAATTTCAAAATCTGCAATCATATTCCTCTCTCAAAAGGTGGCATATACTATGGCCATAAAAGGAAAAGGTGGTATATCCCCATGGGTATGTCAAATTTCGTCAAATTTTTCGTTAAAGCAATGACCATTCTTTAAATGGTTTTCTTTTGCTCGATTTTGTGGAGATGATTGATTTAAATTACTTCCTACTTATCAAAGTCATACTTATACTTCTACGGAGGCCTTCCGAACTTAAATTGTTCTGTCATTCACTAGTTAGGAATTCTGCACCTTCAGTTTGGTGGAAACTTGGCCTATATAATGCTCTAAAGGGAAAAAATGGTGGGGAGCTATTTGTTTGATTGTTAGTGCTCGAAAGTATGGCCAAATTTGGTCAGGAAGTTTGAGTGCTGTGTTGCAGTGGTATTCAAATATTATTAAATCTTTAAGCTCGGTTATGTACTGTATAGTTTGTCTTGAAAATGATAGGTATGGACAACCTAGGGGGGACAACCTAGTCGACATTGTTCTCATTAATGCAGTTCCCAAGGAAAATGATTCCACAATCACTAGCGATGACTGTCAAGAGTGCAACATTTGGAGAGTTTGCTGTGAAATAATACAACACAAGATTAATTTGAACCTTTATATATATGAATGTCATCTTGATACTATTATGTATCAATGCTTGTCATTCTATGACAGACCTCTTCCAATAAGGTGACAAATCTTGTGTCACTTTGAAACATATGTAATCACAGAAGGATTACCAACGTCGCCGTAGATAATAGCCAGTCTTCTTTCTTACCAACAGATTAAACTAATGCTATTGACTGTTAAATATGCCCCTTCTACTGGTTTTGCAAGGAAATTGCTCCTTTAATATGCTAGCTTCTTTCAGTAAGACATGTACATGATCCTCAAATGCCTATCTAGAGATTGTGATTGTTGAGGTAATGGTGAATCGATCTAGTTCGAGGGTTACTTCTTTGGGTAGTTATCAGAGTGTTACTTGACAGGATACCTACTGATAGGGGCTATTAGAAATGTCCAAGGGCGTTCTAGACATTCTGTGAGCTCTGCCTTTCTTAGCTCTTAGAGAGATCGGTGCCAAATGTGCGAGTTGGCTATCTTTTTTCTATGATTTCGAAGTTCAATCATCTATTCTAGGTGTCTGACAAAGAAAATTGTTGCAACTAACGTTCTTTGTTGTGCTACATACGGGGTAATAAGCAAATGTTTTGATACAAGCAAGTTTTGGTAAAGTTGACAGTCTCTTGCATCTGAAAATTGTTTTACCACTTGTCTATGCCAGTGTCAAATATATTTGACGCTATAGACTATATCAAATCTATACCAATTGCCCTTTGTGGTACTATCTTTGAAGGATAACATAGCAATTGATGCATTGAATTGAATTGCAATAGGAATTTGCTACTGAGCTTTCTTATTGCGATGCACCAAGCATTTAAACTATTGTTGAGTGATAATCAAATTAAGTACAGAGGTATTAGGATGTGGAAATATAATAATTGATAACTGGTGATGCAAAGTGTCAAGGTGAAATTTGATACATATTACCTGCTCCACTGAGATTAATGTCTATTTGGTCTTCTCACCATTATAAGGCAGTGCGAGTTTGAGAAACAGCAATTTATCTGATGTTTAGAAGTTAGGATTTTTTGTCTTTGAAGTAGGTTCTAGGGACCGGATCATGTTTTTGTACTTACTATTGGTGCAAACTAGTGGTTATGCTGCATGTCTCCTGAACTATAACCAGCGATGCGGCCATACTACTTCTGTTGCAAAATATGTTTGATTTAAGAAATTCCTGGCTTTTTCCTTTGAGGAATTTGCGGTTTCTAGGTGCAATATTACAGATTTTGTCTGTTTGTCTGGGTCTGATTAATGCCTGCATTTCCTCTCTGGGTATTGACTAGCTTTTATATTGACTGAATTGCTGTCTGGTTGGTGGTAGCAATAGACCAGTCAATTGCCTGAGTTGTTAGGTTATCATGACAAATTCCTTTATTTTAGTTAATTGCTGTATGGCGAACACGAAGACTCGGGTAGCATTCACTTCTAATTTCTGCACATACAAGAAACAATATTATTTACTTTACCTTGGTTGAGTTAATATGCAGATGGCATTTTCATTGATGTTGTGTAGGTGCATGTTGGTTAATCTATGTTGATCGAGAAGATCACTTGATGCTAGGTCCTTTTTTTACGCTCCTGAATTAGGATAATGACTTTTGTGGACGTAGAATGTCCTCTCAATTCATCGGAGTTGTGAAGTGATTAGTGTCATTATTATTCAAAACATCATCTTTTTAAGTATCATCATGGGACAACAATTTTCAGGCAAAACGTATTTATCTGAAGTTTTCCCTCTATATACTAAGCTTGTTCTCTAAGGATTTTTTTTTGTTCACTATTTCCATAACGGGCGAATGCGATTTTACAACATAGACGCTTGGTTAATGCAAAATGCATCACGCATTGTGCTTTCTAGGTTATGAAATGTTGTTTTGATTTATCTGCCATTTTAACTTATTTCCTACATGAACATTGTTGTATGAATCCATTTCTCTCTACTTAGTCCTTTAATCTCTATGATATTTTGCTTCAATTTCCACTTGCGTGGTAGTTTAGCTGCAACACAACTCTTGGATTTATTGAGAACTTTTTAATCTCCTCTCTGACAGATCAACTCATGAGTGTTCTATGGAGATATTGTGACTTTGTTGAGATTGAAATTTGTTCTTTTTGGCTGCTTAAGATTAGAAAAAAGCTTGAAACCCCTATGCATACATGGTGTTTCATAGTCACACGAAACCTAAAACTTTATATAAAAGGACAGGATATTTATATTTTGCTGGCCCATTATTGGGGTTCTCTTCTAGCACGGGGATGATTTTCAGAAGTTATCGGAACCTCCTGACGAATATAAAAACTGCCGTATGAACAGATTGATAGTAAGTACTTTTTTCTGGAGAACAAATCCTATCTCATCTCTCTGCCCTGGAACTCTGGGCAAGCTAAGTTTTTTAAATGTATCTTTCAAGAAAAGACCCTTGTTTTACTCATTTCCAGCTTGATCAATTGAGTGTTTGGATATTGTCGTGGTCGAGACAGGTAAAGGCCATAGACTTTTTCACTTTAGCTATTGTCTTTACATGCTTTACGTGGTGCATATGTTTCGCTGGTGTGGAGTATAGAGCTAGTATACTTCTTCTGGTGAGAATCATGAGTTTTATGGTTTATAGATTCCTTGGGCATAGAGCATTACATTTGTAGGGTAAGGTTATTTTCTCACTACTCCAGGGACACAAAGCATGCATAATGGTATTCGTTTCACTCAAGATGATGATGGACGTGACGACCATATTTTGTTGAAGAAGAACAAAAATGTCCCAATGGTACTGCTATTTCTCAAATAGACAACAAGAGAATAGGGAGACCCAAATAGTTCAAGAATCGATTCATTAGCACTGCCAAAAATGAAGATGATTTGGCTCATTGAGACCTCATAGGAGAGTCAATTCCCCATGGAAATGACAACTAAAATGTCAATAACGACGAGACTAGAGACAAAAACAGCAACCTTGAGTGAGGATTGAGGCAGTGACATTATTGATAAAGCCTGGAATGAGTTTCAAGAATCTGACTTAAGTACCTCTTCTACTTGATCCTTGGCTGATATATCTGAGCTCTCCTATCTCTTTTCTAAATAGTGAGCATTTGAACATCTCATTTGTCATGGGTATATCTCTATATCTATTGATTGCAGCACAATATAATCATATTTTGGCTTGGTTCTCTAATTGAGCTTTATAATATGTCAACAACTTATATTGCTCAGCAAATTGACCCTTACTATAACTCTAGCAATTGCTTTGTAACAAGTTTTTTTGTTGAGTGTGAGTGACCACATCTCCATTAAATCTACCTGCATTTGTGCTGCTATGTATTTCAAATTAGCTCTGGTCTTAGGTAAGAGCTCTTCTGCGCGCCATATGTAAATCATTTCTGTTTCTCATGCTTCCGGGACTAATATGTTTTTCTCCAAGCCTCTTGATAACAAAAGTTTTCCGTGTTTTTTCCAACTAGTTTAAAGGGTTCGTGCACATCCGCTCACTCTCAACATTCATCTTTTTGAATTCACTCTTCCAACCTATACCATATGCGATTACATATTTCTAGATTGCTCTCTTAAATCGAGTACGAAAGGAAAATATCATGCTTAACTGAAACTATTTCTATATGGTCACAGTTGGGATCGTATCTAATAGGTATAGGTCTTCTTTGCTCACTTACTTCCTCAGCTTTAGAGGTAGGACTGAGATCTGCATATGCTACCATGTCCTTATCTGTTTCATCCCCATTCATGTCAACTTCTACTGCATCAGTGGCTAAAGTAGCATCCCTCGGGATCCCTAGCTCCATTCTCATTTCCCTTGCTTGAAAGAAGCTTCATCGTCAGGTAGAATTTGTTCATCATTGCTCCTGGTTAATGCATTTTGAGGTTCATAGATTGGATCATCATTTTCACTACCACTATAATCGAGTCTCTCACCATCCTTCGTTGCATTCCCGGCATCAATCTCATTCCCAGTATTATTCTCGTCACTCTCAACATCATCCATATCACTACCTTCACCCTGGCTATATTCAAGCCCGGCCCCCGCTCCAATCCCAACTTCAGCCCTAACTTCATCTCCTAACTCAACCCCAACTCCTATTCATCTCCAGCCTCAACTTCAACTTCACAGCTAGCTAGCACCTCCATATTCAAGCTGAAGCACAGCCCCTACCCCAATTTCAGCCCTACTTTCTCCCAAGTCAGCCTCAAGTGGACACTCATCTCATACTTCAACCCCAACTTCATCTAGCAATGCAGCCACAACCTCAAATTCATCTGTTAATTCAATATTGACAGTATTTATCAATTCCCCTTCAACATAAATAGCTAATGTACCAATCCTAATACTAGACGCACCAATTGCAACACTTGATCATTGCTGGAAATCTGCATATCTCCATTCTTCAAGGTATAACCGGGAGTTTTATACCATAAATCTTGTACTTTATAGCCTAGTTAAAGGATATAGACCACAAGTGTGATGGAATTCACTAACCGAGGCTTCAACCCCAAAGAGAGTGTTCAACAAGACTAGTGTATATGACATTTTCTCCAAACTCCATAAAGCCACCCATGTGGACCATAATTGGAAAATGGTGTTCAATTTGGAACAAAATAGCGAAAGCACCCGTTTATATTCCGCCCTTTGTTCACACAGATACAAAACAGTCAATCAAATCGAACAAAATCGCAAAGGCTTTCTGCAAGTATAAATATAAGATGTCAATAGGCTGACTAGTTTATTAGATGTTAAATAGGTTGTCAATGTCCTGCTTCTCATTGAAAAAACTCGGAATGACATAAATGGTTCTTGAACTTTTGTTGAATGTATAATGTGGACTCTGAACTTTAACTTAATGTGCAAAGTGGACCCTGAACTTTTAATTTGTTCGATGTAATTTTTGGACTTTTGATGCATGATCAATTTAGTTCCTGAACTAGATGAAAATGTTCAATATTTTCATTCCATCAATTCAAGTTCAGGAATAAATCAAACATTCTCAAATAGTTTAGGGATTAAATTGAACATCTAGAGATCACATTAAACAAATTAAAAGTTCAAGGACCACATTGCATATTGGGATAAAGTTTAGTAACCATATAGAATAAATTAAAAATTCATGAATCACATTACATATTGTGCCAAAGTCCAAAGACCATTTGTGTCATCTTCCCAATAAACCCCGAACACTTAGTTTGTGCCAACAAAAACCCCAAAACTTCGACACACTTCGTATTCAAGAAATCAATTGAATCAAAGCTTCAATCTCGGTAAATCTTGGTCCCACAAACATGGATTTGGAGGGAGAGAGAGAGAGAGAGAGAGAGAGAGAGAGAGAGAGAGAGAGAATATAATGTTATTTTGAGTAGACTTGAGAGATGTGCATAACCACGTGAAATTTGTTTGCTCTGACGTTGTCCATGCGTGTTGCCATGTTGGATTTTTAACGGTTATTATGGCTACTTTTGGGTCACTAATACAAATTTAAAGTATTGGAAAACCAACAAAAAAAAGTTGAAGGTATTGGTATCTCATGAGAAAAGTTTAGGTTTTTTGGTGGGATTTTCCTTTTTTTTTATTAGGCCTGTCCAAAATTCTATAATTTTGTACAAGGATGTGCTACTTGTAAGGTTAAATTGGGATTGGTGACACACATAGTTTGTCTTTTTTAGATGCTTAAGAGTTTGGCTTGATATCCTCTATTTGAGGCTCATTATGGATGAATGGAGATTACAATTAGCACAATGCTAGTATAATTATCAATCGACGTGGGATATTAGTGTCAATTGGAGCAGAATTTTGGGTGGAAATTGATTGACTAGCATACGCTTTCTCATTCGGGATGGGCTGGCTTTTTGTTCATCCTATATGGTAGTGCTAAATGCTGGTTAATTTGTGTCCGTCTAGTAGTGGAAGATGCGAAGCAATGCTAGTTGTGTTTGGCAACGGAAATGTGCATAAGAATTTGACCAATGAGACAAATAGAGGGATTCAAACTTACTAAGGATGGAAATCTTAATTTCCTCGAGCCATCTTATCCAGATTAGAGACATTCACAGGAGTTCATGAAGATCATCTTATATGCAGTGGAATAGTATGCGAGGGTATTCATGTTGCGCTATAAGCCCTGCTAATGGTAATCAAATATTAATAATGGGCATTATGAACTCATTTCCATAAACTTTTTCCTGTGTACAATTTGTGAAGGTCAGCGATCACTACCATCACTTGCTTTCTCTTTTAACTTTTTGGAAATTACTGTAAATCATTGAATTTGGTTAATGCTCTGAATAGATTGATGGTTGTTGGGGCTTTCAAAGGCATGCATGGAATATTTAATATGTTACATTATGATGAGCAGATACTCCTGTTCTTATATCTTGTCGAGGACACTTGACTATATAAAGGTCCTCACAGTCAAAATGCAATTTTTACCTTGTCAAGAGTCGACCTTCAAAGTTCGTCATGTAAGCCACTAAAGGGACTTGGGAGAGCCTGCTGCTCAACAAAAGTCTGAAATTATTGTATGAATTGGTTCTTATTCGTCATTCAGCTTGACGGAAAGTCTTGCTAGGTTTTAGAAATAGTTCGCCTGTGTTTCTGCTGGATTTTGGAGCATCCTTTGATGATAAACCTTATGAGCTCTTGTAATTTGGAATATTTCTTTTGATGCATGTCGATATCACCTGTATTCCAGTATGCATAGTAGGCAAAACTAATTAGACTGGCTTCAACGCCACATAAAGACACGTTAGTGTGGGTTAGGTTGTAAAGAGAGGATGATAGGCTTCTGAACTGAGAGAATCATCTTGCATTTCAAGCAAGCAATGAGTCATGAACTTTGGAGGCTATCTCTTTATCGAAATGATGAAGAGTTATACGAGAACTTTGCTGGTGAGAAGGTTAAGGAGTAGCACTCATCATTTGGAGAACATATGGCAGTTTTTCGAGTCCAGTGACAGCAGAAGTTGAGCATTTAATTTCACTCGGGTGAATCTGCCACATACATCAGCTATTGGATATTACTGCCTACAGGAGATTCAATCTTTTGTCATGTTACTGATAGCAATCTCCATAATATGGATGAAATCCTCGTGCTAATGGCACTCGGGAGACACAGAAGATGTGTATCGAAGGATACATGAAGCAATGCAGCTATTGTATGTTAAAGTTAGTGATTTGATAATTTGATAATAGCATATGGAACACGGCGAACATTACTACTCTGGAGTCTCTTGCTTTTGCTGTTCTATCTTGGAACCATTCTTTAGGTATCACCTGTTTAATGCTGCTTATTGCTGGAGCACGAGGATTTATTTTAGTTGGAGGGGCACAACAAACCAATGGCAAGTTGATTAAAGGCAGTGTCGTACGATGTGCATATTCTTGGAGTCTTCTTTTGCACTACTCGCGAACACGGACTTCTGGTGAAGTAACTGACGATTGGAGATGGAATGGCAATTTCTCGGCATTACACAAATGGTGATTAATGTTGTGCTGAGAACAAATTCCGATGATCTTGCTGTAGTCGGATAATCGTCTGGTAATAGATGCCCTAGGTGGCTGAGGGGCTCTCCTTGTTAGAGTGAGGTCTAGGTCTTCACCCCATGGGTAGGAAGATTGAAATCTACTACAGGCGGTCAGCCGCTTACAAAAGAGGCTTGGACATCGTACAAAAACCATACGAAAGCAATCGCCAATGACTGATGTAAGATGTGGAGAACGTTCGGTCTTATCACGACTACCAAGACATTGAAGATGAAGTTGGAGATTTAATTAAGTTCGGTCATTCCATAGTTAATTTAATTGTCATCACTAATTTACCTCAATTCACCCGCAAAGGGCCTCGCTGCCCCTCTTTCGAGTTCTTGATAACGGGGATTCTTGTTGCTGGTTTTCTAACAACAAATGGAGCTTGTCAAATTTGGCAATTGGGTCATAAGTCAGCACGAGACATGGCAGTCGGTTGGCGAAGCTGCGTACAGTATCTAGCGTTTAGTTTCCGGAGCATTTACACTTACATCTTCACAGATAATGCACTTCAAAACATGTTCAGGGTGTCTTGAGCTTCTGAATCCGCAACTCCTAACTTTTGTCTCTAGTGGTGTCTTCCAGTGAATACATCGCCTTAAAGCTGTGAATCCCGTGAGATGTACAAGAACTAAAGAAGAGACCTGGGTCAAAACCCGGTAACTACATGCCTAAACTTCTGCATTCCTACCTGAGATCATGGGAACGCGGGCATTTTACTAATCAATCAACAGACAAGAGTCCCCCTTCCATATTCCTTACTCTACCTTTCATCACCACGTTTTCACTTGTCTTAACATCGACAGCGTTCGCATTCCTCGGCTGTGCCAACTATGGTGGAGTTTGTGGCATCCAAACAGCAGTTTTCCTTAAAACGTTTAAGGACAAAAAGGCAATCATAGGGCCACTGGATTATAAAATTAGCCGCTTGGTTTTTCTCAGTAATCATTGGGTGGACACATAATAAGAAATTTGCATTCTTCACGTCATAATCTGTCTAATCTACAAACTATTCTTCTTTGCCTTAGTCTGTCTGTAAATCTGTTAAAGGTAGCCTACTACACAATCAAAGATATAGTTGATGGTCCACAGAAGGACAGCATTGAAATCCTTGGGTTATGGCCAAAACAGTCCATGTGGATGACTCCAACTCCCAAACTCCGCAAGCGGACGTCAGTCAATTGTTGGAAGCTCATGGGTAAGGATAAGGTCAACGGCAAGCCTTTGGGAAGTTAGGCAAAGAGTGCTGATAAAGATCTGATGAGGCTTTCGGCTTGATCGCAGCTCACACCTTTGACAGAGCCCCAGCGGCGAACAGTAAATTTCTACGAGAGAACTGGTCCAAGGATGTGGAACATCAGCAGATTGAGTAAGGCTCAAATGTTCAAATTTTAAAACAGGAAAATAGCTGATTGAGCAAATCCAAGCAAATTTACCTGCAATGTGTACACAGGAGTAGACTTGGTCGGCAAAGTTTTCAGCGATCTTAGCCTGCTTGTGTTTCCGCTTCTGTTGATGCAGGTTAATCAACTTCATCAATCATATCCACACAAAATAAGTCTTGAAAATAAATTGATGCATGTACGCATGAGTCTCCATATTTTCAAAGTTAAGCTGCAATTATACTCGAGCGATAGCCCAATTTCAGGAGCCTCTACTTAGCACCTAATTTCTCTTATAGACATCCGACAATGTACTTTGGACCGCAAATCTCATCCAGACTGTTTGGTGTAGATTCATGATGTGTGGCAATCAGGAAAGTTGGCTCAAAATGCATTCGTCTGAAAACTGATCCTCGTATAACTTAGATTGGGGCTTTTAGTTGCTGTACTACCCTTCCAAACAAAAGTCGCTACAAAATCTACTACAATATTATTACTTCAAATCATAACAGACCATCTCCCACAAAACAGACGCAGAATTTGAAGTCAATAAACTTTTAACTTACTTTTCTTCAGTTCTGGGAACTTTTGCGCTTGTAGTAACATCCCATAGTTTTAATGTGCAATCAGCAGAACCAGATGCAAGAAGAGTACCTTCACAGCTACATTTCATAACCCCAATGTTAAGAAGCAGCCACCTAATAAAAAGGATTGCAAGATGCTAAATTTTCAAGATGTAAAATAAGCACCTGTATGCAAGAGTCCAGACGCAAGATGTATGACCCATTAAAGGCGTAATGCATCGCCCACTCGAAAGGTCCCACATCATGATTGTGCCATCTTCATCTCCAGAAGCCATGTAACGACCTTCGGGTGACATAGCCACAGACAGAATCATACTCCTGTGGCCAATAAAAATGCGTACGCATTCTCCGCTTGCTACATCCCACAGTCGAACTGTTTTATCGGAAGAACCAGTAGCAATGTAGTTGCAGTTGGGATGCCATTGAACACACTGAAACAATAATTTGCATTATATAACATCTTTAGAACCACCAATTACTGTGAGCATCTAAATATTCCCAAAAGATATGCATGTCCAGAAACATGATTATGTCTCACCACCATAAAACTTTCACACAAATCTTCAATCTTAATAATGTTCTTCACTTAACATTATCAAAAAACCTTTTAGAGAGCATTCCTCAGATCTCCTATCTTAAGGACAGAAACACTGTGCCCAAGTCTGACACTGGGTGGAGATATACAGGCTATTTCTGTTTTTCATTTGTTACAGAAGCATGGAACAAGGATGAGAACCTACATAAAATATTGGATAAGTGGGCTTTTTATGGGGAATGACACTGACTTCTCCCAGACAATGCTAATCCATCAATTTACTATTCGTCTATCAGCTTAGATAATCTAATGGTTTAATAAACTTACTAGCAAAATGTAGGAGAGTGGGACCTGACTTTAAAGTGCAGCTATTTTCATCCATGCTTACAAAGCAACTAAATAGTATCAATGCATCCAAAGAAATTCTTGTTTTTATGTTGATTCATCTGATTTGTTGGTTGAACGGAATCATGTATGTGAATTAAAAAATGCCCAAATTTATGATTTCACGCACCAGTCTGTACCGAAAACACTGAACGACCACAGTGACTACATTCAGATGCGTGAAATGTAAAATCATTAAAGCCTACTCACATCAACATCAGACAAGTGTCCTGCCATTATCCTCAAGGGTTGAATTCTGTCCATAGACCATAGCCTTGCTGTTCTGTCATGTGAAGAGCTGGCAAAGTAATGCCCTGCTGGACTAAACTGAAACAGAAGAGGATAGAAACAAATCAGATCTACTTTGCTTTTTGACATGAGATAGAGCCCAAACAGTAACACAGTAGCGTAATCTCTATCAGCATGAGACGGAACAAATTTTGAGGAGGTAGCTTATGGAATATGTGGAACCAGGATGCCTTGCCTGAACATCCCATACAGGGTAGTTGTGGCCCTTGTAACACACAAGATTAGCATTCAGTTTTGTGCTCCATAACCGAACTGCGATATCAAAAAATCCACCAATTAGAAGTCTCTAAAAATTGTTAACCAGGAAAAGGCTGAATAATAGAAAGCTGGAAGCATATATGAGGACAGCATACTTGTAGAGTCAGCTGATGAGGTGAGAATAAAATCACCCAAAGGACTGAAAGTGGCAGAATGGATAGGGCCTGAATGACCCTGGAACAGGGTGTAAGATCTCCTCCCACCATTTGGCCCCACTACCTGTTCACTATTAGTGGTATCATTTTCACCCTGCAACATAGCTGATACCGGCACTCTTTAGTACCCTGACCACATTGCCGGAGAACCAAAAACTGTAAAGTGTTTAAAACCAACTTACAAGTACCAGATTGCTGCCCAAGCTTTGCCATGTCCCAAACCTACGGAAGCACAATTATATGCTAGCAAAATTAGGATGAGAAAAAACAGTTTGCCATCTTTAGCATTAAGAAATTAGGAACAACCTTCAACGATGAGTCTGAAAATCCACCAGCGACCAAAGAGCCATCTTGGGATATTGATGAACAATTTAAGCTGAAACATCATTCAGCATAGTCGAACATGTGAGCGCACATGAAGCGCAATGTACAGGACACTCTCAATTTGGAGGGACTAAGCTAACATTGCCATGCACATACCTATTATGTGTATTGATAAATGTATAAAAGCTGACAGATGGCAGCGCCGAATTATTCAATTGCACCCGGTTTCTCAAGTCTTCGAGTATGGATTGTTCAACCTCTATTGGCCTGAAGAAGTAAATAGAATATTCAATGGCAAGCGGGAGGAAGGAATGTCAACATCAGGCAGACAACTTTGGTTTCAATCCCCAAGTTCCACTCTTTAGCTCATGTCCTCGAAAAAATGCATCATGTGAAGTCCATAATGAATAAGTGCGAAAAACTATTATGTGAGGCTCTCTACAGGTTCTCCCCCATCATAATGCATACACTTAAAACGATACTCAATGACAGGTACTATTTCCTCCGATAATTGGAGGAGATGCTTGGTGTCTTGATGGAAATAGAAAACTTGACCAGGTCTGCAGTCCGAGATTTTAATACATAAATAATCCTTGCATTTCTTTCTCAAGGTCTCTTCTTCTTTCAATTTCCTCGTTTGCCTCTCTTCTTTTATTGATTAGGACCGACCTTTCTTGCATCATCCATTTAACAGGACCACTATGTAGCAGAAAAATCTCTCCTATTAGACACCCCAGGAATTCAGTGACTTGATGATAGACACATCAATCCAGCTACATAATGAGAAATGAAACTTGACCAGGGGCTTTGGAAAGTACATTACTGGCAAAGCAAGCTCTGGTTTGACTCGTGGCGCCACAGATACAACATTAGGCTCTGGGCGCATATTTTTCCCGGCTGGACCTGTACCCTTGTCCTTTTTTGACTTTTTGACTGAAGTACTTTGCTTTCCCCCTTCTCCTGACCTTTTCTGAAACATAAAGGCACATTAGTACCAAGTACAAGAATAATTCAAGATTTGGCGGCTAACACTAAGCAGCTGAATGCGTGTTGTTGTAGTTTGAAGGTTGAAATCAGATGGGATGGTTGGCATATCCACACAAGCATGGACTAAAATAACAGAAGATGGATACCTTAATGTCATCCGACTCTCCCTCTTTGGTTTCTCCATCGGCCTTCTCAGATTCTAAAAGTGAATTTCCCGCCTTCTCCAAGCGATCCTCCAAAGAATCTTCAAGCAACTACATTCAATGTACAATAACCGTAAAGGCTTTCTTCAGATCCATTAAAGGACTTACTCCAATCAACAATTAAAATTACTTTTCTTGTTATTTATATTTGTGATAATTTTCTTGTTAAATGTCGAAGACAGTTGACCAGAGGTGACATCTGATGGATGACAAGCAAAACGATAAATTGCAGCCAATGCCAACCTCCGTTGATAATCAAAACAGATAAAGTTGAGTGATATTGCACAAAGACAGCACATAAACAAAGTACAGGGACGGGCAAACAACTCAAATGCATTATTAACTGACCCCCCAGTGTATCTCTTTGTGACTTGCTTGATTAGCAGCATCCTCAATGGGAAACATCATTTCTACGCCAACATCCTCGGAAATAGACATGGGCTGTCCGGGGGTAACTGCAAACGTTTGAAACCGAAATGCACAAGAGAGTAATTACATTACATCTTGGAGAAAGTATGAGTGCTCACTGTGTTCAAGGGTTTGGAGTTTACCTTGGAAGTTTATATGCTCATTAATAATTCCAAGCATCGTCATGGATTGTTTCTTGTGAAGATATTGAAGTAGAAGGTCATAGGAGTACTGAGAAAACAGACATAAGATGTATCAGCTTCACTGATGAAACAACTAATTATGGTTCAGCAAACCTGGATCGGTCTAATCCTTCTCTTTGCAAAAAAATTGTACTTATAATGCATCAGTTGAGCAAAAGACCACATAAATGTGTCACATCAAGAAGCATTTTAACTTGTCTTTACAGAATAGTATAGGTGACAAATACATATACGAAATTGCAAACCTAGGCCACTCTCAAATGAATTAAGTATTTAATTTTCCATGATAGAGGCCTTCAGGAAATATGCGGCCCATGACTTCTGCTTAGATGAATAGAAGTATTAAGCTACCAATCTCGACCAAAATGTGCCCGCAACCAGAATATTCTCAACAATAGCCAACAAATTCATTATATGAACATCCATAAAAATTTAAAGTAGGGTGCAAAATCAACTAATTAGTGTAACATCCACCATTTCTCTGCTACAATTGATCATGAAGATTCATAAGAAATCAACAGATTGAGCAATTTCTTCCATTTTGCACATTGAAACTTTCACGATGAATTAGTGGGGCGTATGGACAATGAATTACCTGACATATCTTGATGTTAGCTTTTTTGTGCCTAAGATAATGGGCAAATTCCATCTCCTATGAGAGATAAAGAGTACCTCTTAGCAACTAATATCATATAAAGATTGAATATGAGATAAGTCTTCTAAATCTGTTATAACCTCCAAATGAGATGGGGAAAGGACGCCTTCCAACTTCAAAAGGTCTGCAGAGTGCATCATCACATGGTCATCGCGGAAACTATTGAAAAAGGTTCGAGCTGGAAACATCAACAGTAGAATGTGAAATGCATGTGGATGAGGAGACTAAAGAGGCAGACACAAAGCCTAACAACCCCATTGCACAGCGGAAAACAGAAGAACCAATTTATAGATATATAATGAGAGAGAGAGAGAGGAGGAGGAGGAGGAGGGGAAACCATGCAACTTTCTGCGTAAGAGCCAACAATGAGGAACAGAAAGAGAGAACGTACCTTCTTGAATATGTCCTTGTGCAACCAAATCCATAAAACAATGAATGAATACTGGATAAAGAATACGCAGCAACTCATGCTGCACAATTTAACAACATGCATTTACAAAATGAAAATAAGGGAAGCTTAAATAAAAGCTATCCAAAAAAGGTATGACCTTGTACAAATCAAGGGAGCTGTGCGCCCACATCCTTAGTTTGCTATATCCATCATGGTATCGCACTGGACTGCTTTCAGACCTACTAAGACAAAAGCATCTATATTTAGTGGAAACTTGGAGAGTGTGGACTTATGAGATGAAATGCCTTGCCTCCTATGATTCTACAAATTCTCACTTCAACTATACATATATTCCATTTCACAGTTGTCAACTTTTAAGTAGTAAGAATAAGCAAAAGAAGCAGCTAACTACGAATCCTGATGTAGCCTTCATCATGTCATTGCGAAAAATCATGCATCCTCAGAAAAGGCAAACAGTCAAGTCAGTATCTTTCCAATAAGGACTATAACTGAGTAAGTATCTGTAGAGGGCGCTCTCGTGATCTTGCCTCAGCGATTGAGCTAGAAGACTAGGCTTGTGATTTTGAACACACACAGAGTGCCAAGTGTCTATATTGAATTCGATCTTCTTTTTCGGTCAGGTACTACTAAGAAGAAAGAGAGAAGCATAGATGAGCTTCACCAAAACAGGCATCCATAGTTGCTATCCTGATTCAACTTAGCCGCTTATTCAATCCTTTTTAATCCGCACAAAAGTTTAACAATTTCTTCATCTTAGATACCTTAAAGTTTAAGTTGCTCATCCACTGATCCCTGTAGAGCGACTAACACTCAGGTCTTTCGCATGTTCATGCATTGTCAAGACCCATCACATGATTATCTGCACGAAGTGGCTCGTGACACTAATGGCAACTTCCTGGGCCCAAGCAAAATATGTTCTTTTCCCCTTTTCAACGGGGTTCAAGTTCCTAAACACCAACAGAACGCAACAAATACAGCTCAAATTGAATAAAAACGGGAAAAAGATAACATCAGCAATCCATCCTATAATTACATCGAACGAGCACCACAGACAGATGCAGTCCTCACGGGACACCACGAATTCGAGAGCCAAAACACGGCAAAGGTGCCATCTTTCGTATCTCCAGCACGCACGCGCGCATCCTACAGGGACATAAACGAAAGAGGCTACCGCAAAAACGAAAAAAGGGGCATTACTCGGTGAAGGAGAGGACGAGCTTGGCGATCTCGGGGTCGGCGAGCGAATTGCCGCCGCGGTCGCCGCCGGCCTTCCTACTCGGCGGCTGCGGCTGCTGCTGCTGCTGCTGCTGCTGCTGGCGCTGCTGGAGCTCCTCTTGGAAAGCGAGCTCGGCTTGCTGGAAACCCTTCTTCCTCAGATACGACGTCACGAGCTTCGCCACGTCCTCCTCGTCCATTTGCTTCCCGCGCTTCCCGAGACAGAACGGCTGGATCTCCTAGCGGCCGTCGTCCGGTGCGCAGAAGCTTCGTGCGGCGGCAGCTGCTGCCGCTGCTGAGTGTTTTCCGGATGCAGAAAAATCGAAACTTTGCCAGCAATGGAGGAGGAGCAGGAGGACGACGACCTGGGTTTTGCTCTGCCGAATGAGAAAGGGCGACGGTCAGGAGCACGAAACCGTTGGCCGGGAAAACGGCGGCGTTTCGCGAAGGGGGAGCCCACCGGCCCAATTTGGCATGGAGCAGGCCCAATACGAAACTTTGAAAGTACAGAAGAGAGGATGTGTGTTTGGGCGGGACAACTTTTCCTCCTAAAACATTCCATGTTTCAAGCCCACCAATGAATCGTTTGGGAAATACCGATCGAAATCACGAACCGGTACCCATGACACATTTACCTGAAAAAAAAAAAATCACAAACCAGTACCCTCCTGACTCAAATCTACCCTTTGTTAGCATTCCGTCTAATATCGAAATAAAATTCATACAGTGTCATCATCACACGTAGATTTTCCAGGCATGAATCTATCACTCGTCACGTCGGATCAATCTTGCAAATATCTGCCACTTGTAGTGATACGTATGTATTTTAAGGGGATATTAGACGGGATGCTAACGGAGGGTGGATTTAGATCAAGGGTATCGGATTGAGATTTTTGTAGGACGAAAATTAATTTCGGGGTGAATCTGTAGATTCTTAATGTTATTAATCCTAGATATGTCTTTATGCATGCTACAGTCTCTATAATAGACGCTGCTTTAGTTCACCTAGTAAAAGATTAGACAATATATTCTTGTGTGTAATGGATTTGGAGAGTGTGTAAATGTTTATGCTTCTTGTTCGACGAAAAGATTTCCGAAAAGAATGGCACGAGCTATCCTAGAAATGAAAGCAATTCGTCCATCATTAGCAGATCACCTGTATGTACATGCATCGCCACTCATTCATCTACTTTCCGAGAGTATTGTCTCATGATTTTTGGGACCTAAACTGATATTGTCTTGTTAATCTCAACATCTACCCAGCTTGTGATTCTTTCTTGACATTTTAAAGGAAAGAACAAGGATGGCTTGCTTGCTTGCTTGCTTGTCTAGTGGGTTCAGTAGGACCACGCGTGGACATAATTTCTTCAAGAAAATGGAAGGGAAAAGGAGCATATACTTGACTGCATGGGATATTTTTACCTATCTAAATGAACTTTATAGACACAACTGTCGAATGGGCAGACAAGAAAAAAAGTCCATCCTTGCCCAGATAATGTATATCTTGACCCGATCAAGACTTCGCGATGGCTCATTTCCTTGCCACAAATAATGCATTTCTTGACCATCAAGACTTTAGCGATGGCGCTTCCGCTTGTAGTTGGCCTCCACGTGCAAAACGTAATGTGAACTGATGCTCGAAAGTTGAGAAGATACGCAACTTTAAAAGAGAAAAATGGCAAAAGCTGGTAGGTTAAGATGGTGATGTAACATCTTCTGGCGTCACCACCAACCGCTATGCATTTGATAAAGCTCATCGTTTTCATACGGCGAACCATGACCTTTCCACACGGAAGATGAGCACGTGGGGGGACTACTCGAAAAGTGACCGCGGAAAAATGCCTGGGAAATTCTTGGATTGACTTCGCGCGAATTCATCAAGTCCTTCGGATCAAATCACTTTTAATTTTCCAAGGCAGTATACCATCAGTCATCTGTCAATCATTTTCACAATAGTGATCCCAGCTGGCTTCTGTTTTTCTTTGCCCGTTGTAATAGTCCGCAGCAAAAGTTGAAAAAAGAGAGAATTTTGAGGACTGAAGAAAATCACAGCATTTTGAGGACCGCACGCAATGTATTCTCACACGCAAGCGCAGATGATAGGCAACTTTAGTCTAAAGATTTTAGGATAATCAATGATACTGCCTGAATAAATCCCCGAGTTTTTTTATGGCTTGGCAGTGTTAAATTATGTTTCGAGCTCGAATCGTGCGTAGAAAACAGATTTATTGGAAGATTTTGATTTGTTCAAACTAATGTTTCTTCAAATTTGATCGTGAAAAGCTCTTTCGCTAAAGACAAAATAAGGGGCATAATTTTTTTTTTATAACATATATTTCACATGTGGGGTCGAGGGTTAAAAAGGGAAATGAAATAAAGCAAAATATAGATTTTCTTTTGCTTCCCTTGTTCATTCATGAAGTAGCCGCCAATGGGTTTTCCTCAAAATAGACGTTGCACACTAAAGACTCCTCTTAGAACCCGCACGAGCGTATGAAATGCTTTTGGATTCAGCTGCACGGTTGTGAACAGTAGCTTAAACATATGGTGATTTGTGTTGCGAGTTTTACATCCAATTATAAACACTTTGAGTTTGAATATAATTTAGGTGTAGGAAACACTTGAGCGTATGAATTATTATAACTCTGATTCTCGATTGATTATTTACTACTGACTCTTCTCGTGGAGTAGATACCGACACTTGAAACAAAATACGTAAATATCCGGTGTCCTTTATTTTTCCTGGTTTATTTCTCTGGTTCTCTTGCATTTATTTAATTGCAAGATCTTCTCAGTTTCCGCATTAAATTTATAGCAATGGTATAAGAGCTTGATGATAGAATTTTTCTAGATTTTGATTTGGGGTTTTTGCTTGTCTGATGATTATTATCTGGAAACTCTGCTGTTATAATTATGTTTAGAGTAAAAGTAGAAATTGAGAAGTTTAACGGCAACAACAACTCTGAATTATTAAAAACTCAAGGTTTGGCTGAAGCATTGGAAGGCAAGGATAAATTAAGATGCCGAAAATGACATGTTAATGAGGAAGGCAAGGAGCATAATCCTGTTGAACTTATCGGATGATATGTTAATAGAGTTGGTCAAGGAGAATGATATCGCAGCATTATGGACTAAATTTCATGTACTATGTATAACAAATGGTTTGAACAATCGCTTATATATGCTGAAGATGATGTTTCAGTTTAGATGCACTAAAGGTATGTCTATTAGATTCCGCCTGGATGAATTTAATAAACCATAATGAATTTAAAGAATGCCGGTAAAATCCTTGGTGATGAAGAATATGACATGATGTTGTTAGCTTCTTTACTAGATATATAGGAGCACTTTAATAACTTATTGCTACAAAGACATATTACAATTACCTCGGAAGAGGTAAAGTTTACATTGTTCTCTAAGGAGTAGCAAAAAAAGTTGCGAGATGACAATCTAACGCATGATATAGGGTGGGGACTAGAGATTTGAGGTAGAGATCAATCTCGGGGTCTAGTAGCAACAGAGGTAAAAGTAGGTCAAAGTCATACTATAGAAAGTCCAATGAATGCGTGAAGTGCTTTGAGTGTCACGAGGAATGCACATTAGAAGAGATTGTCCAAAACGGAAAAACAAAGAAATAGTGTGACAAATGTTGCCGAGGAGATCACTAATGATGAGGCCATGATTCTTGAAATAAAATCATAGGCACCCATTCTGGTGTGACTACTAGTTCACTAATGATGGATTGTGGTGTCAGTATTGAGAAGGAGTTTCAGGTGGAGACTTCAAAGACCTTAGAGGTAACAAAGGTTGAGACTGCAGATGAGGCTGCGGTTCTTGAAGTTGATGATAGCAAACAACCAGTAAAGCTACCGCATGCTATAGCCGCATGCAAATAGAGAAGGCAAATTAAACCACTGGTTTTTTTTATAGCTATACATATATATATATATATATATATTATATAGAACAAAAAATCAGTTTCTAAACCTATTTCTATAAGTGACCTTACTCACTTAAATTTATAAGCAAAAGCAAGAAATACAAGAGCTTAAAGCAGCCCAAATTTCTATGCAAAAGAACATTTTAGATATTAAGTCAAAAATTTTAAAAGGAAAGCAAGAAGAAGAAGATCCTGAAGAAAATGAAATTCATCAACTTCCTTCCTCTTCGATACAAACTTCCTTTTAATGCTTTTCGAAATAACCACCAGAAAATGGATTATCAATGTCTCTATTAAAATCCAAAATGAAGTTATTTTAGAAACAATAGCCCTCTTGATATCAAGCAGACCTTAATTGCATAAAAGAAGGTCTTATACCAACCAAATATTTTGAGAAAACTTCTCAATCTCTCAAATCGGCATCTTGTGACAAACCGATTATTAATTATAAAATCCCCTGAAGCTGAAATTGTGAAAGATCAAATTTCTTTCAAAACTCCTTTTCTTCTTGTTAAAAATATCAAACAAAATGTTATTTTAGGATCACCTTTCATAAACTTACTACAACCCTTCAAAGTTTTACGAAAAGGGAATTGAAACCTGAAACCTTAGGCAAGAAAATCTGCTTTAATTTCATTTCAAAACCTCAAACCAGAAATTTGAATCTTCAAGACATTCTATTTCTGAAATCAATTGTATAATTCAGGATAATAAAATTCATCTCCAATTTCTTAAGGAAGACCTTGAATACAAAAGGATTGATAAAAACCTTTACGAAACGAGTCTTCAAAAAAGAATTTCTAATCTTGAAAACCAAATAAAAAATTCCATATGTTCCAATATTCCTAATGCCTTTTGGTCTCATAAAAGTCATATAGTTGATCTTCCTTATGAGCCAGGATTTTACGAGAAAAATATTCCTACTAAAGCTAGACCTTCTCAAATGAACCATGAAGTTCTAAATTTCTGTCAAAAAAAAAATAAAAGAACTTCTTAAGAAAAAGCTTATTAGGAAAAGCCAATCCCCTTGGAGTTATTTCGCTTTCTATGTCAACAAAAATGTTGAACTAGAAAGAGGAGTTCCAAGATTAGTTATAAACTATAAACCTTTAAATACAGCTTTAAAATGGATTAGATACCCTATTCCTAATAAGAAGGATTTATTAAATAGACTTTATGATACAAAAATCTTTTCAAAATTTGATATGAAGTCGGGGTTTCGTAAATTCAAATCAGTGAAAAGGATCGATACAAAAAACAGCTTTTCTTTGTTCTTTTTGGCCAATATGAATGGAATGTCATGCCTTTTGGATTAAAAATGCCCCTTTGAATTTCAAAGGATTATGAATGATATTTTTAATCATTGCTCTGATTATATTATTGTTTATACTGATGACGTTTTAATATTTCCTACATCAATAGACAAGCATTTTAAACACATCAATCATTTTATTCATATTGTAAAAGAAAGCGGTTTAGTAGTCTCACCTACTAAAATATCTCTTTTAAAACCAAAATTCATTTTCTAGGACATTATCCATCAAGGAACTATCACACCCATTGAAAGATCAATAATATTTTCAGAAAAATTTCTTGATGAAATCGAGACAAAAATCAATTGCAAAGATTTTCTTTAAAAAAAAAAAAAAAATCAATTGCAAAGATTTCTTGGAAGTTTGAATTACATTATTGATTTTTTTTTCCCCCGCATCAACATAGTCTGTAAACCCACCCCCTCAGAGGCTCAAAAGATCCTCCACCATGGACTCGGTTCATACAGATATTGTAAGGCAAATCAATTAACTGTCAAGGAAATTCCTTGCTTATATCTCGTGATCCTCATGCCTTTAAAATTGTTGAAACCGATGCTTCGATATTGGTTATGAAGGAATTCTTAAACAATCCAAAGACAACAAAGAACAAATTGTTCAGTTTGTCTCCAAACATTGGAATGATTGTCAAAAGAATTACTCCACCATTAAGAAAGAAATACTTGCTATTGTACTTTCTATTTCTAAATTTCAAGGAGATCTTTTAAATCAAAAATTTCTATTAAGAATTGATTGCAAATCCATAAAAGACGCGTTTTGCAAAAGATGTTCAAAATATTGCATCTAAGCAAATTTTTGCTAGATGGCAAGCCATTTATTTGTTTTTGATTTTGATATAGAATTTATCAACGGGTCATCAAATTCTCTTCCAGATTTTCTCACGCGAGAATTTTTACAGGGAAAATGCCTCCGAAACCTCCCAACAAACCAACCAGGAGGGACAAAGGCAAAGAAATTGTTGAACCACCCTCAGAAAGAAGGTCCCCTGGCCTCACCAACATAAGAACGTGGCTGCAGGCAACTACTCAGTCACCATCAAACCCATCATTGAATGTTACCATCATTTTCGAACAAGCCCAACCAAATCTTGAATTATCCCCGAAACCCTCTTTTGATATTTTGAATATTTCTCCAGAAAAAGCTCTACAACTTCTTCAACAAGCTTTCAATAGTCCATCACAACCATCTACAACAATGGTAAGTCCTGACCCTTCTCCTATTGCTATCCAAAAGTAATTGGGAAAAAGAATTTCTAGTGAGGTGGTTATTCAATTATCGAAACAGCCCCTCAAAATCAAAATTTTATATTAAAACAAATTTCCAAAATACTTGCAATGTTGAAGAAGGATTTTTTGATAAAACCCCCATTGAATTTGCAAAAACATGTTTTCAGAAAATTTTCTATATCCCCTCATGATATTTACAAAAATGTCGATTTTTATGAAAGAATTTTTGTAAAACAGAATCATCACCATTAAACATTTTTCTAACCAAGGACACATAAATTATTCAAAAGCCATCATTCACGGGGTCATCCAACCACGTGAATGGAA
Source organism: Syzygium grande (assembly GCA_024733475.1). NCBI lineage: Eukaryota > Viridiplantae > Streptophyta > Magnoliopsida > Myrtales > Myrtaceae > Syzygium > Syzygium grande. The sequence goes on from JAMXDD010000008.1 coordinate 11,985,923, forward strand.
ACCAAATCCTTGGGCCATGAAAAATTCAATGTCAAGATGAATGAGTCAGCACCATACAGAACATCTTATTCTTACTTTGACTATAAACAAGCTTGGTGAAATACTTTTCGGAGATAAAACCCAAATCATACCCACACATGGCTTTTCTATTTCGAGAATCTCAATATGACGGAAGTTCCCTCTTGGTTCTTCCAATGGTGGGAACAACTTGGATCTATTCAGGAAATTCTTCATCCCAAAATCCGGTCTAGCTATCCTCATTTTCTTGAAAAATACAATAATCTTGCTCCTCATGAGCAAAGATTCCCCAGACTCTTACTCTTTTTCTATTTCTTTGGAGTATCTTGGGTACTTGGATGGTATTTTGATTATAGAAAAGAGGCCAATGGCCTCCCTATTTTAATTAGACGATTCAAGGTCAAATGGTGGGATGGTTTCAAATTTTTTGATAGAGTCTCCATAGAAGCCATTGATCTATTTTTAGTCAGGAGATCAATCCCTCCTCCTCTCAAAGAGACCACCCCATTCCTTCATGATCGAGGATTCGTTCTTTCTAAGTTGGCCTCAGGACAATCTCACCAACAATTGGCAGGATTACTGAGACAAGCCTTTTCTGAATTAGAAGAATCGGAAAGTTCCCGCTCTCATCATAGTGGGAATTCTAATGAAGATGATTGCTACGGGATCCTCTCAAGAATTCCATGGGGAGACGTAGCAGACCAAGAGGAAGAAAATGAAGCGGCTGAAGATTTGTCTAAACCATGACAAAAGGACAAAAAACTCTAGCCATTTTCAACATCATCATGGAGCGGCTGAAGACTTGTCCAAACAATGATGAAAAGACAAAAGACTTTAGCCATCGTCAATATTCTCATCATTTCTAATAAGAAAGAAGTCTGTCGGTGGAAGACTTATAAGTCATTACGTCGAAAGAATCCATGTACTATTTTCCATCTTTTCTAAGAAAACCTGTCAGAATCATTCCACTGTAACACTGTGCACTTACTACTGTTTGCTACAGTACTACCCGTGAATAATTTTCTACAGGAACCTCACTTGCTTATAAAAGGAGAACCTCATTCACTAGGGGCAGACACTTTTCAGAACCATTCGGAAGCCTTTCTCAAATCCCCTCAATTTTCTCAAAACCCTTAGTCTTCTTTAAAGAATAAAGGAGATCATTTGTCTCAGACAAATCTCCCAACCTTTTCTATAACCTTTCCATATCCAGTAAGTTTCTTATCCCTGTAAAGATCTTGTCTCATATTTTCAAGATCTTTTCAAAACCTTTTCTAGTTATTTAGTGTGGAAAATCTTGTCGTTTCTAGACTATAAAATAGTCTCGAGTAACGGAAGAATTTCTACCATAGAAATTTTCATTATTCTGCATTTGATATCCACATTGTGTAATCTTTCAATATTGTTGTAATATTCTATTATCATTTATATCTATTATCATTTATATATCAGTCATTTATAATTTCTCATCTGCGTTTACATTTACATACCCCACAAACGGCAGGTTCAACCGCCTGTGGATGGTCTGTACTATAATAATCTGCAGTTAACTTTATCGTCTTACTTTTTTTAGATATACCACCTTCATGGTTGGTCTAGAATTTCTGATTATTCTTCTCGTCATTCTTTATATTGCTTACGGTCTTTTTATTATTCTTAATGCTCGCGCTTTTATTTAATTTTATCTATTTAATAGTCTTCTGTGTAGAAATCTGCACTTTTATATTAGAATATATTTATTCGATTTCTTAGAACAAGAGATATATCCCATATCCTATATCTCTTTTCTCAATATAACGAATATTTTCAATATCTAGAACACCAATTAAAACTCACCTACGTCTTTGTTGTTCTTATCTTTTTAATACAATTTCCCGGATTCCTTTCTAATAAACGTAAACGCATAGATTAATTGATCTCTTTAAATATAATTTCCTTCTTTATTTATAATCCCCGGATCCTAAGACACTTATGGTATCGAGCCCTCTTTTAGTAAAAAGAGGGTATATATATATTGCTTAGGGATTGACAATAGGTGACGAGGTGGAGAAAAATGAGCCTTCGTCTTACTTTTTGAGGCGATTGCTAGTAGTGAGTCATCTTAGTGGTTAGGGGCTATAAGCAAAGAGATGAAATCACTCCATCGAAATCAGATATAGGAGTTGATCAAGGTAGATGTAAAAATGGAGTTTCTTCATAGGCAGTGTTATAAGCGTTTAACGCTAGTCAGGACCATTCGAAGAGTTAGTTTGATATCTGTGTTTACTTTAAGAAATTGGAGGACGAGTCTTTGATATATATTATTATATGTTGATGAGATATTGATAGTAGTTAAGAAAATGTTTGATATTGATGTGTTGAAGAGGCAATTAAGTGTTGAGTTAAAAATGAAAGATTTAAACACTGCGAAGAAAATTTTGGGGATGGAAATTTTGCATGATAAATGCAAGTGTTTTATGTTTGTCTCAAAAAATATATGTTAAGAAGATTGTTGCATGTTTTAATGTGCAGTCGGCCAAATCTATGAGTACATTATTAACAATGTTATCGCCGCGGATTGAGAAAGAGGAGGAGCATATGTTTTGTGTTTCTTATTCTAGTGCAGTGAGTAATATTATATATGTACTAGGCTTGACATTTCACAAATTATGAGCGTAGTTAGTTATTACATGAAGTGTCTTGGTAAAGCTCATTAGGAAGTTATAAAGTGGATCCTCAGATATTTAAAGGAGACAACATACATTGATTTATTTTATTGTAGGGATGAAAATGGTGGCGAGACCTCAAGGTATGTAGATTCGGATCACGCCGGCGACTTGGATGAGTTCAGGTGTAACAGCCCGAATTTCGGCTAATTTTGGGGATTTATAGAACGCGTGATTTGTCAGTGTGCTTGTAGTAAAAATCTCGCCCGAGAACTGATCACTCTCGGTTATTATTTTAAACTAGAGATTTCGCTAGAATCGCACTCGATCGAATTTTTGTCGTTATTTAGACCCCGGATATTGTCAGTCGATTTTTGGGAGTTTCAGGAAGAAATAAATTGGACGGTGTCGATATTATTGTTGCCAGCATCGAGATTATCAGGAACGGCGAAAAAGTAAAATTTTAGACCGGGTGCGAATTTGGACTGGTAGACCACATTTGAAGAATTATTTTATTTTTCAATTGCCTTAGTATTTATTCGGGACTTTTCGGGATTTGTTAGGCCTCTTTTCGAATTTAAATCGGGACCGATGGACCGATTGTTAGTTCGGATCGTGTCCATTCGTTCGCGCTCGGAGTTTAAAAATTTAAACTCTTCTCTCTCTCTCTCTCCTCTCGCTCCCGAGCCTCTCACGGCGACTCTCTCTCTCTTCCCCTTCCTCTCTCTTCTTCTCTCTCTCCTTCCCTCTCTCTTTTCTCTTTCTCTCTCTCCCTTTCTTTTCCCTAGTGGCAGCCCCCCCCCCTGCGGGCCCTTTGCGACTCCATCCGTCTCCTTCTTCTCTCTCTTCTCTCTCTTCCTCTTTCTCTCCTTCCCTCTCTCTTCTCCCTCTTCCTCTCTTCTTCTTGGACTTCGGCGCCCACGCCAGCCGCCCTCCGCTGACCGTCGAGCCGCCGCCGCCCGCCGGCTTGGCGCCAGCCGACCAGCCGACCCCGCTTTTTCACCCTCTCAGCAGCGCGGCAGACTACTAGTTCACTAATGATGGATTGTGGTGTCGAATATTGAGAAGGAGTTTCAGGTGGAGACTTCAAAGACCTTAGAGGTAACAAAGGTTGAGACTGCAGATGAGGCTGCAGTTCTTGAAGTTGATGATAGCAAACAACTAGTAAAGCTACTGCATGCTATAGCCGCAGGCAAATAGAGAAGGCAAATTAAACCATTGGTTTGTTATGGCTATACATATATTGCTTAGGGATTGACAGTGGGTGACGAGGTGGAGAAAAATGAGCCTTCATCTTACTTTGAGGCGATTGCTAGTAGTGAGTCATCTTAGTGGTTAGAGGCTATAAGCAAAGAGATGAAATCACTCCATCGAAATCAGATATAGGAGTTGATCAAGGTAGATGTAAAAAAGGCGTTTCTTCATAGGTAGTGTTATAAGCGTTTAACGCTAGTCAGGACTATTTGAAGAGTTAGTTTGATATCTGTGTTTACTTTAAGAAATTGGAGGACGAGTCTTTGATATATATTATTATATGTTGATGAGATATTGATAGCAGTTAAGAAAATGTTTGATATTGATGTGTTGAAGAGGTAATTAAGTGTTGAGTTAAAAAATGAAAGATTTAAATACTGCAAAGAAAATTTTAGGGATGGAAATTTTGCATGATAAATGCAAGTGTTTTATGTTTGTCTCAAAAAAAATATGTTAAGAAGATTGTTGCATGTTTTAATGTGCAGTCAGCCAAATCTATGAGTACATTATTAACAATGTTATCGCCACGGAATGAGAAAGAGGAGGAGCATATGTTTTGTGTTTCTTATTCTAGTGTAGTGAGTAATATTATATATGTACTAGGCTTGACATTTCACAAATTATGAGCGTAGTTAATTATTACATGAAGTGTCTTGGTAAAGCTCATTAGGAAGTTATAAAGTGGATCCTCAGATATTTAAAGGAGACAACATACATTGATTTATTTTATTGTAGGGATGAAAATGGTGGCGAGACCTCAAGGTATGTAGATTCGGATCACGCCGGCGACTTGGATGAGTTCAGGTCTTCAGCAAGGTACGTATTTATGCTGGCAAGTGTTACTGTGAGTTGGAAAGAATCCTTACAAGACTACATTTCCTTGTTTTCGACTAAGGCAGAATACATGGCACTGACTTTTATAGCGAATGGAGGGATACGCCTAAGGGGTTTACTCTTGGACTTTGGCTTTAAGCAGAAAAGTGTTATACATTGTGATAACCAATGGGCGATATATCTAACATATAATTTGATTTATCACGAGGTAACAAAGCATACTGATATCAAGTACCATCTCATCCAAGATGTCTTAGAGAGGGTATGGCTGATGTGAAAAAGATTACAACAATGGAGAACCTTGCGGATATGAAGACTAAGCATGTTCCTTTGGCAAAGCTACAATTGGCATCTATAGAGAGTGAGTGCCAGTTGGAGGGTCGGGAGAGTAGCATAAAAGATGAGCACTATGAGTTGGCTTTCAACATCGAGCCAAGATAGAGAATTGCTAAATTATGTCTCGAGTTTAAGTCGTGTACGAAGCCTGATGCATTGGAAGATTTTGATTTGTTACATAATTATGTGTCTCCAAATTTGATCATAAAAAGCTCTCTCACTACAAGATAAAATAAGGGGTACACTTATTTTATAATATCTATTTCACATGTGGGGTCAAGAGGGTTAAAGAAGAAAAGGAAATAAAGTAACATATAGGTTTTCAGGCCCGTTTGGTTCGGCTTTTCAAATGCAACTTGGGGGAATGCAAATACCTTTAGGTGAAAGCCACTTGGGGAAATGCAAGTGGTGTTTGGTAAAAAAAAATTTTGTGAAGCTATTTTGGCCTAAGTAGTGTTTCGTAAAATTTTTTTTGCAAAGGGCTTTGGCAATTTTTATTCTTAATATTCCGGTTTTGCCCCTATTGTTGTTCATCTTCTTCACCGTGAGGGTGACCGGCGAGAGCGGATCTAGCCGGCGAAGGGCCGGATATTAAGTAGTTAATATATATCTTAATTGACTCATATTTCGTTGGCTTAAGCCTTTAAATGAAGCCCGGTCCAACTAGATATGTTCATAGGCTCGGATTTGAATTTCCTCTTGTCAATTTCCCTAGGTGAATTTATCGAGTTTCTGCTGCGCGCTCTGGACACTAGATATTGGTGCATTACCTATTACTTCACAAGTTCTTTATTCACAGGGAACTTAGATTGTTGACAAAAAGAGGTAGCTGCCTATCGCAAAGAGAGGTTGGTCTATACTCTATAGTGGCCGGCGTCAAAAAAAAAATCATGCATTCCGCGGAGTGGCGGCGCTTGTCCCTGACTTCGGCGGTCGGTGATAACGAGGGTCCCGGCGGTGGCGACAAGGACAACCTACAACTAGGTAAAGTAGCACGTTTAAAAATTGTAAGTTCAGTGAATTCCAAATTTGAAATCCTAGAGATCAAATTCTTTAGCTCGAAAGTCAAAGCGCGCTTGTTTTGCTCCACCGAAAAAAGCATGTTTTGCCAATCATTCTCGACGTTAGACAGGTGGCGCGTGGAAATGCAAAGATCGTGTTTCACCCAATTGCACGACCTCGACAGGTGCGAGCAATCGCGATCCCAAAGGGCGGACAGATTCTCTCGTGGCTAAGAAAAGGCCGAAAAATATGGCGTGGTGTGATGATGACGTCATCCGCGCTGACGTGTGATCGTGGACGTCCCATGAATGTCATCCGACATCCCACGATGGGTCGATCGACACTTGGTTTTGAACGCGGACGATGAGTTGGAACTGAAGTGGGATAGTCGTATCTCGTCGTGGACGTTAACCAAGGGAAAAAGGAAGGGGAAATTACGTAAGAAGAAGGGAAATGCAACGTATGGGACCGAAAACTCAATATGCTTTCTAAAATCTTCCAAAGGACAATGAAGTCGGAGTACCCGTTAAGGCGAAATCAGACAGCTATCGACGGGTTCATCGAGCGATCAAGCGTTTGGTGTGGACTATGAGATCCTGATGTCGCCACGTCGGCCATCTTCCCTTTACCCGGAGCATGTGGACGTGACGATTTGCGTACATGCCCAAGAATTAGTCAAGCCAAACGAGGGCATAGATCTTATCCTCCGTAGAAAAGAGGTGGAACTTTCCCGGGTCAAGTCCCATTAGTCCATCGTTATCCGTTTGGTAAGAATTTCTCAAATTTAGTAATTGACGATTCGCACGAACGTGCGGAGAAATTTTTCACGACGTTGAACGTATGGACATTTTTAACTCCCCCTTCTTCGACAATTTCTGAACTTCTCTCGATAACATCGACATGTGCGCACGGCTCCCACACGCCGTGATCAAAATTTACACGAACACGCACGGCTCTATGTAGTTCGGGAGATTCAAAGATGAGGCGACTGTTCCTTCGTCTCTTTTCTGGATATTTTTCTTTCGGAGGTGCTTCTTTCTATTTTGTTGACCGCCTCTTGCGATTGTTTACGCGGAAAATTGTCCAAAATGTCATAAACCTAATGCGCTTTTGTCAATTTAGCCATAAACCTTTTTAATTTTGTCAATCGAGTCCTAAATCTTTTCACGTTTTGTCATTTGAGTCTATTCAGTCAATTTTGATCGAAAATTATTGATGGGACACCGGTCGTTTAATGTGGCACAACGACGTGGACAAAATTATTAATAATTTTTGGAATTTCTATTAATTTTTTTTATTCTTTTCTTTTATTTTGATGATGGACGCGATGCCCTCGCCAGCTCTGGGCAAGGGGGTCGCAGCCCTCGCTAGCCACAGGCAAGGCCTGGATTTGGGCAAGGCTCGATGCCTTCGCCTGTGGTCGGCGAGGGCGCCGCCCCTTGCCCTTACCAGGCTTGTGGTCGATAATGATCGCTGGCCGGAGGTGTAAAAAAAAAAAAGAAACGAAAAGAAATAAAGGGAAAAAAAGGAAAAAATTAATAAAAAAATTTGAAATTATTAAAAAATATTATTATCCACGTCGGTCTTGGATTGTCATTAACTATGCCACGTGGAGGACGGTAGCATCCACATCGATGATTTCTGATTAAAATTGGCCGGATGGATTCAATTGGCAAAAAGCGAAAATGTTTAGGACTTAATTGACATAATTATAATGTTTATTATTGAATTTGCAAAAGTATAATAGGTTTAGAACTTTTCCGAACAATTTTCCCATCGTTCAAGAAACGCGATTGGTATAGTTGGCACCATGTTTCGAGTAGACTAGCCCTTTCGAGAAGGGGACCATCTCATTTCCAACCATGTAATCTTCTTGTTGCCCTTAACTTCCCCACACGGATTCTCGATCCCTTTTCCTGAAAATTTAACATATAATCTTGACTCGAGAGATCAAGACTTAGCGATGGCCCTGCTGCCCCGTGCACTGGCCTCCACCCCACAACCAATCACACGACACGAGCCACGCTCGGAAGTCAAGGAAGATGCCCGAGCGTACGGTGGCAGGAGAAGAAAAAATTGGCAAAAGCAGAGTAGGTAGAAGACGTTGATGCAGCGTCCGATGCGTCACCGCCGTGATGCATGCGGCTCAAGCCCAGCTGCTGTCATTTTGCCCCAGTTTTCCACAGAAAGACGAGCACGTGTGGAGTCCACACGGCCACGACGGACCAATGGCCCGGAAGTTCTTGGATCGACCTGGTGGGAATTCATTGGGTCCTTCAGATCAAATCGACTTTACAGTCCTATCGAAGCTGCAGATCATTTAGCGGTATCCCGGCAGTCATCAGTCAATTCTTTTTCGTGACGGTGGATCCTAACTGGGTTCCGTTTCTTCTTTTGCCCGTTGTGACGATCCGCTGCAAAAAGTTTGAGAAAGAACGCGCGCACAAATGTCCGGGGGCTGAAGAAAAGCCGCGGCATCTTGCGGGCTGCATGCGATGTGTTCTCGTTCACATGTGCAGATGAGAGGCGGCGGTTTCGCACCTAAAGAGTACCGCCGAATTTGTTCCGGCGATCCAACTGCTCATGTGAATAGAATCGCGACGAAACAACGAAAAAAAAAAAAAAAAGTTCGGCGTACTCGTGTTTCAAAAAAAAAGTAATTATTTTTTTTTCCCGTGGGGTTATCCAATAATAGGTACTGGGGTGTCGTAACGCGCAAAATCGTGTTACACGTTACGAGGCCACTTTGATAAGCGCGAGTGGTCATGATCCAAAGCGAAGGACAAGATTCTCGTAGCTAGAGGAGACGTGGGGATGCGTTGTGCGATGACGTCATCCATGCTGACGTATGACGATGATGGGCCCTCCCCCCGGATCCCACGGGCGGTTGGTCTCCACCCGACCTGGGTTTTGTGAACGTGGGATGATGAGTTGGGAGCGACGTGGGATGTTCATACCTCATCAAAGATGTCGTGAAAGGAAATTAAAAGGAAAATTACATGAAAGCCTTTTTATATTTCCCAATTTCAGCATTTGCTAGTTACTTTTGCAACTACAATTTTGCATTCTTGAGCGAACTATAGTGACTTAAGACATTAAATTACCCACGTCCAGAAAATTCCGATCACTCCAGCGCCATTCCCGTCACACGAACGCCTCCCCCGCCGCCGCCACTCTCTCCTCTAGTTGTGTGCGTGTTTTCAAGCGACTGTGGCGCACGAGCTTGGACAAATGTGATGAAGTTGTTGTGGTCATCGACGAACTTAGATCGAAGTCGCCATAATTGTGACCTTAAATTTGAGGTCGTAGGCCACCATGGATGGCCTCTTGAGTTTGAGGTTGTCCATGGCTTCCATGACTTGATCTGAGATTGTGAGAGCTTGGCCGCCTCAATCTAGGTTGTAGACGCCACGATACCCTTGATCTAAGATCATTGTGGCCTTCCTCAGTCTCAGTGACAGCCGAGGTGGGATGGGATCAAAGTAGACTAGTAGTGCAGTGACTACGGCTGAGCTAGGATTTTGGATAGTGAATTTGGGAATTCATGTGGCTGGGCATAGAAAAGGGTATGGCAAGGGTAATTTTGGGAAGAAAGTGGCAATTTAGTAGATAAACCCGCATGGTTCGTCATTTTGAAATAGAATCTAGCGCCTAAATGAAAAAAAAAAAAGAAAAGAAAGAAAGCGGGAACGTGCATACGCTAGGTATTGAAAATAGAGGATGCAAAGTGATCTTGGTGGAAAACTCAACATGTTTTTAAATCGGGATACTTATCGGGAAAAATTGAATAACTATCAATGGGTTGATTGAGCAATTCAATATTTGATGAGAAAACAGCAGATTCCGTTGTTCCCCAAGACTACAAGTAATCCAGAAGCCTACACCGGTCAATTTGTGAGCTAAACATTATTCAATGCACGCGAACGTGGCGGTTTGTGTACATCCCTAACAATTGACAAAGCCAGATGATTTGAGACCCGGTATTACATTACAAGCAAAAAAGGCATACAAATCTTATCCTCAATGCAAAAGGCAGATTGTCCCGGTCAATTCCGTCGATCCTTATCCTCTAGGTCTTTACCTTCCCCAAATTCAGTCATTGATAATTCGAACGAACTTGCAGAGAAACGTTTGCGATGTTGAGTGCTTATAAAAGTTATCCGACTGCTTCCCCCTTACAATTCCAACTTCTCGATAACATCGACATGTGTACACGCTTCGCCCGCGCCATGATCACGTAATTACAATATGCGTACGACTCTTATGGTACGGTAAAGTTGAGACCGAAACTACAGTTCCTTTTGTCTCGTTTTTGGATATTTTCTTTCCTTTCTTTTGTTGACCAAGGAAGTTTTGTATTGTTTTGTGAATGAACGATGGCGCCTTAACTTTACAACATTTCAATATTTAATTAGCTATTTCGAGGATAAGGAAAAAAGAACCCCCATTCCTTTTGAAAGCGCTAACTTTAACTCGGGCCATGCAAACTTTCCCTTTGTCCCGTGAAAAACACCGATTTTTGCTCGGGTCCCAATCCTGGCTCAGCATTTTTTTGTCTCGTAAAAAAGAAGGGAATTTAAGTCGGAACCCAAATTTGGCCCGTCACATTTCTGCCCGATGACGCCGTTAAAGGTACGATGTGTCATTTCAAATGTACTCTGGTGACTCACGGTTATCGTCATTAGAGCGGTAGCTGGAATCCGAATAGTTTCGAACCAAGCAAGTGGAGGATATGTGAGCATTCAAGTTTGGATTTTGGCAACAAGAATTCAAGTGGACTGAAAAAATGATTTACCTAGGGCAAACAAAACGAGTGGCTTGTCGCATCCGAGCATGTTTGCAAACTGAGAAAAGCGGAACCTTGAACTCTCGATCGGCAACGTCCAAAAACAAGGGAAGCTCTCGACTGTGTGCGATCCTTCCACTTCCACACAAGCCTGAGTCGCTGAGTATATGTGGAATGACACGTCCAATCTTTAACGGCATCATTGAACATAAATTTGACGAGAGCCAAATTTGGGTACCGATTGAAATTTTGTTTTTTTATTAGACAAAAACAAGTTCGATAGAATCCGAGCTAAAGTTGGTCATTTTTTATGAAAAAAAAGTTTAGCTCCGAATCAGAACTCGTGTTAAAGTTGGCGCTTTTTTATGAGAGCGAAAAATGTTTTTGCCATAATAAAGACCCGAGCTATCGATGCTTTTTAAAAATCAGGAAAAAAAAACGATTATTTATTTCGAGGAGACATGCTTATTTTAATTATAGAATTGGTTTGAATGAGTGTTCATACGAGGATGGATAAAACCGAACATAAAATATCTCGAATTAAATATATGTTTGCGCAGAGGATACGCATACTAGGATCTCTTAAAGTCAAGGTCGAGGTCAGTCAACTTCAGAAATTTGTGAGAAATCCTGGCCTTGCCGGCAGGTTTGTTCTCATTCCCACGGACACCTACTTGCCTTGAAAGGTCTCTCGTTCCACCATCACGAGTCTCGGACTTGACTCGTTTTATCATATGCATCCACACGCTAGCCGCTTCCACTCGTGCCCCCTCATGTCCGGAATTTTCACACACACGCATTATGATAATTAAGGAGCGCGATCGTAATTAGCCGGCTATTTGAAAGGGAACTAGCACAACAGTACACCGTCATAGTCCCTCACTTAAATTTAAGCTGCCCGGTCATAGAAATCGAACACATAATCATGAATTCTCGAGTTGAAAGTATACGGATGCGTCAGGAAAATTACCAAAAAAGTCATAAATCTGTTATAATTATGCCAATTCAGTCCTAAACTTTTCAATTGTGCCAATTGAGTTATAAACAATTTGACAATTTGCCAATATAGTCATTTTGATTAATTTTGGCGCGGTCAACACTCATGTGGACAATTTTTACAATTTAAAGAAAATAAAAAATTTTAAATAATTTTTTTTATTTTCTTTATTTTTTATTTTTCCTTGTTCCTCTGCTGATTGCCAGGCCCCGGCAACGGCCGGATGACCACAAGGGAGGATCGGCGAGGTCGAGGCTCGAGCTCGCCCGAGGCTGGCGAGGCTCCACCTTGCCCGATCTTGGCAAGCTTGAGCCTCACTAGCCTCATAGATCTTGGTGAGCTCAAGCCTCGCTCAAAGGCGGTGACAAGGTCGGCCCTTGCCCGTGGCGGTCTTGGCCATTGTTGAGGCTCTGTGATTGGCAAAGGAAGAATGAAAAAAAAAAGAAAGAAAACAAAATAAAATTATTTAAAAATTCAATTTTTTAAAATTGTGAAATTGTCTACACGAACGTCGGCCGTGCCACGTGGACAGCCGTCATCCATATCAGCAATTTTCGATCAAAATTGGTAAATTATCAAAATGTTTATGATTCAATTGGCAAAATTAAAATGTTTAGAACTCAAATTGGCACAAGTGCAATAAGTTTAAGACTTTTTTGATGATTTCCCGGGATGCCCCTTACTTGGGTTGATTCTATAGTAGGTGTTTAATTAGGTTTTCGTGTTCTTAGTTTCATAAATTTCCACTGGAATAACTATTGCGGTTGTGGCTGCTCAAGCTAACTGCTTGAGCAAATGGTATTGAGGAACAGTCTATGATGTTTCCGGTGAAAAAGATGGCAAATTCAAAACGCAAGTTGCATTTCGAGCATGTTTCCCCGTATTTCGTTGTTACAAGGATATGCAAACCACAAGAGTTTAAGCTGTTATGTTATGTGGAGAGATGATACGTACACGAGTTTCCAATGAAATTCCATGTATAGGCAATGAATACGAGAGTCTTGATATCTCCGTTTTGCGTACGAATCGGATAATTGAAAGATCGAGGTGAGATTGTTGAACGGGAATAGGATCGGATGAGGATCCACACACGCGATGCGACATTAGTATAAACTTAAAAACTGTAGAATAAAAAATTGAACGAAGGTTATAGTACGAAGTCGGGGGATTTCTATCATAACACTTGTAAATTTGTTATGTAGGGATTATAGGGTCCGGCATGCACGAGTTAACTGAAAATACTACATTAAAAGAGAAGAAGAAGTCGTATCTTGAATAAAAAAGAGGCGCTGTCGTCAAGATTAACTGGTATATTTGGACAAATAGGCTCCGTTCGTTTAGCGGAAAATATTCTCCTTTTGGAAAATATTTTCCGGAAGTCATTTTCCTGGAAAATGTTTTCCTGGAACATAATTTTCCGATGTTCGGCGATCAATATGAAAAAGTTTCGAAAATATTTTTTACCGGGCGACCGACGGCGGCGGCGGCGACGGCCGACCGACGGCGGCGACGGCTAATCGACGGGCGGTGGCGACGGACAATCGACGGCAGCGGGCGGCGACGGCGGCGGCGGCGAACCGGGATCGGCAACCGGCGATCTTAGTGCAACCTTAGTGAAGAAGAAGAAGAAGAAACTCCGGAAAATGATTTCCGCTTTTAAAGAAGCGGAAGTCATTTTCCATAGATTTAGGTTATTTTTGTGAGGGGAAGGAAAATATTTTTCCACGGAAAACATTTTCCGCCCCAGAACACCGGAAACCCGAGAAAATATTTTCCGCCAAACGAACGGAGCCATAGTCTCAATTCTCTTGTATTTCAAAGGAATATGATGAAGATCTCGAGATAATTTAGGAAGCAACACATTATCTTAAGGAACACTTGCGTATTCTGACAAGTTAATAACTGAGAACGTTTTCTCTGCCCTTCACGTGCTCAGTGGAGAAAGAAGAGCAAGCCATCTCTTATTCTTCATCAATGTTTTTGATGGAAAATTATCTAATCAGGCCTAAATCTATTGTACAAATACCAATTTAGTCATGAATTTTTTAATTTTGCCAATTTTTTTCTTAACATTTGCTCAAAATTTCAATATAGTACTTCCTATCAATTTTCGTCGGATATAGCCAACGTGGCCATGTGATCGTGGCCATTCTACATGGCATACCACTATATCAGCGATTTCCGGGAAAAATTGACTTGTCATTGGAATTTCGCGCAAAGGTTTAGGTTTTAATTGGCAATATTGGAAAGCTTGTGACTTAATTGGTATTCGTATAATAGGTTTAAGACTGATTGGACAATTCCTCCATTTGCCTTTATGCCTATGTTGTCTTTTGCTTGGTTATTGCATGTTGAGACAATTAGTGAGGCTGGTGCCTAGCCTTAGGTAAGATAGTTTCTTTAAGGGATAATGATGGAAACAGTCTTTGAACTTTTAATTTATTTAACATGATCTATGGACTTTTAGTACATGTTCAATATAATCCACAAACTATATGAAAATGTTCAATGTAGTCCCTGAACTTAAACTAATGGAAAGACTACATTGGAGATTTTCATATAATTTGGGGACTAAATTGAACTTATACTAAAAGTTCATGGACGACATTGGACAAATAAAAAATTCAAGGACCACGTTGCATATTGGGCTAAAATTCAGGGACTGTTTATGTCATTTTCCCTTTCCTTAACCACAAGACATCCGCCATTTAATCAGCTTTTCGCCCCTCTACCACTCCTACTTCGGTCCTCTAAGATTCCATGAAATAGAAAAAAAAAAAAAAAAAGAAGCAAAATCTTAATCCTTATCGGATTGACCAAGAGGAATTAAACAATATATACTTCGGTGGTTCTTACCGACATGAAAAAAAAAATAATAATTATGCTAGATATAAGATTATTTTGATGAGCAACCACGTGGTAGAGACTAGAAGGTCCATTTGGCATTGACTGATACATGAAATTTTCCACAATAGTTCATCCCACTTTCCTCTTATTAATAATAGCTTTGTAGAGCAGTTTTTCCTATTCCTTTTCCCACCACGAAATGCCACTCTTGACATTTGGAAACATTTGCAATAGGCTCAAAATACAAAGTGCTAGTAGCTTTCACCCGTTTTGATTACCACTATGGTGCAATCGAAGCTAAGTGGTCCAAGACCCGAAAAAGTCAAGACAATTCTCAGAAATTCTTATACAGTCCCCTTCATATCGAGATGTAACAAGCCTAAGAAGGTTGTTTAATGAAAAGTGGATTAGTTTTGTTCAATCTGAAGCTAATAGTCCCAAGTCATAGATTGCTTGTTCCTTAAGAAATGAATTAAAGGGTAAGTATGATTAGCTAGGTGACATGTAATTGATCAATTTTTAATCGACTTCTAGAATACCGGTACGGTCGTATGTCAATTGAAGCGGAGGGCTTCACACATCTAAGGTGTTGTTAAGCACAATCCGAACATGGTAAAGATCGTCTTTGCGAAACATGTGAAAATTCATCCTATTTTATATTGATCTATAGATGCAACGACTCGTATTGATTTTTTTTTTTAAATAATAATCAAAGGAGAAAAGAAAAGAAAAGAAAATGAAGAAGAAGATGCGAACATGTAAAGCACCATATCCAAAGAGACAAACCAAAAGACAAAGGGAAAAAGAAAAGCCCATCATATTTAAACGCTATTTCGTGGACATGACCATATGATAGTTAACTATAGTCAATTTCATTTCGTCAAGAATTAGAATGAAACTCTGCCGCCTGACAAGCATACAAGAACTGCTTTCCAGCGGTAGACAGATGCACAACACTTAAAAAAACGTCCAAGTTCATTCAAATTCATATAAAACTACAATAAACCGGTGGCGTTTTAGTATCGAGATAACCTTAAGCTGTAATCCTTATCGTTTCGCGTTTCTTAATGAAGTTTGATAGCTTAGCTTGTTCCCAGCTGAAGCAGCAAGGAAGGTTACAAAGACTTAGTAGCTCGACTTCGATGAAGTCAACGAAAATAAACAAAAAAGTTTTGCTGCTCTGGGCTCTAATTTCTGATCTCGTCCCTTTATTTTTTTTCTTTCTTTCTTTTGCTGTCTTGTCGTATAAAATATGAGTCGCCATGGGCATAGCTTCGTATGACGGATGCGGCATGACGTCAGATGTGGCTTCTTTATCCTGTGATGCTTCGCAGTAACTTACCTTGTCAAATCAAACTTAGTCCCGGATTTTCTTCGGCCACTTCGAGGTCTATTTATACCAACCCATCCACGGCTCTTTTCCCATTCATTTAGCCATTTTAACATTCAAACTTCTCGGTCCTTGTTGTCTCTTTTCTCCCCCCTTCAGAGAGACCAATTAAAATCCAGATTCTCATTAGCGAAGTTCCTCCATGGACGCAGCAAGGGTTGACACTTCTCTTGACCTTAGGATCAATTCTTTCCAGAATTGCCAGAGCAATGGCATCATGGTGAGTGCAGCATTATGCAAGGACTAGATTGTGTGTTTTTTCTTTTTTTTCTGTTTCCGGGGTCGGAGTTGCTAAGTTTACAATGGTTTTCTTTGATGCATATATCTAGGATTTGAGAAGAGATAGATGCGGAGTTGCTGAAAAATCGCGAGAAGTAGGAACACTCCAACAAGAAGTAATTTCTTTTTATGCATATATATGCTTTTTACGTCGTCGGCAAGATGAATATTTCCACTTGAACTGGACTTTTTTCTGGGTCTACCTTCGAAATGAGCTTCTGCTAGTTAGTGCTTATGATGGGTTATATCAAATTTATGGATAGGTTGGTGTATCTGTGGAAGAGTTCAGAAGGATGAGCTCGGAGAACAAGAAGTTGACAGAAACACTAAATGTCGTTTTGCTCGGTTACAACGCCTTGCAAAGCCAGATGATCAATTTGGCGAAGGAAATTTCCGTGAACGAAGTCATGGAATCAAGGAAGAGAAAGTTTGAGGACTATAATGACCTGGAATTGTGGAAGAGGCCTCCTGAGAGCGTGAAATCGAAGACCTCTGTAGTTTATGTCCAAGTCGACGCATCCGATACTAGCCTTGTAAGTTTCGAAGATCACAACCTCAAGTGAAAAATATGCAGTAACCTTTAATTAATGAAGCACTAAGTATGACCTTCTCTTTTGGCTTTGGATTTCTAGGTAGTGAAGGATGGATACCAATGGAGGAAGTATGGTCAGAAAGTCACCAGAGACAATCCCTCTCCAAGGGCTTACTTTAAGTGCTCTTTCGCTCCAAGTTGCCCTGTTAAAAAGAAGGTAGTTACATGGAAATTTGAAGGGTTGACTTGTTAACGGTGATGACAGTGTGATCTCCACAGACATACAGAAAAGCTGTACATATGAAAATGTATGGTTATTACCTACAAGCTAAAACAAGAGACTTTTACCCTACGTTTCACCCTAAAAAGGGCCTATTAACTTAACTCATGCTCCCATTAGGAGATTCGATGTTTCTCCTCAATTTCCTGGTCTTTAATGCATTGAAACCTCTTAATAATTCTGGTCATAAGATAAATGATCTGTAATAAACGCGGTAATTTGATTGAGAGGTGTTATAGAACGAGCACATAAAACCCGGTCGAGTTTTTTTGACTGAAAGCACAAATAGTCGAAGACCCGAAACTCATCTTGAAGATACTCAAGGTGCCATCGCAAACTATTCGACAAATTTCTTGCTTAATAATCTGAGTTTCGACTATCCGTTGCATAATCATATGAATTAGGGAGTGATACCGCATGGCATGGCCGAAAAAATGAATCCAGTTCATTGCTTTATCTTACATACATGTTAATGTTCACAGGTGCAGAGGAGCGTCGAAGATCCATCTCTCTTGGTTGCTACCTATGAAGGCGAGCACAATCATCGATGCCCTTCTCAAGGTGCGAAACCTGCCACTGCCTCGCCTCCGATTTCACCGTCATCTGTGAAACCTTCCAATCACAACGCCATTCTCGATTTGGTACGGTGTGGGTTTTCTAACCCGGAAAAGAAAGCTAAGCAAGAAACCGAAGTAGGGACGCCCCCGCAATTCCTGGTCCAGCAAATGATTTCATCCTTGACGAGAGATCCCAATTTCACAGCTTCACTTGCCGAAGCCATTTCGGGGGCGATGTTTGACCGGTCTCGTACACAGAGTTGGTGATGCCGGAGCACGATAGAATTAGGTCGAGCGTCTCAAGATGTGTTTATTCGGTTGCTTGTTAAATCAAAAGAGTGGAGAATTCAATTGCGAATTGTCAATCAGAGCATAGTCAAAAGCGATGCACAGAACAGCTATAGAGACCTTTCCCCGACCATGACTAGATTGTATGTATGTTTGGAATAAGTATATGCTTTGGTGCATGAACCACAACGAGGTTTAGTACGTCTGGAACTCTTAAATAAGAACATGTATGTGCATTTACATGTAATATATATAGCACGTTATGTATGCAATGTGCAGTGTGAAAAAACAACAGCAATTGGTCATTTATATATAAGTATGCTGTGTAGTGCTGGGGGTTTAAAAATACGTAAGGCACCTGCGAATCGCACATTCTTGTCTTTCAGCCCACGCATGCTTGTTGCTTACAGCAAGCAGCCCAATTTAGTTGACCAAACGAAAGGGAGACCCGCCGTCGACAAAGTCAAGTCATCTACACCATTGTGGTTTTGTTTTATACAAGGGTCCAATAGTAGGGCATGTTACATGGAAAAAAAAATGGTTTCTCGAGAGTTTATTGCTTTCAAGTTTCGACATGGCTGAAAGCCTCCTAATGATAATATTATGTGGATTTGTTTTAGTGAAAAAGAATCGGCCCTTTTACTTCTGGGCTACCCCCTCTTGTTCGTAAGTGTAGGGAGAGAAAGAGAATCGAGCATTTTGTATGTCTTTATAAGGAACCGATCCCAATTCGATTCAATCAATTCAGCTTTGGTCGACTACTTCCAATTAACATCTATTTGGTTCGATTCTTTACTATTGAGAAATGATATCAAATTGGATCATTTAATATATGGCCCGGTCCGCTAAATCGGCCGACTGAATTCTATTCTTAAAAGCAGTAAAAGGATCGGGTAGAGAGAGCCCATCATTTCCAATTTTCTTCTTGACGATTCCTACAGCCCAATCGGGGAGATTTCGTGCTTCGATTGATCAACTTATTCTCATTTGAAATGTTGCTTTCGGCCAACATTGACTCCGTGCAAACTTTAAACAAAGACTTTCTTCCTCTCCGTGACGTACGGCCGCCATTTAACTTTAGACCAACCCCGCACCAAAACTCAAATAAGAAACGTTCGTTGTAATCTCATGCCGTCGCACTCCGATCTTGGTGGGGCTGTTCTTGTTTTGTTGTAGCCTAGGAAGGTTCTCCCCGCCCATCACCTGACCAGAGTATACTTTGGTCCCGTTTGGGAATATTATTTTATGCTCTTGAGTCTTGAACTGTCTCATCCCCTATTCTCTCTCTCATACCTGTCAGTCTTGGCTTCAAACTCCCTCTTGATGTTTACATCATTGTGGTTTGGTACCAATGAGCCAGATTAAGAAAGAGTTATCCTTGACCACACTGGAGGGTGTATGTATATTGACTGCTACTAGAACTTATGGTGGATATATAGTCAAAACTGGTAGATAATCTAATTAATGACTGAATTTGGACCACCAAGGTAGTTGATCCAGTGTTATATGGGCTGTCTGTTTTTTCTACAGAGTCACGAGTTAAATCCACGGCCAGAGCGAATCTCTTAACTGTTTCATGGAATTAGTAATTTGGTAATATTTTCTTAAAAAGGATTAGCTATATCGTTTATAGAAATTAGTCGATACAAAAAATATTTTAATTATCTACGATAATCTATATCTGAATTTTTTCATTAATGATGCAAATATTTTTGATAATTACTTTTGTAAGTATGCAAGAGATAATTTCTAAGAACATATTTTTCAAATCGTGATTGTTCGAAACAAACATATAGCTTGCATTTTCGTCATTTCATTTGGTAACATCATAAGGAAACGCTGCTAATTAAGCCCCGGTCTCAGAATTTAGTGGTTCTTTTTTTTGTATAGCAACTTATAATTCTGAAAATTGGGTGAAATCTCTCAAGGAAATCCCAGTTTCAAGTCCATCTTTCACTCATGTCGTTGTATCATACATTTATTGACCTTACAGTCACAGGTATTACAATATTATACATCGATAAAACAACAATGAAAATGAGTTTTGTGGTTAATTTGGAGGGATAATGATAATGCTACGTGACCTTCTCAAATCCCATGTTGAATGGGATATACCTGTTGACTGATATGTAAACTATCACCCATCCTAAAATGATTATCACTTTGTATGGTGAGGATTTAACCTACACGGGACATGCTAGGTGGTTAGATATGGTATTAGAGCAGCTCCACTCCACTAGATGTGTGGTTCGTGCACAAACTAAGCCAATTCGCAATCTAACGACAGAGAGTGATTGCTGGGGCAAGATGACTTGAACAAAGATTGGGCTCTCAATAGGGTTCTAGGATGGCAGAGATGGCAGGAATGGATCGAGCCATCCATTGAATCAGGGGAGAATCACTAGGCAATACGAACCAACACTGATGATGATATCAGTTATTTAAATGAGGTGTTTGTCACATTTGTAGGTCCCACATCGAGTAAGAGAGGCCTTATTGAGTGATATAATAAGCCAACATCCACCCTTCTATGGTCACCACGTTATGTGATTACTCATAACTCTGATTTTTTATTGGCTTGGCCCACGTTAAACAGGCCGGGCCGCTATGTGCTTAATTATTCACTTACCATCTAGCTAGCTCTAAGTTTCAACTGCGTGAAAGAAACTTTAGAAAACAGGTGGAGTATGATCCAATTAATTTGGTAATTCATTTCTAAATGACTGTGGATAATGGCAGACACGAGTGACTCTAGACTCATAATGATACCAAGCCAAAGTAAACGCAAGTCAACTTGACATGGATTCTCCAAGATGACTCGCGTTTCGTTGCCACCCGAATCGTTCGTTCGTGAGCAGAATCAGCTTTTGGTGGACCACGTTTTCCCGAGTCAGCAGTCGCCGATTCTGGAAGACCCTGATGTTTTGTATTGCTGTTAGTCACCAAAGGCCCTCTCTCTCTCTCTCTCTCTCTCTCTCTCTCTCTCTCTCTCTCTCTCTTCTTTTTTTGGATCGCAGCAAAGACCCTCTCGTGAATGGAGCTATTTCTAGTCGCCTGGCGCATGCGCCAAGATTTTTTCAGAATTCACGTGTTTGACTCCCGTGACGAGAAGTTGATTTTTTGTCCTGTTGCAGGACCCCACAGGAACCTTGGGAAGACATATCCATTCAGACAGAAGGAAAAGAGAAAGAAAGATGGTGTCGAACATGGTTGCATAGCGCAGAAACTATGGACTCTTTTTCTTTCCTTCTCGATCTAAATGTACGACTAAGCTGGACAAATTCCACTATTTCCTTTGCCCCCCAAAAAACCATGTTTTTTCCTGTGTGCTGTGCTGGGAGATTTCTAGAAGAATTGGTCGATATCAACCGTTGGTCAAAAAGAGTCCGTGAGAATTTAGCTGGTAACCTATTAATAACTTACTGAAATTTTATGAAACCACTAACTCTATTATAAAGTCCACAGATTATCAGTTTTTCTTTTCTGCTTTCAGTAATTTTTACTTGGATTTTTTTTATCAATGCCTTCAATTTACCAGCTTTTATATGACTTTACCAATCTTTATTTGAATTACTTATCAACCTAATTTCCGATTAAATTATCAACTAGTTTTGGATTATTTTGGGTTATCACCGCTCTTTGACCAAGAGATAATTCTAGCTAGAAGATTGGGAGTGGTAACGAGTCAATCGTGAAGTTGCGCAGAAATCAAGAGGCAATTAGAGATTTTTGGGGAGGATGATCAAGATGCACAACGGAATGGTCGATTAAAGGAAGAATCACATAGATCTCTTTCTAAACATCTACTACATAGACACATGTCTCTGAAGATTTTTAACACTTCAAACAAGAATCATCCAACATCAATCAAGGAGTCCATAAAGTTTGGAAGGAGATCATTTGGATTAGATCTTTGTTTAGGTTTTGAACTTCTAATTCAAATTAGATTAGATTTTCCTAAGTTCAGTATTAGTTTTTGAAAATATAAGCTTTCTAGTCAAGCTTGTAAGCTTTTTACTTTCTTTAAGCCCCTTGTTGATTTCCATTGAGAAGTTTATTGTTGGGTCCCAATCATCAAGCAAGAAAGACATCCAAGAATGTAAGCCATCTATTCTTATGTTAATAAAATCCCTTGCAATTTTCCCTACTATCTTCTAATTATTTGTCTACACATTATTCTAGTGTTTCAAATCACAAAGCCCTTCAAGCTCCAAGATATAATAGAATTCATTATATTTTGATATGAAGTCAGATTCGATACTTTAGTTCCTGACATTTATTTGATATTCAAAATTACTAACTCCTTTTATCTCTGAAAAAAAAATTCTATTTTCTTTTACACATTTTTATTTACCTTTATTACCAGTGCCTTAAATTTACCATCTATTTTATAAAATTACTGATCTTTATTTGGGTGACTTATCGCTTTTCTTCAATTAAGTTACCAACTAATTTTGGGTTATCAATTCTTATTTGAGTTGCTTATCGAAGTCTATATTTTTTTTACTAACTAGTTAGTTTCTATTGAATATTATTTTTATTTACCTTAATTGCCAACTTTTCAAATGTACCAACTTTTTCGAGAAATTACTAACCTCAATTAGGGCGAGTGATTAACAATTTTTCTCCTATTAACTCACCACATAATATCGAGGCTACAAACTCCTTTTTGAGTCAGTTATTTTATTTTATTTTATAAATAACCATGCCTCTTCTTTATGTCAAAGAAGCTTTCTTTTATCATTTACTAACTTATTAACCTTTCTTACCAATGGCTTAAATTTACCAACTTTTATATAAGATTATCAACCTTTATTTTTGTGACTTGCAAACTTCTCCTATTAAATTACCAACTAGTTTTGGGTTACAAACTCTCATTTGAGTTGCTTGTTAATAAGTTTGGAAAAGATTAAAAAAAGTTGGCAGATTAAAAAAAATCAAATAAATCTCTGTATGTAATTTAATGAGAGTTGGTAACCCAATTTTGCATGTAATTTAATGGCAAATAAACACTGCCAACTCTAAAGAAAAGTTGGTAAATTAAATAAAATTAGATGTTGGTAATTAAGTAAAAAAAGTTGATAGATAAAACTGATTGGTAATTTACTGATCTTGATTAAATTGGTAAGTTTTGCAAATAAAAGTTGGTAAGGACGAACATTTCTATTTTACAAACTATATAAGAAATGTGGTTATTTTATAAAAGTGTCATAAGCTACTAACAAGGTACTTGAACAAAGGTCTCCGGTCATTTAATTACTAACAGTATTTTGACATTCAACGCCTATCGAAATCTATCGGCACCAAAAAAGATCCATATCTTTGGGCACAGAAGAATAAAATTCTGCATCATTATAATAGAAGAAGAAAAAGAAAATAATACTTAAAAGGAGAACCTCCATATTAAGCCCGATAACTAATTTAGCCATCTAACTACTCAGTAGATTAATTTTCTAGTCATGGTAACTAAACTAGTAAATCGTTAAAAGGTTTAGAAATAAGTGAAAAAATTGTCAAAATGTTTAGGCCTAAATTGATACTATTGAAAGGTCTAGGACTAAATTAGCAAATCGCTAAAAAAGTTTAGAATTAAATTGGCATAATGGAAAGGTTTAGGACTGAATTGACTGCCGTTCAATAGTTTTTAAGACTTTTTGGACAATTTTCCCCTTATCTAATCCTTTTGCAGATTATAACTAAATTGGTTAATTAAAATGATTCTGGATTAGGCGATCTAAGTACCCACCCAACTTACCAACCTAGTATAATAAGTTACACTCTACACTTAAAGCAGTCCAAGCGACTAATAGATACGGTCAAATGTTGATGGCAAACCCCTCAAACACGTCAGACCCAAAAGCAGAAGAAAGTGGACCGAAACTTCTTCTCGTAAAACATGACGGCGGACCGAGAAGGAGCGAGGAAACCGGGACGCTAATTGCGTTAACGATGTTACGTGATTCGTTGTACGTGTGTTCGTCCTGATCCTTGGATTCTCTACTCTACTATGGATGATTTATTCTAACCCACAAGCATGGATTTGATTTTCAACGTCTTCCTCTGCAACAAGGCAAGACCAGACAAAGCAGCCGCCTCCTAGGATTTGCTCCGTTCTTTCTTGTATGCGGTCTGATAACTGCTCACTTAGACGAATCTTAGTCCACCAGAGGCATTAAATATACATAGACTCGCCATAACTGAATCCGAATATTATATGGCGAAACCTTATCCATTCTCTTCTAGCTTCATCGTTTTCTTCCGACTATATATGAGTATCATAGTCTCTCTCGTACTCATTGCCGACTGAGTTGGAAGTGTTTCTGCCAACTGAGTTGAAGTGTTTCATACTCTTAAGCTCTGCTTATGTTTTCAGTCATGGATGGTCCTGCTACTCATGAGAAGGAAACGGTTAGTATGGCTTTGTTTCTGTGGATCTTCCTTACACATATCGGTGGCAGAAATCTTATCGACGAGAGAGATACAACGCCGTGTCTATCACGTCCGGATGGTCATCAGATTTGAACGAATTATTAGACACGTTTGTTGATCTTCTTCAAACGCTTTTGCCGAAATATTCTTCTTCTGTGTAACCAATGTTGTCGAAAGGGTTGATTCGTCAAATGGTTATGCTTTTGCAAATTTCAACAGTTGATCTTAGAAATGATATATATGAATTCAAAGACTGATCAAGTGAATTGTCCGAGACCATGAAAAGAAATTACATATTGTTTGAACTATCTCGTCAAATGTAGAATGCAGTATTTCATGTTGAAGTTCATATCTTAAATAGGAAATGTCTTCATATACGTTTGGTCAGGTGAAAATGTTTCAAGATGAATTGGCACGATTGAGGAAGGAGAATGAAACTCTCAAAGTCATGGTTGAAATCATTGGGAGCAAATGCAAAATCCTTGAAACCCATCTCCCGGAAAGCCATTGTTCTCCATCTCATCATGACTGCAACAAGAGAGCGAGGATTGAGGAGTTTCCTTTCAGTAAATCGTCTAAAATCTTTGTCAAAGTCGACGAGGAGGACAAGAGCTTGGTAAGTCTCTTGCAGTGAAACCATTTGGCTATTTCTTTGATTATACAATTTAAAAAACCTATGTCAGCTCGTTGCATAAGATTCAATAGTGAGGAGGCTCGTCGTGTTTTCTTATTGCTTAGGTAGTGAGAGATGGATATCAATGGAGAAAATATGGACAGAAGGTCACGAAGGATAATCCGTCGCCTCGAGCTTATTATCGGTGCTCCATGGCTCCGGGGTGCCCTGTCAAGAAGAAGGTATGCATCATGTTTCACTTGATAAACTTTGTCTCTTCTGCCATACAACGGCGCGTATGGGATGGTATCTCATCATAGATGCGAGTTTGATTTAGGAAATCATCCAAACCTGTTAATTAATCATATCTCCTCCTTAAGACACTGCATTTCTTAGCCATGGTACAAAAATAGATAGGATTCACACTCTTTCCTGATGACACCTCATTACTTGTTATTTCTTAGATTAATATGTGATCGACTGAGATTAACAAAAGACTTTTAACTCCCTCATACTTTCATGGGGATGTCATAAAGAAAACTTGATCTCAAACGCATGCAGCCCTAAGAAAGTAATTCCTGCACATTAAATTCCTACCAGAACAAGGATATTATTTGTGCTGACCATAATGTTGGGCAATTCTTGATGGATTTATAAAGGTGCAAAGGAGCGCAGAAGACAGGACTCTTCTCGTTGCGACCTACGAAGGACTACACAACCACGGGACCGTCAATGTCGCCAACCACGATCACCTTCCTTTACTTTCGGATCCTTCACCAAGAGGTCAGCTAGGGAATCGCGATCTTACGCTAATGCCCGCAAGGCCGCCAAGCTCCATACAACCGCCCATCACTCTTGATCTCACTCTCTCCGGAAGCAGTTTTCCCCAGAACCCCAAGCCCTCTTATATGAACAAGAATCTCAGCTTTGGCGATGGAAGCAGTGATTGCGCCAAGATCGAAGAATATGCGGCTTCTTTAGTCAGAGACCCCAATTTCACCGAAGCTTTAGCTCTTACAGTTGCCCGTACGCTAAACAACTGAGTTGGATGATGTGCTGATTACGACAAATTCATTAGAAGTGTTAGAGATATGAAGCATCATTTTGTTCTTGTTTGTAGAATTTACTAGATTAAGTTCAAGTACATTGCTTTGCCAAGTAGCTTTGATTTCTATTCAAGTTTTGATGGATCAAATAGTTCAGGTATTGCTGTACTGCAGTTACTCCTTACAGTATATACTGTTCTTCTGGATCTGGCTTCCAGATGATACAAGTAGATTCTACTTTTTCTCTCGCATAGTTGATAGCGCATGGATTTTTTAATCACTCCTCTGTCCCTTTCCTTTTTGTTATAAGTAATGTTTGGTAATCTTGTATGGCCAGTAGCTTGAAATTATCAGTCATGTTAAATTCATCAGTTGTATGCTTATGGACTTCATCTTATCCATTGATCGATGTGCTGTGTGTGACGGTGCTCTATTGTAAATCTAGTCCCAGATGGCGCGCCTCTCTCTATAAATGATCTTCACTCGTTTCCACAACAAGTGAAGAAACCACTTCTCTCTGTATATTGTTGGGCGTATCTGACCCCTCCTCAACTTCAAACTTTGGCTCAAATTTTAATTTATATCCGATAACCAAATATCCTTTAAATACTAGGTATAGGGATAAGTGCATTAGAAACCTTAAAACTTGTCGCAAAAAAAGTAATCAAGTCATAAAACTTTAAAAAAAAGTTCAATCAAGTCTTAAAATTTATCTAATTAGTGCGATCAAGTCTTTCTTTAACTCCATCCAATTTGGCTAAAAGATAACATTGACATGATTATTTTTTATTTTTTTAAGAAACGTGGCGCTCAAGCGCCACATTAGAGAAAATTTTGAAATCTAAAAATAAAAAAGATAAAAAAAAAAAAAAAGAAAAACTTATTGTTCATCTTCTTCTTAAGCTCCGTTTGTTTTGCAGAAAATGAATGATTTGGAAATCATTTTCCTAAATATGATTGCTTGTATCACTCAAAATGATTAGTCAATGGAAAAATATTTCCATTATCGCAATAATTCATGTCTAAATATTTTCGTGGAAAATTAAAATATTTTCGTTTATTCATTTTTGCAAGTGACATAAACGATTATTTTCGGAAAAATATTTTTCAAATCATTCATCTTCCACAAAACAAACGCAACCTTAAACAGTTCATCTTCTTCAAGCTCCAATTGCTTCTCTCTACATATTATAAGGCCAATCTGACCCTACCTTCAACCTAACTTTGGCCTAAACTTTTATGCAACGAATAACAATAGAATATCTTTAAACAATAGATAATGATACTTCAATAGTATGATATAATAATCACATAAATTTCAAATAGACCGCAAAATTCATTTCTTTAAATAATTGAAATCGCATTTTCTTTTGTTTGTTTTTTTTCTATATATATGCGCGCACACATAAGCATAAGGCATTTGGTTTCGAATTACATAGATTGCAAGAATATTGCTAAGCGTGCATCTTTAATTCCATTCATTGAATTATTAATTAAGTTATTACACTATAGACACACTAGTAACCCTATCGAGTTAGGCATAATTTACGGTCATGAGCGGACATATTAACAACTTATAAAACCGTAATTTTTTTTCCAAGGGATGCTTGAAACATCATCTCTACAAAAGATTTGTGGTCCATAGACCCTAATTGCGGTAAAGATTTAAACGAAATTAATCTCTACCATCGAATAAAAACAAGCAAAAAGAATACGCAAAAAGACGCTTCGATTCATGTCCGTTTTCATAAAAATCTTGAATCTAGTCTCTTAAACTATGCTTGAAAACATCTGCACACTCCATCTTGCGAGCTTCAAACTCTCAATACTCAACGTATATTCGAGCAAGGACACCTTTCGGATTCAATCAAAGACTACAAACACCACTTAGAGGATGAATCCGGCATTGTCATATCACATTTAAAAAGATGGCATTTGAATTTCAAAATTAAAAATTTTATCCTCCCTTCATTGTCTCCATCAGACGATCACGAGAATAATAATAATAACCATCAAAGCACAAAAATATTTTCCCCCCACCCAAAATTTATTATTAACTATCTATTTATTATTCATAAATGTTCCCATCCGAAGCTTCCCTTTTTGTCATTTTGTCCAGATTTCATGGCCTTTTAATTTATTTATTTCTTTGGCAACCAACCATGAATGCCAGCAACAAATCCCAAAGAAAAGACAGGATTCGAGGATTTTAATGAATATAGTTCTTTTGGGGGAGCGTTAAAAATCTCACCTTTATTTTCAAGAAAATGGAAAGAAAGTTCGTACAGAGAAAATCATTCCCTCCCTTTTTCGCTCTTTCCCCTTGCCATTTGAAAGACATGGCTGCGCAGCTTCTCTTCCGTCACTGTTTCCATTAATGGCGCTGCATTAACTTCCTTGCCCTGCATCTTCTTGCATTCCCCTGATTTTCCATGACCCACATGGAGCAAGTTCTTGAAGGACCTGCCACCGGGGAGGGGGATATATGCTGCGGTCTCCGGATGCGAATCGCGGATATTCTACTAGTCGAGGAGGAAGAGGAAGAAGAGGAGGAGGAGGAGAGCGGGAGTGGGGTGGACGCCGAGTTCGAGATGGGCGGTCTCCGGCGGCGGCAAGGCGAAGTGGGTCCTTGTGGGTTCGAGTGTTCGTCGCCGGGTCGGGCGTTTTCGAGGTGGTTCAGATGGCGCAAGGAGAAGAAGGGTGTGGTGGGGCAGGTTCGAGAGAAAGAAGAGAGGGAGTTTGGTGATGGGTCGGGGAGCTTGGGCGTTTCGAGGATAAGGACGAAGGTTGAGGACGGTTCGCCGGGCGCGGTCGATGGGAAGGATGAGTCAGGTGATGGTCGATTAGTGTTTCAAGTTTTGAGCTTTTCGTTGTGAAAACGTTGTTCTCGATGCTAAATTTCCTGAGTGTGGACGATCTGTCAGATGTTTGATTGTTTGCAAGTGTCTTATGCTATGTATGGCTTGAGGGAAATGGGATGGTATCAGAATTGGAGTTGTTTTTCATGACATGCATGGTGATTACTACGCTATGGCCAAATTATACCTGTTTCATTTTGGAAAAATTGTGACTTGTCCGGGTTGGCTCCCCCTTAATCCTTTTGATGTGTTGTAGAATTTAGGCCGAATCTGAAAAGAAGATATTTTTATGAACATTTAACTGGTGGGAAACCAAAGCCCTGTTTTTGCATGTAGTTGTGATGTAGATGGTTCAGGAAAAACGAAATTAATGGTATTAATACGAGAGCAGCTTGAGGTCATAAACGGTATTGCAGGGTTCCCAGCCTATTTTGTAACACTGGTTGAGTGATGATTCAAAACCTCATGATGTACAATGGAAGCTTCTTATTAGAGGTTGCCTCGTGGCTCTGATCATGAATCTTTATTTGTGGAAAGGGTTCTGTGCTTGTTACATACTTCAGTCCTTTCATGCAGCTGATTGAACTGATATAAGTTTAAACAGAATGAGGATTGGTGGCGTGGACAATTGAGCCGACCGAATTTGTTTTGCTGGTTATATCTTAAGATTATATGTGCTGTGTATTGTTTATCCAACTAATTCCAAACAGGGAAGCTAGGATGTGAAGTTTTAGAGGTTTCGGGGCTAGAAGCTGTATGCTGAAGTTGGACTGGTGTATCCGACATTAATTTCTCCTTTTACTTTTATAAAGTGTACCAGCCATGCCCGGATGGACAAAAACTGGTTACCCATGTGGGAATATATCCTCTTTCAGCAATTTGATTCACCATACTAGCTAGGGATGTGCATGTTGATGAAATTGGAATAACATGCCTATTCACATCAAACACCCAAGTTGAGACATCATAAGCGATAAGTAACATCTTCCATACGCTCCCATGAAAATATTCTCTGCTTTCATCACTATTAAATGAAGGAGTCACTAAATGAGTGATTGTTGCTTGCATGCTCCTCTATCCAGGACAATCTAGGAATGAGAATATGTTTAACCTGGGAGCTGCAGGGAGTCTTTTATATCTGATTGCTGCGAGTAAGAATGAACTCAACAAAATGGAGGATTTGCGGAAAGAAATGGAACTTGTTCTTCAGAAAGTCAAAGAAAAAGTACAGAGGAAAGATACTTCTCGTGAACCATCTGAGTTGACGGAGAGTGTTGCCTCTTGTTTGACTGATATAAAGGAAGTCTTGAGCTGCGGCAGCCACATTTCGGAGCAATCCCATAGAACGCCATCTCTTTTGCTAGAACAACATAGACGTATGCAGTCGAATCAGTCCAGTGGATGCGAGTCTAAACAAGAACCTGTGGAGGGGATTGAAGAACTGGAAGCAGAATTAGAAGCCGAGTTAGAGCGCTTGCAGCTTCAGTTGGATGCTGAAACTTCTTCCAAGCAATCATATCAGGAAATGATAAAGGTAAGGTTCTGTCTTCTGATTTTCTGTGTGATTCCCAGATGTAGGGGGCTCTCCGAGGAACATTAGGTTTCTTTGATGCTTGCCTATGCATGGAATTGGTTGCAGAATTTTGTGTGTTCTCACTGTCAAAACAAGGACAGTGTTTCAGTTGTTTTGGATGTCTTGGAAATGTAAACCACCCCTCAATTGCAGTTTCCTTCACTTGTTCCGTGGAAGGCTGGCATAAGAGCAATCATTTAGGTCAATTCCATTTGTGCATGCATTAGTGTTTGAGATATGCTGCAGCAGAGTCTCAACATACGGTTTTAAACAGAAAAAAGTTTCTGAGCTTTAGTTTATTATAATTCTGCATGTTTCACAGTTTGTCCCTTTATTTGATCAGATTGAACTGCACATGGCAGTCAGATTTTTACTTCATTTGCATTACTGATATTTCATTTCCGCGCCGTTGCTACCTACTCATCTGTTCAAGCCTTTTAGTGCTTAGCACAGAAAGCATGGAGAACTTTCTTCATCACAAGTTCTCTTTTACTTGTATTTATTCTCTAGTCAAATGCAGAACGGTTTGCTCTTTATCAGAGTAAAGAGAACCAGTTATAGGCATTAGCTTTTCTGTCACATTTTGGTTTGGTATGGTTCTGCCTATTATACATAAGTAACTGAACTCCTGTCCTGTTTCCAACCTCCTTGTCGATTGACACACTCAGTCTCTTGGTGCCATTGGGAAAGGGAAAGAGAGGAGGAAAATAAATGTGACTTCCTGGCTATTATGTGCAGGGCTTAGTGTTTTCTACAAAGAGTGTTGGTCAATTTTATGGTTATTCTTTGTGGTAACACTCAATTTTTGTGAGCAAAAATGTTCTTCTGTGTGCCCGTAGCAGGGTGGGTATGGAAACTGCCGATGGATTTTGAAACATATATAAATTTTTTGCATTGTTTGCTCTCTGATTTTCCACTTTCTTGCTGTCTTCTCATTTCTGTGAAATGTGATTTCTTTCTGTGTCCCTGGACACGAAGGAGGCACTCCAGAATCCACAGAGTTCAGCACTCTGCTCGCTTACGCCTTTTCATGAGCCCGAAAAAATTTTCTCTGATGCATATGTTGCGGTTATAGTTGAGCCTTCAGTTCAAGGCCATCGACAGGGAACAATTGTCTCCAGTTCTCTCTGGTTTCATTCATTATGTTTGTGCCTTTAAAGGAGTACATTCTTTTTTCATTTGGGTGTTGAAACAGAAGTCATGCAAGGATCTGCTTGAAGTCTCCACTTTTCAGGATAAACTTTAGCTGCACTTGTTTGAGTTTGGTTGATGATTATCTGAATGTTAGAGCTTATGATCTATAAACTCGGTTTAGCAGATTGCACCCAAGGAGTCAGCTTCAGGAAGTGCCCGCAGCACGAGCTTTGGAGAAGTAATCAACCCCGAAGACGAAGTGACTGAAGTTCAGGGTGGAGTTCCCCCTATTGAACTCAGGAGGAGGTTGCATGAACTGTTGGAAACAAGACAGCAAGAACGAATCAAAGAGCTGGAAGCATCTGTAGAGCGTTTGGAGCACAAGCTATCTGAGAAAGAGAGAGAGGTCTCATGGTGGAAAGACACCGCCCTTCTTCTGTCACAGCATGTATCTGAGCCTTCTCATGGTGGTCCAACCAACAATGGAACCTTGATATGTTGAACTCAAAACTGTGAAATTGATTTGAATGGTGTGCAGCTTTTCTTTTCCTTTTCTTATCCTTGCTGAGACGGATTAAGGGACAGATAAAGGAATGCAATTATCAGTTATACAGCTTGAATTTATTTGCTCAAATTTTCAAGATTAGATTTAATAGAATTACCCATATATTATTTTAAAATATGTTAAAGATATTTAATCTAGATCTTTTTTTTAAAACTTAATAAGAAATGTAGTTTCGCGATTACAAATCAATAAACCAATACTGATTAATGAATGTATGTGGCAAAATTGTGTCAAGTGTAAGTATAGAGATAAAGTGAATTGTCCTGTGGTGAGCATTATATAAATATTCTCCCAATTGTTAATATATGTATTTTGTCGATATGTATCGATATTTTTACTTGTTATTTTTATTTGTGTTAGCATATGTCATAGTCACACTCCCAACTCTACAAGTGCAGGGGCAATGACATGGTTGTCTTTCCTTTTACTTGAAGGATGCGGTCTCAAACACAACCATCATCTTTCCTTCCACCTAAAGGACGCAGTCTTAAACACAACCATCAACCTGTTATCGAAATACATACATCAATGTATATTTAATAAAAGAATCACCTGGCTACAATATCAAATTTTTTTTTTTTATAATTTATCAAAAATATATATACGTTTCCATCTAACAACTAAACTCACAAGTTCATCTCAAACATAAACAACTCATACCAAAAAATTCCTTTATCAAAATGTCTTCTTGACAACGTAAATGCTGTCCTTTTACTTGTGGCTAGCTAAAGAACCTGAAAAGTAGGTAAGATGAATGGAATGAGCAACCACAGCCTAGTGAGTTGTACATCTTTTCTAAGCAAATTGAACATTCATTATGCATATTTATAAAACAATATCATAACTCATCAATCCTAAATCTAGTATTCCATATATGTAAAATATAAAAAATGGGTTATATTTTTTCAACAAAACTTTTCATATTCGATCATTAAACAATAACAAATCAACAATAATAAAATCAACCATCAATTGTCCATTCCATTTATTAATCTCTATTGAATCAAACGTTGATGGTCCATTTAATTGACCAATTTAATGCTTAATATCTAACTATGGTCATACTTAACGCCCATGACAAAGGCGATCAAGTTTATCCACTTGACTAGGTCTCCACCTATATTAGTACGTGGTTTGACCCAGAAGGACGTCCTTGATAATAATATGCATACTTACCCCCGTCAAAGGATTATAATCATAGCGATGAGCATAATAGTTCACCAACCTCAATCTCCAATAACCCACAACCAAAACCAGAAACCATCTCAAAAACCCAGATTTACTAACCAAATCATATAACTTTTCACAATTCAATATATATCAAAGTATCTTTCATAAATCATAAAATTTTTGTGATTCTTTTCAGTAAAATGTTTTGCAGACTTTTTATAGGTAATCAACTCAAACTGATAGTCAAAGCATAGCTTGCTATTTCAAATAGACAAAACGGTAATAAATGCTTGATCAAGTTTGTTTTATGCAGCCAAAAATGCCAATTCTTAACTCATGATATGTCTAATTTATATGGTTTTCGAAATATTAGTTTATAAACTTAAATAAGAGATAGTACTACTTACCTAGGAAAATTGAAAACCAATCTACGAGTTTTACTTGAATTGATGCACTCGTATTTCTATCGATTAATCAAAAAACAATATCAAAATCCAAGTAATACACTACTCTAACGAACAACTTGACTAGCTACGCTTGATCGTCGACCAATCAACTCCTACACACTAACAAAGAAACTTGTTTATAGAGAACGTTCATCTTTGTCCATTACGCATATTGATCGTTATGGTAACTCGCATTCTAAACTTCAAAAATTGTTCCAATCAAACCGTACTTCAAAATCGATTTTAGTCCAACATTACGGCTCCACATTACCTTAAATTATCTTTTCCATATAAATCTACATCTTAGTAACTTTAAAATCAAACTTCGTAGCTCAGAATTCGCATAACTTTGAATTTACGACTTAATCTCGAAAAGTACTCAAGTTTATTATTAGATAAATAACAGACTTGAATACTTACCGGGCCTTGTAAAACAGAATTAATTCGATTTGTCGTCCGAAACGGGTAAGCGTGAAAATTTCACTCTCCTCTCTTTTCCCCTTTCTTCAAGGACGAACGTCTCCTTCCTTTCCTCGTTTTGTCCGCCGGTGGTCTTCTTCTTCTTCTGCGCTTCAATTGCGTTTGAAGCTATTGAACAAGAATAGAGAGAGAGGGTTTCACGGGCTGAGGCCAAATTGCTTGGGCTTGGGTTGGGCCATTATTACAGCATATAACTGTTGTCACTTATGATATTGATAATATGGTAATTTATGTTATTTCTAAACATGTGTTGGACTTATTTATGTGCACAAATACTAATTTCTTTTGTGAAGTTCCGCATATTGTAACCTTAAAGTGAATATACAGCTTTAATTCATTGATTATTTACTTTATTGTAACCTTCAAGTGACAAAAACGCAATTTGTTATATTTTATATAGTCTATGATTTTTTTAAAATTTATGTAATCTCTTTTAAATTAAATGAATTTCTTTATTCAGTATAACGTCTCTATATTACATTGAATGAAATCGCATGGACAAATAAAGTTATGAAATTATTGATAGTTTATCGACTAAGCAACATATATCTTTAGCTTTTGTTAATTGAAGACTTGATTTGATGAAATTCCTCTATACACTTTGTAAATTTAGCTGGATCAAATCAGTTAAAATTCAAGAGTTTCTCAAATCTTTAATCTCTGCTGATCTGTAAACTAATTTATTATAATTTTATCTTGCTTAAATAGATGGTCTTGTAGGAAATATTCTTTTATATAGATCAAGAGAGATTTAATAGCAAAAAAGATATATACACGCGTGTGTGCGCACGCACATGCTATTTTCTAAATTATGTTTTTCGATTTTTCAGCTATTCATATTGTGAGTGTTTTGACAACAAAAAAATTCATTGTGAGTTTATGTTAAGCGAATTTGATATTAGCAAGAAAGGCTACATAAACTGTAAATATGTATTTATTATACGACACATATCTTATATTATCTTTTCATTATTCAATTTGCTCAGTGATTTTTGTTAAGTAAAATGTTTTGTACGGTGTAACTTATACACTTAACGTAATAAGTTATAATTCAAATTATACTCAATTTAGGATAATAATCCATTAAAAGTCATTGCATACCATGCGATTTGCTTTCGTAATTTTTCATTGTGATGGGAAATCTTTTGCAAAATCACTCTAGGGCTTGGATGGCAAGTTAGGAAATCCACAAAAATCGCTGGAGGTGAAGTAGTAATTCTCTCGAAATGCGGAGTCCGAACTCCGAAGCAATGTTGCAATAGAAGAGTAACCATGAAGAAATAACAAGAAGTTCCTAACTCAAGTTGCACGCAAAAGGAACTAATTTAATCAATTAAAAAATCGTTCCTCGAAGACTTTTACAATTCCAAAGACAAATGTTCCATCTATAAGCATGTGGCGCACAATTTGTAACTACCATAACTTTGAAAAGACTTGTTTTTTTGGCAAACTTTGAAAAGACTTCATTACTTCTTTATTGTAGAAAACCAAGTGTTATTATTAGTCAAGGGACGAGACTTTGTGCGCAAATTAGGTGCACGTACATACATGACTGTTTGCACCATCAAATTTAATAAATGTTAAATCATCTAATCGGATTTTGAATTCTAGACTGCATGATTCATGAGGTTTGCTGGTTTGGGTAGTAAAAATGTGATTGACAACAATGTGTTTTCAATGTGATTCGTGAAAATAATTCGTTATGATCCAATATTGAAATGATAATATCTTCCCAAGTAATAAAAAAAGTCATTGATTATCTTAAAGTGAGGGAACATTTGTACTTTTAAATAGTTGATGCAAAATATTTTTATCATCAATAATAATTTATGTTATAAACATTACGTGGATGATGAAAATATTTTTTGTTTATTCACTTTTATGAGCGATGCAAATGATCATTTTTTTGAATAAATAAATTTTAAAATTATTTTTTTTCATGAAATAAACGGAAGCTTAAATGAAATTTTGGATTTTCTTTCTATTTTCCAACTTCGTTAGAATGTGAATCACTTCATCGATCCGGTACAGTGTTTCGATTTAATTATTTCTCTTTTATTGAAAAGTGAATTCCACTGAAAAAAAAATCAAATATATTTTTAATTTAATTAATTCTTGTGGGGCCACTCTTTTCGGCCTTTTTCTTTCATCCTTATCCTCGTTTTTTCCTGTCCGCCACCCACCGTGCCACTCTCTTTTCTTGCCCTCGTGACCCGGCGTGTCTCTCTCTCTCTGTCTCTTCGCTCACTACTCACGCGCCACGGGCGCGCGTGCGGATCACACGAACACGCGCGCGACTTGCCCAGATATGTCTACTCGCTTGTGGATTGGGTCCAAGAAAAGTCGATGAAAAGGATCCATGGCGACTGGTAGATGAACCCGTTTTTATGTACGTTCTCTTTTGTTTTTGCTTTTAGTCAAAATTTACAAAATTTCTTTCACGTGGATCACCTAACACCATTATAAATAAAATTAATATCACGAAAAATTTCAAATCAATATATTTGTGATAAATTTATTTCAAATTTAATTTTTAATCATCAAAAATTTCAAAGTGATACACCATGACAAATTTATAACTTTCGTCAAATTTTACCATTGAATTTGCTAACGTGGATGACATCTTGTGACGTGATATGGTGGTGTAAAAGTTCACGTGAAAATCCATAAAGTTAATATCATGAAAAACTTCAAATTAGTATACTTGTGATAAATTTACCTTAAATTAATTTTTTGATTATCAAATATTTACACAAGAAATTTGTCAAGGTGGTGCAAATCATGCGGTGGATCTTTCAAGCCTAACACTAGTATTGAATTAAACACGCCAAAGAGTCATAAATCAACAACGATGATGCAAATCTGCCGACGATATGATTTAAACATGCGAGACCGACTTAGCGATAACGACAATAATGTTATGGGACCACCCTGTGGCCGCCCGAATCTCTTGAAATGGCCAAATAAGACCTCATGGCTTGTTGTCTAGCCCTTGAAGCTTGCTGCATAGCGAGTACTTGGTTGGTCCCCATTGGCCCATTAAACGACTTTAGGGATGACGACAAATTTGCATTATCGTTGTTGGTTTATGACTCCTTCGGCGTGTTGAATTCAATACTAGTGTTAGGCTTGAAAGATCCACCGTATGATTTGCACCACCTTGTTGACGAATTTCTTGTGTAAATGGGTCACAGGATAAATATATTGTGCGTGTACTAATTTGAAAAATTTTTAATTATTAAAAAATTTATTTTGTGATATTAACTCTATGGATTTTGACGTGAACTTGTCATGTCATCATGTGTCATCCACGTCGGTAAATTTAATGGCAAAATTTGATGGAAGTTAATGAGAGTAAATTTATTACAGATATACCACTTTGAAGTTTTTTATGGTAAAAAATTAAGTTTGGGATAAATTTATTACATGAAATTTTTCGTAATATTAATCTTTATAGATGATGTCATTGATTACCTAAGGCATTTTTAAGTACGATCTCTTTTGTTATTTTTTTTTGGCCAACTCCTCTTAAGAACCCTCAATTTTAGGTTCAATTTCCAATTCTCTCTTGAACTTTTTTATCTAAAAAATCACAAACTTTCACTATAATTTTAAATTTGTCTCATGTACAAAAATCGCCACTGGTTTTTTTAAAATTATCAACATCAGGAGACTATGTTTCATTTCATTAACGAGAGATAAATGTGTCGTATATGTATAAATTTATGCTAAATGGTGGTATTTTCCACCATCACTAATTTCTCGGATTGCTTGGCTAATAATTCTTGGCAATGGGTTTAGTTTAGGATTTTTGATGTCACAAAATAAGTTCAAGGTAAATATGTTATAGTAGACATAATTTGGAGTTTTTTTTTGTAGCTTTTTCCCAACGCAATAATCTATGATTCAAATTTTACTCAATTTAAAATAACAATACACTAAAAGTCATTGCATATCATGCTGACTTGTTTTCGTAATTTTACATTGTGACGGGAAATCTTTTCAAAAATCACTGTAAGACTTTGGATAAGTTTAGTAGAAGATTAACCAAACACGTTTGGATGGCAAGTTAGGAAATCCACAAAAATCGTTGGGGGTAAGTAGTAATTCTCCCGAAAAGCTAGTTCATATTCCTAACTCACTTTGTACGCAAAGGAATCAATTCAATCAATAGAAAATCGTTGCTTGAAGACTTTGACAAAGTCCAAAAAGAAATGTTCCATCCATAAAAGCATGTGGGGCTCAATTTTTAGAAAGATACCATGACTATGTGAATTACATGCAAGATACATATTCGATTATTTACACCATCAAATTTAACAAATATTAGATCGTTTAATTGGATTCTAAATTCTATATGACATAATTTATGAGGTCAGCTGGCCTATGTAATAAAAATTTGATTGACAAAAATGTGATTTCCAATGTGATTTATGAAAACAATTCATAAACAATTCATTATGATCCAATATTGAAACATTAGTATCTACCCACATAATTAAAACTAAAGTCATTGATTGACTTTTTTTTTTTTTGGTCGAACATTGATTAACTCTTAGTGAGGGAACTTTTGTACTTCTAGTGAAAATTTGGATTTTCTTTTTATTTTCCAACTTTATTAGAATGTGGGTCAATTTATAGATCCAGTACATTGTTTCGATTTAACTATTTTTCTTTATTGAAAAGTGAGTTCCACTATAAAGAATCAAATATATTTTAATTCTTGTGGAGCCACTCTTTTTTGGCCTTTTTCTTTCATCCTTATCCTCTTTTCCTGTCCATCGGCATCACCCACTGCCACTCTCTTTTCTCTTGTCACGTCTCTCTCTCTCTCTCTCTCTCTCTCTCTCTTCGCTCACTACTCACCCGCGCCTTGCCCAAATATATATACTCGCTTGTGGATTGGGTCCAAGAAAAGTCGATGAAAAGCATCCATGGCGACTGGTAGATCAACCCGTCTTAATGTATGTTCTCTTTTGTTTTTGCTTTTAGTCAAAATTTAAAAATTTCTTTCACGTGGATCACCAAACATCATTACAAATAACGTCATGGATTACCTAACGCATTTTTTAAGTACAGTCTCTTTTGTTTTTTTTTTGTCCTAATCCTCTTAAGAATCCTCAAATTTAGGTTCAATAGTCTCCAATCGTTTCCCATCCAAAAATCACCATTAGTTTTTTTTTAATTTATTTGCACCAAGGGACTACGTTTCATACGAAAGTAAGGATGTTGATGATGAACCTCTAATTGGTCATGATATTGATTTAAAAAAATAAGCGGCGATTTTAGATGCGATGACAGATTTTGGATAATAG
The DNA here is from genome assembly GCA_024733475.1 of Syzygium grande. NCBI lineage: Eukaryota > Viridiplantae > Streptophyta > Magnoliopsida > Myrtales > Myrtaceae > Syzygium > Syzygium grande. The sequence goes on from JAMXDD010000008.1 coordinate 12,025,597, forward strand.
TGAAAGTTAACAATTTTTTTTTAGACAAAAAATAAGTTTTTGACAAAATTTGAGATCGACCCTAAAATGAAGGCTTTTTAGGGAATTAAGCATTTATTTTCTTTACCACCTCCTTCCTTCGACGATCAAGCGAGGTCTACGAACGCAAAGTGTGGAAATGGAGAGGGACCAAAGGTTTGCTAGTGCTCTTCTTTCTTTAGTGGTAGCTGGAGCCGGGAAGATCTGGTTTGGTTTTGATATTTTTCCATCCTTGTTGTATATTTTATTCCTTTTCTTGTCGTTTTCCGGTAATGTTGCTTACATCAGATTGTGGGCCAAACTTAAGGTTGAAAGTGAGTTTGCTTTATCATATAGATCGACTAATCACATCGATGGTTGTTGGAATAGCTCGCAAAATCCATCCACTTCACCTGCTTAAGGCCCGCGTTTGATAACGTCTTAGAATAGAAAAATTTTCTATTATTTTGTTTCTCAAAAAATAACTCGAGAATGCGAACGTTTAGAACTTTTTTTTTTTATTTTCAAAAATTTGTTCTTAAATTTTGCAAAAATTTTAGAATCAGTTTTTTTCTTTTTTTTTTGTTTTCTTCCTTTTGTGTTGTTCTTCTAAAGGAAGAGCCAAACCCCGATAAAAATTTTTGGACCCTCGCAATTTATTATTTTTTTTTTTTTTTGCGGAGAAGTCGACCCTCGCCATGATCCGCATTTTTTATTCTTTCTACCGTAGGGGACCAAATGCCGAGTGAGGACATCCCCCAGCCCGGCCTTATATTTTTGCCGGACGGGTAGACAACCGGCCATGGCCAAGGAAGAAAATGGATAGAAAAAAAATAAACAATTCAAAATATTATTAATAAAAAGAAATTTTGTGTAGTTACCAAAATATTTTTATTCTTTTCTATTCTAGAAATAGAAACCGGAAAAATCTTTGAAATTGTGAAGAATAAAAAAAAAAATGCACACGAGAAATAATTGCCAGAACATTGTTCTCACACCCTTAATTGCCTATTTTTGGAGACAAAAAAAAACCTGCTTAATCCCCCTAGCCTCTTCTCATATTTCTGTTGAAACAAAATGGTTTCATGTTCTCTGTCCTGTATCTCCTTTTCTAATTAAGGTTAAGAATGCATTTGTTTCGGGAAAAATATATTATTTTTGAAAAATGCTTGTCGAAATTCATTTTCCGATGTTTGACTAAAATCTAAAAAGACTTGAAGTGTATTTTGAGTTATTTAGTAGGGAAAATCAATCGTTGAAAATTATCGAAAAATTTTATATTTTTAAATTATTTTTCTCTTTTTTATTTCTTTTTTTTTCTCCTTTTCACTTTTACGGATTCCTCCCATGATTGGAAAATAAATCTTTCATTTGACGTGATTTTTCAAATGAATACTATTTTATTATGATGATTACGTGAAAATAATTATGAATTAAAAGAATGAACCGCCGTAGTGGCGGGAAGCCCCGCGATCGCGATGGCGCAGTTGCCCGCGGTTAGCGCCCGGTGCGGCATTAGCGGAAAAAAAAAGCTGCCGCGTCTGCGAGCGGGCAAACAAAGCGGATTCCCAAACGGGCAGCCCCAACGGGCAAAAAAAAAAAAAAAAAAAGGAGATAAAGCGTTGCAATTGCAGCGGTTATCTCTTTTTTAAAAAAATTTTCTTCTCAATTTTTTCCTATAAATTCTCCCAAATTCTCTCAATACTCACTGAATTCTCTCAAATTCTCTCAAATTCTCTTCTCTCAAGTCTCAAATTTTTCGAATCTTGAAATTCTCTTAAATTCTCTCAATTTTCTCAATTCACACAATTCTTTCTTAATTCTCCCAATTAGTCCGCTCAATTCTCTCAATCCACTCGAAAAATGGCAAGTGGAAGTCGAAAGTGCCATCTGGCAAAGGTAAGAATATCGCGACGGAATCCCATCATTCTTTTGATCCTCGTGAATATGCAAATTTTCAAGATGATGAAATCAACATTTTTCCCGATATGGAGTGCGTCCCGACTCAAGAAAGTTTTCATCCTCCTGGCGAAATATCTACAACAAAGGAAGCGGAGCGAGAATTTACATCTGACATTTGGAATCACTTCACGAAAATGGAAAGGTTTGATATTGGTGAAAAAAGGTATGATATAATTTGTAAATATTGTGGGAAAATATATAAATATACAGGTGGACAAGGATATGGAACATTTAAACGACATCTTAGGAGCAAACATCTAACCGAAACGGGAATCGATATCGGGCAACAACAAATTTCCGGGTACGTCAATCCTAACACTTCCCCTTTATTTCGTTTTAATGACAAAACTTATAAGGAAGAATTAGGCAAATTTATTTGCGTTGAGCATTTAGCATTTAATTTTGGAGAAAGATTTGGTTTTAATGGATTTGTACAAAAGCATGTGCTCCACAAGCAAAACGTGTTCCTAGAAATTCAACTAAACGAGTAATTAAAGATCTTTAGAAAAGGAAAAAAAAGATTTACAAAAATTTTTTTATGCAATTTAATGGATGCGTGCATATAGGTAGTGATATTTGGAGTGATCCTTGGCAAAATCATTCTTACATGGGCATAACTAGGGGCATCAAAACCAAACATGATACCCGAACGAAACACAAACCGACCCGATCCGAACACGAAATTTTTTATTGGGTCGGGTTAGATCTCAACTTGTTTGGGTAACAATAAAAATAATTGGGTATTGTTTAGGGTTTATTGGGCTTGGGTACCCGAGCCCAATCCAAACAATAACCCAAACAACGAAACCCTAAGACCTCTCTTCCACTTTTTCTCTCTCGCTCTCTCGCCTCTTCTGCGTTTTCTATCCTCCATCCGGTTCAAGTCCGATGGCAACCGCACCAAGGTCGTCGGCATGACCGCCCCCCGATACCCGTGATGCGGGGGTGGGTTGACCGGGGGGGGGGAACAAGGGCAGGGGTTACGGTGGCAAGGAAAGGGGCGGGGCTACGGGTGGCAGGTCCTCGCCTTCTTCGCGGAGCAAGAAGCCAACCCGCGAAAGCACACACAGACGCACGGAGCTTCATCGCCGATCATCACGCCCGTGTTGAAGATGCTTTGCCTCTCAAGTGAGTTTCACGACCTCCTCCGCTAGATTTCAATTCTTCGTGTCCTTTTCGGCGAGCGCGATCGCCGGGCGACGATTCCCCGAGTTTCGCTCGTGTTGTTCTTCGCCGATGTCCGGAGCCGAGGAGCAAAGCGATCATGGATCGTGAGAGAGAAGACGCCGGCATTTGGAGGAAGAAGACCTATTCAAAATGATCCACAAGCGTAAGTTAGAGCAAAACGGAGTCATCGCTTTTGTAATGACTTTCGTGGTGGGCCGTGTTTAGGCTTGCGAGGTTTGATTCTCGAGATAATACTCATGATTTTCTGATCATCGAGGCGATTGTTGACTTTGCTAACTGTTGGATTTCGAGATGAGTATCGTGATTTTCTCATCGTTGGAAGTCGATGGAGCTATAATCTGTAAAAAATCTCTTTGAATGTCGATATTAAGTGACTCGAGGACCGGGAGGCTAGCCATGGAGGACCGCCTTGAACGACATCGCGAGAGATGGTTTTAAAGCGATGGTGGTGGAGGAAGGGGGAGGAGGAGGAGGATGATGGGACTCGTGGACGCAAGAAGACGAAAGCACGTGGGAAAAGTTGAAGAGACTTGACTAAAGTAGAATCTAGGATTCATTGTTTGAAACACGGCCCGATCCAACCTAGCCCGCCCGATCGCTCGGTGATATCTTGTTCGTGTCTTGTTTCGGATCCGTTGAACACACATGGCCAATATTTTCGGGTCGGGTCGGGTCGGGTATCATGAAAACCCGACCCGACCCGACCCATTGACACCCCTAGGCATAACATGTCATTGGATAGATGGCGAGTGGAGTATTCAAAAAGAGTTATTGCATTTAGAGTTTTCGATGATAATCATATGGCAAATAATATTTATAGAATAATTAGGCAAATTTTAGAAGAATATTATTTGCTTAACAAAATTTTTTCAATTGGTTTTGATAATCTTTCCGCAAAGAATACCGCTTCAATTGCCGAGTTAGAAAATATTTGTAAACCCGCTTTTGACGGAAAAATTTTTTCACGTTAGATGTGCTTGTCATGTTTTAAATTTATGTGTACAAGATGGTTTGAAAACTCTCGATATTTTTCTTCAACCAATAAAAAGGCGATTCAATTTTTATAGAAACATCCCCAAAAAAATGAAAGAATGGGGTAGATTTTGTAGAGAAAATGGCAAAAAACCAAAAAGATTTAAAAGATGTTCCAACTCGTTGGAATTCTACTTTCCACTTGCTTCTTTGAATCTTTTTAGCATATAAAGATTTATTATGTGCATTCATTTCTAATAATGTACCTCAGATTAATTTATACCCACAAGAGTAGGATATTTGCCAAAAAATTTTAGATGTTTTAAAGGTTTTTAATGATGCAACTTATATTTTGTCCGGTGTTTATTATCCTACTACACATTTATTTTTAGTAGAGTGTACTAATATTGTCGGAATTTTTTATGAATGTGAAAATGATGTTGAATTACAACATACTATACTTGCAATGAAAATGAAGTGGCTACATTATTATAGGGAAATTCCCATTATTTATTTAGTTGCTTGTGTTTTTGATCCGCATTGCAAATTGGATGGCTTAAATGAGTTTTTGCGTGTGTATTATCAATGTTTACATTGTGATGAGATAAATGTTACAACTATAGTACGTAATGTTAGAAATGTAGTAATAGAATTATATAATGAATTTTATACTAAATATAATTTAGGTGATATTGGATCTTCTTAATCTATGGAAATACAAAATGACAAAGATGGTGTAAAATTAGTAGAGGGTACCAACTTTTATTACATAGACAAAAAAAACAAAAGGAAGTAATAGGAAATATTTCTGAATTAGAGAGTTATCTAAGCGTTTCATTTGAGTTTCATGAATCCGAAGGTGGTACAGATTTTATTGGTGGAAGAGGCACGCAAGCCGATACCCAATTCTTTCTCTTATTGCAAAATAGATTTTTTCAATCCCTTGTTCCACAAATTGCGGTCGAATAAGCATTTAGTGCCGGGAGGTAATATTTTGGATGAACATCGTTCAAGATTAGATCGAGAATCGGTGGAGATGCAAGCTTATGTTGCTGATTGGACTAAAGCTCAATACCGCAACAAGAGATAGATCGCAATACTGAATCCGAATTCTTTAACGATGGAGATACTACCGCTACCAGACTTGGAACGGATAGTGACGATTGAGGGTAAAGAACTATTGGAGTTGGCAAATATTTCGGAAACCCTTGTTTCTCATATTGGGACGCCCACATGAGCTTAGGGAAACCCAAGTATAATCCGACGACATGTGACCTCCGATCCCTGTGCACGGAATGTTTAGGTTTTGGGATCATTTTAGAGCATATAGATTGTGCTCCTTTTTTTTTGTAGATCGTTGTAACTAATTGTAATGTGCTTAATAATAATTTATTAAGGTCAAACCCCGTCTTGTCTTTTTTTGTCCTCAAATTTAATTACAATTTACATTTTAATTATAATTTATATTGAATAATGTTTAAATCACCGAACAATAATTTTTAATTTTTTTATTTTATTTTCTGTTTTTCTTTTCTGTTTTTTTTTGTCTTCCTCCGCCGGCCCCGGCTAGGGCCGGCGGAGGTCGCCGGCCTCAGGCGAGGCCGCCCTCGCCGGCATCGGGCGAGCCTCGCCGGCGTCCGCAAGGCTCGCCATCGCTGGCCCAAGCGAGGGGAGCTTTGCCCGACGCCGGGCGAGGCTCGCCTAAGGCCGGCGACCTCCGCCCGCAACTCCGCCGGGCCGCCCCGAGAAGTGAGAAGAGAAGAAAAAAAAATGTTCGATTCGAACCGGAACCTGAATCGGAATCGAAAAAATGTTCGGTTCGAACCTAAACTTGAACCGGAACCGGACGGTTCCAGGTTCATTTCGGTTACGAATCGGAACCGCCGGTTCGAACCGGGCCATCTCCACCGCCACTCCTTCCTCCTCTCCCCCACCACAGCCATCTCCGATGACCTCGCCTCCCTCTATGCCGACTGTCCACCTCGTTTGCCTCTCCTTGACCTCGGGCAAGTATGGCAAACCTCGGGCGAGCTCGTGCGCTCGATGGAGCTCGGGCCGGGCGAGCTCACAACTTGCTTGGCCATGCCTTGGCGGTCAGAGGGGCTTTCGACCGTTCCGAGGCACGCACCAAATGAAGGAAGGAGGAGGAAGGAAAAGAAAGAAAAGAGAAAAGAGAAAAAAAGATTAAAAATAATAAAAATATGTTTTATAAGAATAATTTCATTAATCAAGGACCCACATGGTGGTGAGCCTCGTCGGCTCTCGCTTGTGGCTGTCGCAACCTCGACGAGGCAAGAACCCGGCAACTAGTGGAGGGAGGAAGAAGGAAAAAGTAAAAAGAAAAAAAAAACAAAACAAAACAAAATAAAACTACTAACAAATTCAAAATGAGCAATTTCGGAAAGTGATTTCACCTTATTAAATTAAGGAATTCACTTTCCTATTTTATATATAATGTTTTCAATGATGGGAAAGTATTTTCAATTGACTTATTATTTTTGGCGGACCAAATAGGTAAAAGTTCGGAGAACGGATTTTCAAAAAACACTTTCTCTCAAATAAATACACCCTAAATGGTCAATTCTTCTCCAAACCCTAGATTCGATTGTTTTTGCAAGAATGTTGGACCGGCTATGTGCCATGTATCTAGGAGGAACTTAAAATAAGGGATTTCTTTCGGTTTTTTGCACCCTGTTTTGGTCTTGATTAGAATATTTTGATTAGAAAAAGGTACATAATCGTAGACATACATAGATCAACCCCTGCATTTCCTATCTAATTATATCATTAAGGGCTAAAAGAGAGTCTCTTGGATACATAAATAACTCAACATCCCACAATAAAGTAGGCAGCTCTATTGCTCCTCCTCCGACAGTGGATGTCAAATCAAAGATCCACTGCCTATGTGGTTGGGGAGAAAACAAAATGTCATTTGAACTGAAGTATCAATTATTTTTCTTTTCCTCTTTGACATTAAGGCTATATTTATTTTACAAAAGATTAAAAAAATTGAAAATTATATTTTAATGATGATCGTTTATTATAATTAGTCAATGAAAGATACTTTCATTATTAACATTAATTTATATCTATACATTTTCGTGGACGATAAAATAAAATTTTATTTCATTCATTCGTTTTTTTTATAAATGATATAAGCGATTATATTTAAGAAAATATTTTTCAAATCTTTCATTTTTTGCGAAACAAACGCACCCTAAGAAATAATATATTCTTACTTGACACTTCCAATGTGTACACTATTATATTTACTTGCACTTAGCTCTGTCCTTTATATTAGCATTTTAATTGATTTGTATGAATACATTTTCCGACCTTGATAGCCAGTTTCTCATTACCTTTGTCCCTCCGCTTATAAAAAGTGATTTTCTAAAGAAGAGTACACCATAAAATGGTTACGTTTGAATAAATGTTCTACTGGATTTGATTTTTTTTTCTTTTTTCTTTCTATACTGACATGTATAGTTAATTTATATGATTAGTTAGTACAGTTTAAATATTTACCGCATCCTTTATTCTAAATTAAAATAGTATGAATGGAAGATGAATCTTTTTTTTTTTTACACGGTAGAATTTTTTCAAATTAAATCAAATACTATATTGATGATTATTACATGTAAATAGTTATGAATCAAGTTTTTAGAATGAAAGAGTATCCACTAAATTACAGAAAAAAAAACACGCAAAGGAGAGGACCAAACATGAAATGACGAAGTTTTCACTAAGACGGAGGTTTTATATTTAATAGCACATGAACCTTAAATTTTTTCTGATAGACATCATGTTTAATCTTTGCAAGCAAATAGATTAGTCTATTCATTCGTGATATTATCAATCCGATCGGACAACGACCCTTCCGTCCTGCACTCAGAGAGTTGGCAATGTCGCAATCTAATTTTTTTAAAATTAGTTGATGGAGAATATGCTTATCGAGTAGGGGCATCTGCATCGCTTGTTGGTTTTCTTTCCTATTTTTTATTAATAGAGAAAGCAAGTCAAGTCAAGAAGCGCCTGCCTGCGTGGAGGAAGGAAAAAAAAATTTGAACCAAGTAGGTTCGGGTTCATAAGTTCCACGCCACCTCTCCATCGCTTGTTGGTTTTCTTTCCTATTTTTTATTAATAGAGAAAGCAAGTCAAGTCAAGAAGCGCCTGCCTGCGTAAGTTCCACGCAACTTCCGCACAATGCTTCGGAAATTACGTGTGCAATAATTGTCCTTTTTTTTTTCAATAATTGTCCTTTCCGTGCGGCCAAAGTGTTGTCGTGTTGGTAATCCAACGTCCAACGTGGAGAAGCGGTTGAGAAGGTTGAAAATTCCAATGTTCACTAAAAAAGATTAGTTAATAGAATAGAATGCCAAAGATTCGTGATTGACAATATTCCATGAACCATGTTCATATTCTCCACTCACGTCAGGGGTCTTGGTCATGTGTAAAATGCAATATATATTGTTGCCTAATGTCTATAGACCTCCTGTGCTCCCCCTGCGAGCGAAAGGAACTTGATGTGTGAATTAGGTGCACCGTAGATATTTATTTACACCATCAAATGTAAAATTATTCGATTGTTTAATTAGGTTTTGAATTATATATTGCATGATTCATAAGGTTAGCTGCGCTATTTAATAATAATGTGATTGACAATAACTTAATTTCAACTTTGTTTATAAAAGTAATTCATTACCATTCGATGCTTGAACAATAATATCTATCCAAATAATTAAAAAGTCATTGAATACCTATATGTTATTTTATAGAGGGAACTTTTTGACTTTTAGTGAACATTTGAATTTTTGTTTATTTTCCAGCTTTATTATAAAGCAAATACTTAACGCTTTCCCAAAGAATAGTCATTTATTACTTAACGCGTTTTCATGTATTGTCTCTTTTATTTCTTCTTTACCTGCTCCCTTTGTCGACGATCAAGCGAGGTCTACGAACTCAAAGTTATGATATAATCCAAACTACCATTTAATTCGAAAGATATGTTTGTTTACCGCTTAACCACAATATTTTGAACAAAAGTTTTGGTCCAATAAATAAACTATTTAAAACGTGCGTATTATCTCAATGAAATAAACTAACCTCTAGCTGTTATGCTTCGACTTTCAACTCAACATAGAGAGATAGGATTTTCATCTCTATGAGTGGAGGAATACTAGAAATAAGGACAAAGATACTTTTTAAAGAATTAATATAAAACCGTAAAACACTACCCCTAAAACCCTAAAACCCTAAACCCTACTCCTAAACCCCTAGAACCCAAAATCCAAACCCTAAACCCGGAATGCTAAACCTCCCAAACCCTAAATCACAAAACCCCAAACCGCAAATCCTAAACCCCAAACCTTCAAACCCAAACACTAAACCCTACAATCTTAAACTTTAAACCCTAAACCATATACCCAAATCTCAAAACCCAAAACCCGAATCTCTAAAAACCTAAACCCCATAACCCCAAACTCAAAACCCAAACACTAAATCCCAAACCTGAAACCCTAAAATCTAAATCCTAAAACCATAAACCCCAAATCCCAAATCCCAAAACTCCAAACCCGAAACCCTAAAACACAAACCCTAAACCCTAAATTGCAATTTCCTTGATCGGATTTGCTTTGTCTATAAAGAGTAATCTTTTTTATGATTGTATTAAGGTAATCTAATTCTATATCATAATATTCTATTTCTAGTCCAAATTTATCCAAATATGAAAAATTGTCAAGTCTCCCCTCACATTTTATAATTAAATGAAAAAATTGGGAGTAGAAATTTTTAAGGTCATATTGAACACATTTATATTCCTTTTCTATTCTGGGACAAGAAATTTTTTCAGACAATTACCAAACGTTTTTTTTGCTCGTAAACTATTCCTAGTAATGTAATTAGAAAAAAACTATTTATGAATAGAAATTATTTTCAAAACAGAAATGTTACCAAATAGACCCTTAATGTAGTGTCTTGCGTTTGTGCAAATATGCATTCTATGTTAAAACAAGCAATACTATGTCTTGAAGGAAGACTAAATACAAATATACGAAAGATGTAAAAAGATACATTTGGTAAGGACATTTTCTTTTTCTTTGGACCAAAAATATAAGGATATTTTCTTTATCCCTAATTTTTCCTTTGCACGTCCAATAACTTTTTTTTTATATATATTAATTCTTCTGCACATGGCTCACGTGTACCTTTGCTTTGCCCCATAACAAGGACGAATCATCCGGCAAAGCAAAAGCTGCAAAACCAGTGAAAAGAGCTCACATACTAATTTTCAAATTGGGAGTCAAAAGTTCACCCCAAAAATTAAAAAATAAAACCACCGGAAAGTACGAAATTCTGCAGAAACTTCCTGCATTATGTCGCATTAGAGGCGGATTAATTAATTATTAGGTAACCCAGCTAGGTTTTCTCTTCATCCAAAGGGCACTTCACTCGAAGTCCAAAGCAGAAAAAAAAAGAATCACTCTTAACACTTTTAACTTTGGGTAAAAGGCACAAAAATCTTAAACTATATTTATTATGACATATTTATCTTAAATTTTTTATGACACTAAAAACTCTAAACTATTATCTATATGACACATTTACCCCAAATTTCTTCTTGTGACACTAAAAATCTCAAACTTGTATCCATGCGACATATTTATTCTAAAATTTTGGTATTTGTGAAAAAAAAGTTTGAGATTTTTGGTTTTATAAAAAAAAAATTAGGATAAATGTGTCAAACATGTATAAGTTTGGAATTTTTGGTGTCATGGGAAAAAGTTTGAAGTAAACTTGTCATACAGTGTACAAGTTTTGGAGTTTTTCGTCTCGAGAGAAAAAATAGTTTAAGATAAATATGTTACGGTAATTAAAGTTTGGGATTTTTGTGGCTTTTTTCCTTTTAACATTTGATCATTTGGTCTTTTCAGAAATTTGGTTCCCCTTCTCCACCATGTTTAATGGCAACAACCATATAAACAAATACATGTAACTACAATGATTAGAAATTAGATAAACCAAGATTAACCTATCCTGCGAATTAGATGAAAATGTGTTATTTTACATTTTAACATTCTAACATTCTCCCTTACCAGTATGTTGAACTTTTTGGCCTAAGCCTATAGAATACAAATATGTAATTGACTTTTGGCCTAAGTCTAAAGCATGGAAAAATATAATTGAGAGGCAAATAGAGGCATGTGAATATATGAACTCAAGACCTTCTATTTTGATATCACGTAAGATGTTATGAAATCACCGCCAACTATTTTAAAAATTTAAGTTATTGGGTAAATGCATAGTTTAATTTTTAATATTTTAACAAAAATGAAAAATAAACTTTAAGAGAAAATTAAAGAGCTCAGAATCAATAATACAAATATGGGTTGCTTTTGGTGAGCTTAAATTGGGACATGTGGGGGCACGATATGATTAGGGTTGCAATCGCAAAATGACTGGGGGTATTAAGACCATATACATGAATATTGGCCCTTTTTTTGCTTTTTATTTTCCTTGTGTCCCCTTCCTCTGTTCTGGGAGAATTGAAGACTAATCATTTTGTTTATTTTTCCTTCTGTGCAAAGATCCGTGGAGGAAGAAGAGAGAGATGAACCAACCCCAAAATCATTGCAAAATGTTATAATGAGGTAGGCTTGTTCAGTTTTGGTACTTGGCATATGCACAATTTAATGGCAAAATGTTTAGAGTATACAAAATATTTTAATGCAAAATGTCTTCCATGATCATTAGAGCTTCAAAGTTCTAGAAGATATTATTCCTGAAACAATTCTTGATAACACCGTGAAGCTAGTGACCTTATGTAAGTTGATTGACAAGTCTCATCGTATGCAAATAAAGAGAGGATAAAGTTATCAAGAGTCCTTGAACTATTATAAGCCCTTCAACTATCGAACAAACTAGGAGCCGTTGCTGACAACGGCAGTGACGCGATATGGTGCTGCAAAGAGATGACCTTGATAGGGCGGGAGTGAGGCGAGAGCTCGTGAAATGGAGTGGCTCCTTGCGTTTTTTTTTTTTTTGGGTTCCCTTTTTTGTGTGCCCTTTTTCTGTTTCTCTTGCTTTTGCTGAGAAATTTTGGTGGTTAGCTAGAGTGCATGGTGAGTTTGTTTGGATCTTTTGGGGTGGTTGGTTCGGTCTTGTTCTCCACCGGACGACAATATATGATTTTTGTGAACCGTGGTGATTTTTTTTTTGCTTCAATTTATTTATTTTGTTTGAGTTTAAATAATTTGAATGCGAAGCGAGTTTATTTGTTGGATAAAAAGAAGCGATGATTCCTTCGTTATTGGTAAATTCGTCACCCAATTAAACCGATTCCTATATTATTGGCAAACTTCATATTCAATTCGGTGTCTTACAATCATCACTGGCCAAATTAAGAACCATCCCAAAATTAACAAGTACAATAGCACATGAGTCATGATCCTTCTTTCTTTTCTTTTTTGGCCGTTGAAACATATGGCCTTTTATATCCATAAAAATTAAGGAAAAACTTTCAAAAAGGGACCCAAAATGGAGTCATCTTACTCAAATAAGGATATGAAGTAGACCTTATTTCAAATAAGAGCCTATGATGAATCTTATCTTAAATAAAAGTGCAGAAGTGGTATATCAATCTCGAATAAGGACCGACCTTACCTACCAAAGGGTATTTTTATCTTTTATTTTTTGAATTTTTTCTTTTGCTTTTCTCTTTTTCCTCTCTTCCTCCCTCAGTGAGGCCGCCTCCTTTGGGTGAGTGAGGGTTGCCCTCACCCGGTGTCGGGCAACCCTCGCGAGGGCCTAGGTTGCTCTCCCGGCGTTGGGACGAGGGTTTGTCTTGCCTGGGTTGGGCAAACAAGGAGACCTCGCCGACGTATTTGGTAAGGATGGTTGTCGCTTGAGGTCGGTGGAGGTCCGGGGCGGGGAGCAATGACGGTGGGGAGGGAAGAAGAAAAAAAGAAAAAGGAGAAGAAAAAAAAGTAAAAAATAAAAAAATACACTCATAATATTTTTTTTACTAAAATATCCCTTTTTGGTGATGGAATAATCATTGGCCGGCCAAAGGCCTTTATTTGAGATGATTTTACCACTTAAAGTTCTTTATTTAAGATGATTTGATCATTTCAATACATATTTGAGATAATATTCACTTTATACTTTTATTTGAGAAAATAAATTTATTTCAGGTCTTTTTGGAATTTTCCCAAAGGAAAGAAAGAAACGCATGAACCTTTTGCTTTTGAGGGGACCAAACGGCATGGCGTGTTCACGCGCTTGGCAATGAACGTGCTGAGCACGCGGCAGAACTCGTGCTCCTTCACCGTCTCCCCATGCTCATTCCTCACGTGCCTCGTCCCTCTCTCTCTCTCTCACCACACGCTCTTCCCATGTGTTCTCTCTCTCTCTCTCTCTCCACGCGGTCTTCCCATTTGTTCTCTCTCTCCTCTTGATTTTTCCTTCCTTCTTTTTCACACTGTTGTTTTCTTCAAGTTTATTAAAATTATTAAAATAATTTTTTATATTATAATTGCCTCAAAAGGTCAACATCAGCATCCAAGACATCACATCTCCGTTTATAATTTCGAGGGAATGACCAAGTCGAACAAAAACTATATAGTTTAGAAACCCGTATGCACAAAAAAAGAAAAAAAATTGAGAGTTACAATAGTTAAATAACCGGTGTCTTTATTCCGAAGAATATTTTTTTATTGGCCTGTGCGGTGTCCCAAACCCAAGGAGTCTTTGAAATTTCCAAAATAGTTAAAAAGTCTTGGACACCTTCACAGGGGTCCACTTGCTTATGAGAACGGTAGGTGGGAAATAGACAAATAAATTCGACTATAAAGTGAGCCGGCCAAGTTTTGAGGCATCAATACTCATTTGCCTGGTTCATATCAAAAGCCTCAGCTCATTTCTTAGCTTAGCCCCCGCCACGCCAACCTTTTTGTCTCTTAGGTGGGGAGAGAGATCTGGATTGTAATAAGCTTCCTAGCTATGGCATACTCAGAGGCCGGATCGAGTGGTGATGCTGCACAAGTATTAGGAGATAAGTATGAAGTGTTCCTGAATTTCAGAGGATCTGACACTCGTTATGGATTGACAGACTTCCTCTATCACAGCTTGAAGGATGTCGGAGTCCGTGTATTCAGGGACGATGACGAGCTCCGCGTCGGTGAAGTGATTGGTGGAAACCTTCTTCTTGCTATAAACAACTCCATAATCTATATACTCATCTTCTCTCGGACTTATGCTTCCAGTAAATGGTGCCTCTGTGAGCTTGTCCATATGGTAGAAAGCGTGTCTAAGTCAAAGGGTAAAAAAAGTATCCTTCCCATTTTTCTCAACGTGGAACCCGAGGATATTAAACTTAAGACTCCACACTATAGCGATGCTTTACTGGAACACTCAAAGAAGTTTCCGGAAGAAGCCAAGCACTGGAGAAAGGCTCTTCAAGAGGTAGATCAAATCAAGGGATTGAAAGTAGAAAAGGACCAAAGGTAAAAACTCTTTTAAGATTTCTTGACTATTTCTTCTTTTCTTTTTTTTTTTTTTTGTTTCAGAGAATAGAACGTTGCCTGTCAAAATTTTTTTTTATTCTTTTCTTTTAACTGGAAAATATTGAAAACTACCTCCAATTGCTGCTCTAGCTCAACTTACATCCTCTGCTTTTGACTATTTTTTTTTTTTTCACTGTCTCGTAAGGCTACGAAATATTCAAGAGCACCCACTTGCCTTTATCATTTGGGATGATTATCAAAATCAACTTCAGATTTTGCATTCATATATACATTTTGTATACATATCGGTTTCCGTTTTCCATTAACGGGGAAAAGACGAAAAAGAAATCAGAGAAAGCATATGGTGCCAACATTATCCTACAGTGTTCTGAGGGCTCCTTAAGAAACACCAATTACACAAAAAACCTAAGGATTCATTTGGTAACGCTTCTATTCTCAGAAATAATTTTTGTTCAGGAATAGTTTTTTCTATTTTTATTTTCTGGACGAGTTTTTTGAGCAAAAAAAAACGCATTTGATAACTGCATAAAACTTTTTTTTCCTGAAATAGAAAAAAGAACAAAAATACGTTTGGTATAATCCTAAAAATTGATATTCTCAATTTTTTTTATTTAATTATAAAAATTTCAGTGAAGACTTAATAATTCATGTTTGGATAAAATTGAACTAGAAATATAATCAAAATATATTATGATATAGAATTGGACGATCTTAATATAATCATAAAAAATTACTCTTTATAGATAAAATAAATATCAAACAGTGGTTAAGGAACTTGTAGTTTAAGGTTTTAGGGTTTCAGATTTTAAGATTTAGGATTTTCGGGGTTCGGGGTTTTGGTACCAAACAACCCTAAGATTCTTTGAAGAAAAATCATGTCAAAATATTAAATTGAAGCAAGAGCATCCTGAGAACATGTAAAGAACGATAGGCTGTCATCTCGGGCCCTCTAGCTCTGGGGCCCTCAAGCTCTGTAGGGCTCGCTGGAGCCAGGCCAGAAGCGACGTTACCGTTGCCGACTTCTGATCTGAGGTCGGCGACGGCGCCGAGGCCATGCAAAGCTGCAAGCACTGGACCAGTAGACAGCAGTCGAGGATGGGCGGCAGCTGAAGGTCGATGCGACAGGTCGAGCAGAGCGGTGAGGGTTTGATAACAAAGTTGGGGCGATAAATGCAATTTGGAAAAAAAAATGTAAAAATTGAGGAATCAATTTGTATAGGAGGAAATGTGGAGACGCAACTTGACGTGTGTGGAAAATGGTTTTAGCGATTTTTCCTTATTATTTTCCTTTTCACCTTTCTTCGGGGTTGTCTTAGGCAAAGTAGAGCCTTAATATAGTAATCACCCATCTAATCTAATCGAAAGTAATAAACGTGGAAATGAATATTGGGCCACACGGCTGGAACATTAGCTATGGATGAATTGGGGCGTAACACGACAGTGACGTGGCCCCGCATGGTATTTGTTTTGTGGATCATCGCATGGCATTTGTATTAGCAACTGAATATGCTTACCATCATTTATCAATAACAACACATAATTTGGCTGTCAGTTGACAATTTGAAATCAAACATACGGTGAATTAACACCTACTATGCATTATTATAGCATGTGGACGCCTATGAGCTTCTCCAATGTAAATGAGCTGTTTTTGCACAACTTTTTAGAGTCGGCAATCTCTTCTGCTTTTGGGTTATGTTGTCCATGTGCCCCAACATACCGCTTGAAAATCTTGGATTTTTAACCAAAACATGGAGTTATTGGAAAGCAAACTGACAGGGCCTTTCCATTTTGTTTTTACATTGATAAGGAAGTCCACCTTAAATAGGTAAGTTCCAAAACCATGACTTATCTTGCTTGCTGTGTGGACTAGGTAAGGTGCAAACCAAAGCCCAAATAGGTGGCTTGACCATAGGAATGTTTCCACTTGATGATGCGGAAAATCAAATCTGTGTTGTGCTTCTAATCCACAAACATGCTCATCTCTTAACCACCTAGTTAATCCCATGGGAGTCGGGTCTTTTGAGTTTCAATTTTTAACAAATCTTTGTGACACGACTCTTTAAATGCAATTATACTCGACATAATCAGATCCGTAGAAGCCTTCTTTGCATAAGTTAACCAATACAAATGTTACAACTACCTGAAAAATAGTCGCAGGTTTCAGGATTGTATATTTATTTACCAACCTGCAGCGTTCAATGGATGACGTTGCATTTGTCTACATTATTTCGGTTCATGATTCTCCTATCCCAAGTGCTGAAATTTTTTCTAGGCTTAGCTATAAATGCCGAAATTTTGCTTATGCATGATATAATAGCCACTTGGTAACTTTGGCCATCATGTAAACCAATACTATAGTTTTCAGAAATTTCTATAATCATATATGAAAGACATATCAAGTGAATTCTACTAAATTAGCTGATATTGATTATTCAGTGACTTTAAATATAGTTCATGATATACTTCAATCTTATCAAGTTAAGATTTTGACAATCCTATGTGTGATGCGCGGATATGAAATTAATCTAGTCAACTAATGAAAGCGCTTTTGTACATTGCAGCCAAGCAAGGTTTGTCAAATTGGTCGTTGAAAGGGTTTTGCAGATGTTGAAGATAGAACAAAAATCACCGACTGTACATTTAGTTGGACTTGATGATAGGATAAAAGACTTGATAGAGCTCTTAGATGTCAACCATGATGATGTGCGGCTCATTGGAATTTATGGAATGGGTGGCATCGGTAAAACAACTATTGCCAAGGTCATCTTCAATAAACTATGTTCCCACTTTGGAAAGCATTGTAGCTTCCTTGAGGGTGTTCGTGAACGGTCGACAAAGGAGGGCATGCTCATCTTGCAAAAAGAAATTACTATCCGACATTGGTGGTTCCGGATTTGGAGAAAAACCAATGACAACGAAGAAGGAATGAGGAGGATTAGGGCAACACTCAAAGAATAAGAAGGTCCTTACGGTTCGGATGATGTTGATAATAAAGAGTCCATTAAGAATTTAATAGCAAATTCTAGATTACATAGAGGATCTAGGATAATCATCACAACGAGAGACAAAGATATTCTGAAATTTGAGGGATTTGATGTTAACATTTGTACGTATGAGATGCTAACGATGGATGACGATCGTGCACTTGACTTTTTTGTCAAGATGCCTTTGCTAGAGACTTTTCTTTGGATGATTATCGTGGGCTTTCAAGTGAAATTGTCTCAATTATGGGAGGGCTTCCTTTAGCTATTGAAGTGGTAGGTTCTAGCCTTGTAGGTAAAGACAAAGCATTTTGGGAAGAGACATTAGTCATGTTAAGGAAAGTACCAAAGGAAGAAAATATTCTATGTAAATTGAGGATTAGCTATGACGGTCTAGACAAATATCAGCAACAAATTTTTCTCGATATAGCATGCTTCTTTTTCAATGAAAGGAAGACCGATGCAATTTACATGTGGGACGGTTGTGAATTTTATCCCATAAGGACAATTGAAGTCCTTACTAAGATGAGCTTGATAAAGGTATTGCACAATGGTAAGTTGTGGATGCACGATCAGCTAATAGCACTAGGAAGGCAAATTGTCATTGAAGACAGCCTAGGTGACCTTGGAAAGCAGAGTAGGTTGTGGATTGCAAAAGAGGCCCTTCAAATCATAAAAACCAAAGAGGTAAGTAAGCAACATCTCATTTTGAAAGAGAAGTAGTACATCATGGGATTGAGGATTCCTTTTTTGTTTAGGAACTTTATCATTTTTTTCCTGCCCATTCGAGTTGTTAAACATAGTGGTTGGAAGTTGACAAACTTCTTCACATCATTGCAAAATTTCATGTGCAGAGGCAGGACAAGGTTCAAGCGCTTGAGATAGATGGACTAGATGACTCCATAGAGATTACAAACAAAGAGTTGGAAAGGTTACCGTATCTAAGACTCCTCAAATTAGATAATGGAACTTTTGCGGGGGACTTTGCAAAGTGTCCTTCTAAGTTGAGATGGATTTCTTGGCATTCTCCTCATCAAGATTTTAGGGCAGACAGTATGTATTTGGAGCATCTTGTTGTTTTTAAACTAGACAAGAGTGGCTTCATTGATGATTCAAAAGCATGGGACTTGATCAAGGTAAATTACATGTTTTAATTCTAGTCTTATAGCCCTAGTGTGTACTACGCAATAAATCTAACACTTGACATGCCATCCATTTTACAGACAGAGGGCACAGAATTTGAAAGTTCTATCTCTTACTAAGTGTCATGGCATAACGACTATCCCGATTTCTCAAAATGCTTGGGTTTAGAGAGGTTGACTCTTGCAAAGTTGCAAAGGCTAAAGAGAATTAAACACTTCATTGGAGATCTACAATCGTTGATTGAGTTAGAGATTGAAGAGTGCAAATGTCTTCTGATTTGCCTAAAGAAGTGGGGGAAACTAGTGAAGCTTAAGCGGTTCTCATTGAGAGGTTGTTCCAAGTTGAGAAAACTTGGCGACTCAATTGGGAATATAACATCATTGATAGAATTAGACTTATCATATACGCACATTGCCAAACTTCCAAACTCCATCCAAGGGCTAGTGAAACTTGAGTCTTTTCTCCTAAGAGACACGATGATAAGGGAGCTTCCCAACTTCATTGTACAGTTAAAATCTTTACGTGTACTTCGTTTATCAATAAATGAATTGTCTTCTTCAAGCATGCTTGGCGGTTACCTAGTGGCATTGGCATATTGGAAAATCTTGAAGAGCTGGATCTCTCTGGGCATGCTGAAATGAAAGGAGAAATTCGATTGAAATTAGAAGACTGTCATATTTAAGAATCCTAAATTTAAGAGATTGTCATGGCATTCAAGTGTTGCCAGAGCTTCCCACAAGTTTAACCCATCTACTTCTTCAACCCAGATCATTGCTCTCAGTCCCAAATTTGTCGAAACTTACTAATTTGGTTAAACGGCTACTAAGTGATGGTAATGACTCTAGTAATACAGGCAAATCAAACCTAATCCCAGGATGCGACTTAAGGTGGATTGGGAATTTATCTAGACTGAAATGGTTACATGTAAATCTGTTAAATGTCCCTGCACCTCCGATGTTGGCTTCTCTTTCTCATTTGGAAGAGCTTACTTTGTCTCACCTAGACCTAGAAACCCTCGTGCAGCTTCCGTCCTCCTGTTGGAGATTGGGAAATTTGTCGACTTTAGAGTTCCGTCACTGTGAAATGGAAGCCATTCCCTCGAAAGTGTTCCACGACTGGAGAAATTAACTGTTGACGGGTGTAGACGGCTTGAGAGATTATCCATTCCTTTGGAATCAAGGAAGCTATGCCAGGCGTGGGTGTCATGTTGTCCAGAGCTAGTTGAGATACAAGTTGTGGGTCTTTTGAAATCATTGAAATCCTTGAGGGTTTGGGGTGCGATTTTCTGATAAGAATAGGTGGATTATCTTACTTGAAGAACCTGGAGGAATTGGATATCCAACGGTGCAATATACTTACTAATGTTGAGGGCCTTCGCGAGCTGGGGTCTCTGAAATCCGTGGTTGTCAAACAGTGCACGTCATTTAGATGGTTGATTGATTGCCCCATGGGAAAAGGGGAGCGTGGGAACTTTATCAAACAAGGTGCAACATCTTTAGAGCCCTACAGAGAGGAGATTCTTCTTTATATATTAAATGAGGTGCAACATCTACTTCGTCTATATACAACAGAGGTACGTCGATGCATGGGTTTGAAAATTGATTGATTCTAATTTCAATTTGATGCTATAGTTCGGTAAAATTACACAAATTGTAAAAAGTTATTATTGTGAAATTTTACGTGGACGAAAAATCTCTTTTAATCCAATGACGAAAATTTATCAGAGATGATCTTTAAATAATTTCAAATACATTAGTGTTCCTTCAACATGTTCTTTTTAATTTGAAATCTTATTTCGAATAAATTAGATAAATAATTGTGAAAGTTCTATCATTGTCATTTTTAAATTTATTTTGTTATTATGTAATTGAGTGGTGGATATAATGTAATGCGATACGTGTCCATTTTGAACTCATAATTTTTAGTAATAATTACCCTTTGAACTTTGGCACTATTGCGCAATAGCCGGAAACTTTCAAACTTATAGATCACCCTCACTTTCGCCCCCACCCAAAAAAACTTTGATTTACGTTGCATCCATTAGTTTTTCAGCACGCATTGCCGTTGAGCAATAATTGTGTTACACATTTATTTGCTGTTTTGCCGGTGCATGCATATGTAGTAGGCCAGACTAGGTTCTTATTTTTGGCCACCAATGGGCTTGACTAGTTGATTTTGCGATTTTAGTACCATAGCAGATTGCACCACCGGGGGTTCGCGTCTGTTCCTAATACATGACTATTTCAAAATAAATTAGATGCACATATTGCTTGAACAAATAGGCATTAATTATATCATGATGTAACTTTTATACGTGCGAAAGTATTATTTCACTAAAAAATGCAACTTATCAAAAAGAGATGCTAGTAATTTGGAAGCATATTACTTTAGATTAAGAAAAAATACAACAACATACAGATTTTCATCAAGTGATTTGAAACAAAGTATCCCGGGTTTTTGATTTTGCATTGAAAAAGTTAAAAAAAACTGCAAAACAATTGAATTTATATTAGTACCATAATTGAAATAAATAATTACCATTAAAAGATAGTAGCACATGAGGTACGTCAAAACTATCCAAAAAGAATAGATTAATGTACTTAAAGTTAAAATAAGATGATGAATTAAAGTTCATTAAGGCTCTGTTTGTTTTCGTGAAAAATGAATGATTTGGAAAATATTTTTCTAAAAATGATCGCTTGTATTGCATAAAATAGTTAGCCGATGAAAAATATTTACATTAATTCGCATATTAATGAAAATATTCTCGCTCAAGACCCTAAATAATGAAAAAAAAAATTCAAAACTAATGCCGCGTATACTACAACTGGTCTACAAAATTCGTATATTAAGTCAGGAAAACAGAGAAATACGTTTTGGTCCTCATATTATTTGCGACTCTTTATTTTGTCCATGTACCGTACTTTCTTCATCTTAATCTCTCAACAAGTATTTCTTTTTTCCCTTCGATTTCGTCCTCTAATGACTTCCTCATGTAAATGTGCTCGATAAACAAACGATTTGCTGACATGCAGGTGCCATGTAGACTAGGGTGTTGTTCGTTTCCAGCAGGTTTTGCATCAGAAAGTCATCGAGGGGATGAATTTGAAAAAATAAAATCGATTGGGGGCTAAAATGAGTGAAAGAAATGGGACCAAGATGAGAATCACGAAAAAAACGAGGAGCAAAATTTTATCTTTCCCCAAAAAGATTCCAACTTTATTCACCCTAGCAGCATGTTTTACCTCATTCCCCTAGTCGTCTTTTATCCCTTGCCAATCACTCGCCCACATGCTAATCATTTTCAATTCTTTCTCGAATGTCGATCTTTGTCAATTGGTGCTGGTCTCATGAAAAATATATAAGTGCCAATGTAAACTGGCAACACATGAATTGAACAAGAAATTTGCAAAAATCTGTAGTGAATAGACAATATTCTTAATTGATAGTTGACATTCTATTTAAGGATAGAAGTGCATGTAAAAGTAATCGAGTGACGAAGGAACCAATGAAGAAAAGCTCAGTACCTGTAAACGTGGTATCGGAACATGCTTGTATTTGGAATTCAGTGAGAATATTTAAGCATTGCTTTCAATTAGTCAAGATCATTATCACCTAAAATTGAAAGTAGATCATTCAACTTGGAATAGTAGCACAAGAAAATGTGAGGAAAGATGATGCAGAAGGAACAAAAGAAACATGTATTTGAAGATAACATGAACTTAATATCAATCATTGCATAGTCGGAGTCTAAAGATAGTCTTCCATCTGATTTTAAGATGTTATTCCTATTCTCATAATGTTCATTTGTTGTTTGGAACTTATTTGCACTTCAGAGATATGAACACTACTAATTTAATTAGAGTGACCATTGCTGTGATGTGCATATCAAGTTTTCTTGATAGTTGAAATATCTGGTCAGTAAATAAGCAGATCCAACTTCCAGGATACTGTTGTCACCTAATTAGATTAAAATACTGGCTAAGTTTCCTTATTAGAGATTGCTAGAATAAGTGTCTGTATATTTTTGCATCAACTAGCTAAATTTGATGACAAATGAATATCTTGTATCTATGTGTGGAACTAAAGCAATGTTATAAGAGAGAGACTGATCAGGTGATGTTTGTTCTTTTCTCCATCTACGATAATCTGTTTTTCTTGCAGAGCATGGAGAAAATGGAAGGTGAAGCTGGAGAGCAAGCAGCAGACATGGAAACCTCAGATAGGAAGTATGCAATTGCAGATGTTAAAAATGTAGTTGGAATTGATGATTGTGTAGAAGCAATCACTGACTCACTGAAAATGGAAGTCAATGACGAGGTGCGCATTATTGGAATATATGAAACTGATGGAATTGGCAAGATATTGAATTATGGGCCAGAGTATGCTAAAACAGTGTCTTATATTTTTGCATCAACTAAAAAAAGTTTGATGACAAATGAATATCTTGTATCTATGTATAGAACTGAAGTAATGTTATAAGAGAGACAGATCGGGTGATGTTTGTTCTTTTCTCTGTCTAAGATAATACTTTGGTGAAAAATTCTGTTGTTCTTGCAGAGCATGGAGAAATTGAAAAATGCAGCTGGACAGCAAGAAGCAGACATGGAAACCTCAGATAGGAATTATGCAATTGCAGCTGTTCAGAATGTAGTTGGAATTGATGATCGTGTAAAACAAATCACCGACTTGCTGGAGATGGAAGTCAATGATGAGGTCCGCATTATTGGAATCTGTGGAACTGATGGAATTGGCAAGACGACTCTTGCCAAGGCTGTATACAACCGCATTTCTGCTTGTTTTGACAGTTGTAGCTTTCTCGCAGAGGTTGAAGAAACCACACAAAATCCTCGTAGTATTCAGTTTTTGGAAACTAAGTTGATACGTGATATCCTTGAACGAGATCGTGAAGATCCTTCTTTTGCTGAAAGAATAGAAGATTTTCTCGATATATTTCATGAAATGAAAGTTCTAATAGTTGTCGATGATGTGGAAGAGCAATCCCATCTTCATGCTATTGTCGGAGACCGGCTTCATTGGTTTGGTCCAGGTAGTCGAATAATTGTGACTTCCAAAAATAATGGAATTCTCAAAGGGTATGATCTCGAGAAGGCTCGTAACTACATGGTTAGTGAGTTGGATGATGGTCAAGCTTTTGAACTTTTCTGCAAGCATGCATTCAGGATGCAATCTTCCATACCTGATTATGATGGATTCTCAAACTGCATTGTCAATGCTACGGAGAAACTACCATTAGCAGTTGAAGTCGCCGGTTCATTTTTGCGGGGTAAATCAATACAAGAATGGGAAAAGATGGAGAAGTCAATGAAAGCACGTACAAAGAGTTCTCAAAAGACTTTGGTTGGCCTTGAAGAGATACTGGATATATGTTACGAAGCATTAGATCCAAAGCAAAAACATATATTTCTGGACATAGCAGGTTTTATCTCTGGTGTGGATGCCCGAATTGCTTCATATATGTGGCCCAATTGTTATCCATCCTCTGGTTGCATTCTGATGCCCCTGGCAAAAATTGGAGAAAACAATGAATTGCAGATGCACAGATTGCTAAGATGTGTTGGCCAAAGAATTTTAAATCAAAAGGGATCTGGAGATCCAATTCGGAGAAAATTTTACATACCGGATATGGTTCCCAAGGCAACGAGCAGGGAGAAGGTAAAACCTTTTGGTTCAGTTTGTTTTCGGCAAAATAAACACCTTGATATATGGGCTACGATTTTTTTTTTTGGTCATATTTTCTTAAGGAATCATATCGTACATGTGCTCTTTAGCATATAGGGCAAGGAAAGTATCCTTATTCTGATGGGTATTTGTGTTTACAACTTCTGCTGATATTGTTACTTATGTCAAATGTAGGGAATGGAAAACGTTGAAGCTCTCTCCATTGACCTAAATGATCATGATTCATGCAAATTCACAGCTGGAGATTTTGAGAGCGTGCCAGGAAAAACTTTTCTCAAGTTGGATAATGCAAAAGTTTTCGGAGATTTTGCAGGTGCATTTCCAAATGTAAAATGGCTCCGTTGGCAAAGATGTCCTCCAGATTTTAACGCAGAAAATTTTGTATTGAGAGAGTTGGTTATTCTTGATCTCTCTTGGAGCAAAGTAACGGAAGACTGGGGAGGTTGGAGTAAAATCAAGGTGGTTTGGTATTCATTTGGTTGTTTTATGTTTGCTTTCTTGAATTAAATATCTTTGAATTGACCATGTGTGTGTTTTCTGTTTTGGCTTTCCAGATGGAGAAATTGAAAGTGCTGAATCTTACCGGGTGTTCTGACTTACTGATCACTCCCAACTTCTCTGGTTACAAATATTTGGAAATCCTGATTCTTGAACAATGTTCTCGTTTGGTGAAGCTAGATCCTTCAATTGGCCATTTGAAACGTTTAGTTTCCCTGAATTTGAAGTTCTGCTCCCAATTGAACGGGTTGCCAGTTGAACTAGGTCATATGACAGCTCTGAAAGAGCTTTTTATTGACGGGACTTCTGTACGGCAGATCCCCATCTCCATAGGCAATTTGAAGCAACTCGAAATTCTCAGTGGCTTAAAGTGCTTCCCATTAACTCACCTGCCCAGTTCAATTTGTTACCTGACTGCTCTCTCCGAACTCTCATTAGATGGTGCCAAAATTACTGAGCTCCCAAGCTCACTGGGTGAGCTGCTTAATCTAAGACGCTTGTCATTGAGGGATTGCCGTTATATGAAGGAACTTCCAGATTCTATCAGTAAAATGGTGTCATTAGAGGAGTTAGATATATCAGCGACTAGTATCTCTAGACTCCCCGATTCAATAAGATATCTGGAAAGCTTGATAGTGCTGCGAATGGATTCTTCTTTTGTTCGAGCATTTCCAAGGGAGATTGGTAATCTAACCAAGCTCGAAGAACTACATGCTTCCTGGTGTCGGAGTTTGACGGGAGCCATTCCCGGTGATATCGAGGGACTACATCATCTGAGATCATTGACGCTGGGGCATTCCAGTATATCTAGCCTACCCCCGAAATCTCCACCATCTCTGGTCTTCACACCCTGGATTTAATTCAGTGCAATGAAATTGAAGAGTTGCCGAAGCTTCCCCTTCTCTAATTTGTCTGCGTGTGAGTTCTAAAAGGATGAAAGCGATACCCCTTCTTGAAGGTTTGAAGGAATTGGAGGAGCTGTGCCTAAGTGATGGGGACCCAGAGGCATGCCGACCTCCCTCAAAACAGCCGATGCCAGAATCCAACGTGAAACGAATGATTGACAATCAATCCTTCTCAATATCGTTTCCTAAACTGAGGAAACTAGAACTGTCTCTTTCGCAAGTTATCAAGCTGAAGTTTGGGCTGACAGATATTCCTCCCCGCAAAAGGCTCAAAACGCTTTCCCTTCCCGGTTTGAGCCGTAAAGAAGTATCTGAGCTTCCCAAGACGCTGTCAGTGTTCAAGCTCTACCACTCTGTGATAGAAGAGATTGAAGGGCTTGAAGGGCTTGAAGCCCTGAAGAAGCTAGATATATCAAACTGCAAAATACAAAATCTCGATGGAATTGGCCAGTTAACCTCACTGAGAAGTTTGATTCTATCTGACTGTGATTGCCTCAGTTTACCTGATCTTTCAAACTTGAAGTCGCTGAAAGTTTTAGAGATCAGACGATGCATAATGATCCATCAAATCGAAGGCCTAGAAGAATTAACATCCTTGGAAAAGCTGAATATCAGTGAATGTCCAGCTGAGAACTCGGCGCAAGTACAGAATGCCTTGAAGGATGTAAGGGCACGTTCTACGGTTACGTGATGCTGGATGCTCCTCAGTTTTGACTGATACCCGTGCATGGCATCCACACTGTTAAGGGACGACATGGGAGCAGCTCGCGGAAAAACTTAATGGAGAAACAGGAATAAGCGAATAAGGCAAATTTATTGGAGTCAATTTCAAGTTTGACTCTATCGAAGTCCCTTCACAGACAAGTCGAGGCCAAATCAACCGCCATGAACAAAAAGCAGCCCTCCAGGTGATTACACCTGTCTCTTCCAAAAGGGAAGTTGTGCACCGGTTGATTTTCTCCTCAAATTTCAGCTGGCAAAATCTTTAAGGGCTCAAGTATATGCAACTCTAGCAGATTGGTCACATAGAAAACTGGGTCACTTTTATGTTTGGTCACAGCAGATGGAGTTCTCATTTTTTATTTACCTATGGCTTGTGACGTTATGCCTGTAGTTGATTGGACAAATTTTTAGTTAGCATGTGTCTCCTCACTTCTAGATCAAGTTTATGAATTCCCCTGCCAAAATCAACGCTGTCATAGGCTTATCTGAAGGAAAAGGATGTTTTGCATATTTTGACATGAGTGACGTCGTTAATTTTTACATTAATTTTTCATTACATGCTGGTCATCTTTTCTGGTTCTTTCTTTAAATTTAAATATAGTGTTTACACTTAAATTTTTGCTTATAGACTCTTTGTGCATTTCTTAAGAAAATTAGGGATCGAATTCATTTGAAATTTGATCCCTAACCAAAAACATCAATATTGCATGAACTTACATATTGCACTTTGCATGGACTCGAATTCGTATATCTCATTTTTGTGTGCCCCTCATCATTTACTTTTAATTTGTCCAAATAATGACCACCCTCTAATCACCCATTTTGCGGCCTAATTCCCTAAAAAGCCCCCGATTTTAGGTTTAAACCCAAATCTATGCCAAATTTTTGTTTGTCCCCTAAAAACCATCAACTTGTAATGAGTTCCCAAATCTACCCCGCAGTTAGGTTTCTGTCCAATTAACACCGTTAAAGTCCACGTGTAATTCCACTTGTCTACCTTTCTTCTTTTTTTTTCCTTTGTCATTTTCTCTCCCCTCACCGTCGCCGAAGTCCCACATCATTGACTATTAAAACTCGAGAAAATATTAGGTAGAGCTCTGATGCCAGCGTGGCAAAATCTGAGTCCATTCATCGGGCGACACGCGTCACCTGGGTCTACTCGTGTCAGCAAACCAAGGTTCAAGCGGGAGTCTCTCTCTCCACTTTGACGATCTCTCTCTCTTCACTCTTCTTTCACGCTTTGCTCTCTCCCTCCCGACTCACGCGAACCTCGGCGTCACTTCCACCTCTGCCTCCGCCTTGTCCGTTGCCTCCGCCGTGACGAACCACGCCCTGCTCTGTACCATGCCGCCGCCTCCGCCTCCGCCTCGAAAGGTACAGATTTTCTTAGATTTACAATATGTGTAATTTTTGCATTTTTGGGATATATTTTGAAGGGTTTTTTCTTCTCTTTACAGTTCTATGTCGACTTGCTCTGTTCTCTCCGCCTCTCTCTTGACTTGCTCTGTTCCCGTCGTCTCCGCCATCGGACGAACCATGCCGCCGCCTTCGCATCCGCCTCGAGAGGTACATATTTTCTTAGATTTACTCCAAAATGTGTGTAATTTTTGCACACGTTTGTAATTTTGGGATATATTCTGAATGTTATTTTTTCCCCTTAACAATGACGAATCTGCTCTCTCTCATCCGGCGAACCACACCGCTGCCGCCTCCTCGTCCGTTGCCTCTGCTGTTCATCTCTCCTTCAAGTTAGGGTTTTGTTTCTTTGCTTTGTTTGGAAATCAAAGAATAAGCTTGAAAGTTACAGAACGTCATTTTTCAAGTTAGGGTTTTGTTTCATGCCGCTGGGGATTATGAGTGGATTTTGCCCATTTCCTAGTCAAGTGTTTAATAATTTGGTGTATTAATTTAGTTGTAATGGACTGTGCCTCTACAATTGCAGAATAGATCTCATGAAAACACATGCTTCTCAAAAGTTACAATCAATATGATAATTTAGTTACATTTTGCTAATGGGGTCATTTATTTTATGTAGATGCAATCACCATACATCATGCTGCCAGGGATTATGAATGAAATTTTCCTATTCACTAGTCAGGTGCTTTTTATGAAATCATTTTAGATCCTAGTGTTATTTCATTTTATTGTTACCATTGTAATATTTATTGTTAATGGTTTCTTCTGGATAGATGTTGGAGTACCATAATAGATCTCACGGAACCATTTTGAGTTAGATACAACTTGCGTTTTCTCTAATGGGATTATTTGAGACATATTTATCTTGGCATTTGTTAGGTAAACTGTAAATAAATTGGTTATTTCTTTTTGCAAGGGTCATCAAACTCTTTTCAGCATCCCGGGTGAATGAATTGAACGATTCTGAAGGAACAAATACCAATTGGCCGAAGTAACACATAATTATTGGATGGGACGAATCCTTAATAATTGCTTCTCGATTAGGAATAACGGAGTTGGAGCGTGTAAGACTTTTGTGCTGATGTTGGACTTTTGTTCTGCTTGCTTGTGTGGAGGGAGGAGGGGATGAATGAAAGTTGCTTCCTTTATTAGCAGAATAGAGCTAAACTTTTTTTTTTCTGATTTGTTTGTAAATTTTGAAATACCCAACTTTCTGAAGTTGATTGCAGATATCCGTTGTTTCCATCTGCTGGAGTTCAAGTGCAATCATTTGCTTACAATGTTTTTTAACTCTATCGAACTGAAAAGTGGTGGCCATGAAACCAAAGGACTGGACGATGTTGCAGAGAGTCAAGATGAGTAACATTAAGCTCCCGTTATTGCAGCACTCACTGTCGAATGCAATTCAATCACAAGTCATTCTCTGTTTATAGTTGTTAATCGCAGTGAGCATCGAATACCTGCTCAGGGTTGACTCAATCATGAGTTTTCTGGAGAGAGAGAGAGAGAGAGAGAGTTTATATTTGGCAAAGTAATCTTCTCTGTTCATTAAATTTTCTTCTATAAGGAAGCGCTTTGTTAATGAGCACTCTGTTTCGGTCTTGAACTTTTCTTCCTTCAGGCTTGATGTATACATACACGATTATATGTTGAAGAGAAAATTGCACGCTTCTGCTAAAGCTTTTTTATGACGGAAGGGAAAGTTGCCACTGACCCAGTAGGTAATTCTTTATTCTTTGAAGTCTGACTTGTGTATTTTAGTCTGTGAACATGGTGATATATGATCTCTCAAAATCATGGTCTTCTTTGTGCTAATTACTTAGCTTTTTAAATGTGTAGCTATTGATGCACCAGGAGGATTTCTCTTGGAGTGGTGGTCTGTCTTGTGGGACATTTTCATTGCAAGGACAAATGCGAAGCATTCTGATGCTGCTGCAGTTTACATTGAGGTTTTTCTTTGGTCCACAATTCTTGCACCATTTTCCGTTCATCCGTGGGACAGTATTCCCTGAACATGCGGAAATTTTGAGTATTTGACTGTTCAGTTTGTGAAATTCAGGTACAGCAATTAAAGGGTAGGGAGCAACAACAGCTTTAGATGCAGCAATTACAACTTTTGCAGCAGAGAAATGCACAGCTACAGCGGAGGGATCCTAATCATCCCACTCTTGTTGGTTCTCTCAACAATGTAAACTCTGAAGGAATGATGGGGCAGCCATCACCAAGATCATCAAGGGTAAAGAGGACTTGCGTACCTTTGTACTTGAACCTAATATTTTTCTCTCCTGATATAGATAAATTAAAGAGCAGACTTTTCTTGATCTTTTATTTACTCAGCCAGTTGATTCAAGCTAATCTTGTGAACATGCCATCATCTTTGCAGCAAACTCCACCATAGCCTGCCCTTGCTACCGTATGAACTCTCACGAAATGCATTGTCTTTTTTGTCCATCCTTTTTTCAATTAGTTTGGTTGTAACAGATTGGTTCTTGGAATACTTTATAATTCTCCAGTTATGCAGTCAATGGAGCTTGCAGGATGTCAAAAGTGAAATTAACCTGGGTGCAACTCAAAAGTCTTTGGCCGTGGATCCTTCATCAATATATGGACAAGCAATTCTACAATCAAAATCAGGTCTTGTTCCATCAGGTTTGTTCTTGGCCAACTCAATGGTGCCTTTAACTTGACAAATCACTCTTTGCTAAAAAAAAGAAAACTTTAATAATTATTACAGCACAAGCTGCTGTTGTCGCCTGGGCAGTAAATGACCCTACGTGGGTATGTGTGTGTGCAGAGGAGGCGGAGGGGAGGATGTGCCAATCCCAGAGCCACGGCTTCAAAGGGTCTTGCGTCAGCAGCCACAACTGCGCCCTGGTCTGCCGCAACGAGGGCTTCTCCGGAGGCCGTTGCCGTGGCTTCCTGCCCCGCTGCTTCTGCACCAGGCTCTGTTGACGGCCAATGCACGTGCATGCAACAGATTAAGGACGTGATGACTAGCTTAGGCTGGTGTGTGCTGCGTTGTAGTGAGTGAGCGAGTGAGCAAAATAAAATATATCTGAAGATTCTGGGCTCGTTAGTTTCTCAACTTTCTAGGGACTTGATGTGCTTTTTGACCATTCACTGTGCTCTCTCTTCTATTACTTTATGTAATTTCCTGATTCCGGGTGTAATGTGTTTCATGCTTCTGTTTTCCACTCTCTCTCTCTCTCTCTCTCTCTTCCATTTCGACTTATTTCTCGTTCAGACTAGACTTTTCTACAGCTTCGGAACAACTTGGGTAACAATCGAAACTAGGGTCTATAATCTTTGACAAAGGTTCATTTGGACAACATGTCCATTGTTGATTGGGAAAAGGGTTGTCGTATGAGCCGTTGGGAACCTACTAATATTCATTATTCATTCAGGTTCTTGAGCAATTTTCTTATTCAGTAACTTTGCCCTCAAACAGGTCTTGGGAAAAGTTACTAAAATTATCAGCTGTTTCGATTATTTTTCGGTCCTTATTATTGAGCTTACCAATGTGCAACAACCAGCTTGCCTCTGTAGTCATCGTTTGACCACCATCACCACCATGACCTGGCAGCGGCTCGCGTCCCAAACAGTTACTTGTCCGACGACCTTGCACAGGGCGCTTGCACATCAAATCGCCATGGGGAGAGGAAGAAAGGTATTCACTTATTGGTCTGATGTATTCGGCTGGCCTCATTCACGTTTTCGTTCGATTTGATGATGGATATTGCATTTTCCGTGTGCAATTGGTTTGTGATTCGTGTTGTTTCTTTGGCTTCTGGGTGGTTATGGTAAACAATGGTGGTGAGATTAAAGATCACATTTTACGCATCACAACCCAAGATAACAAGAAAAGAGAAATCGCTCGGTACAACCATTGGAACAACAATTGCATGCTAAACCAATTGTCTCCATCGGCACAACAATTGGGCAATGCATACTGGAGTGTGGCATCGGATTCAACACAATTGCACGCTAAACTATATATCCATCCGTAGCAATCGCGAGAATAAATCATAAAAAGAAAGTTCGCTGTGATTGTGTCCATTAGAGCCGGCACAACACGATATTTCAACCATCTACTCTCTCTGGACAAATAGTCCTAATAAAATAACAAATAATAAACAAACAAAAAGTAGCAAGACATTGAAATGTTACACATTATGCCTCAATCCATTCCTCTTCTCGTCAGTGTTCTTGAGTATATCTTTCAAATGCTCTAGTAAATACTTAACGTTTCTCATGTCATCTTCATGTATTGTAGGCGGAGCCTTTGTGATAGAATAAGGCACATCGCTTGTAGGCAAACATCAAGAAAAGAAATCACATGTTTTATTCTCACAATTATAGTAGAGCCTGTGTTTGTTTCTTGAAGATTCCATATATTCTCATGGCGGCACTCTTACCACACTTAAAAACTTTTATTTTGAAAGGTCAATTTGCTCCAAGTACTCTCATTCACACGGGATGAAGACAACATGTACCTGCAAGATAACAATTTTATTTCTCATCTGATTGTTAAGACAAAAACACCAGTGAAAATTCAAGTACAACTACGATTTCTTTCAATTAAAAAAAGTAGTGCTCACCAAGAGACAAGTCTAGCCACAAAACTCCTGTACAATATATCAAGACAAGATGAGTTTCCTCTCCAACAAGAGAACCCAAATGGGAATCTGATTTAGCTACACAGCTGAAGGAAGACAGGAACCACAACACATTCAAAACAGATGAATTGAAACTTTTTTTTTTCTTCAACTATAACAATACAACCTACCCGAAGAGAATAATGGAGTTGATTAGCGATGTGCTGCTCGTTTACTGATTTCCAGGCAGGAAGTGATTCGACTTTCCTAATATCTCCACTAATACGGATGTCCTTCCATTAGAAGTTCGAAAAGAAGTCAATTTATGGAGAATAAGATGAAAATAAATAGCATGAGGAAGAACAATGGATAGGAAGCTTAAAACCTGGGGATAGGCATCAAAATTTAACTCCATTTTCCCATCATCATTGAACCACAGATTATAAATGACAATTTTTGTACCATGGGATCCAATGTCATCAAACTGCCGTAAGAAGAACGGAATGATTTATTTAAGACTTGAACACAATACGATTCCAGCAACTGTACAATGTCGCTTAAGAGCTACACATCAATTATCAGGTAAAAATGTCTCTAGCAACTACTCTCTTAAATCCCAAGATAGCCAGGTCAGCAGACTGTTTGACGAGTAGCAGCTAACTTTTCCGGAATTGCACTTGTCACAATAGCCATGACGAAGTGTTCAAATCAGAAATCTAATAAACCAGACCAGAACTACTTGACCATCAAAATATCATTCAACAAAACTGCAGATGCTCAATAGTAAAATAATAAGGATTGCACTAAAAGAAGGAAATGAAAGTTGTTAATCCATAAGCACAGCAAGCATAATCATAATCTTGATCTTCCACAAAAGCCAACAGAATTCGTTGCTTTCTCATTATGTCCATGTATACCAGGCGCCCATCACAAAACTCACAGGATGGATTTATTAGAATATTCAAGCCAACAAGTGTGACAATCAAGACTTTGATCTGTGAAATAATAAAGCAAAATAATAAGAGAGAAAATGTAAAATAAAAGATGCAAGACTGGTACTTACAATAGATGAATGAGGATTTGTCAAGAAAAAATAAATAACAATATGAGATGTGGGAGAAAAAAATGAGAAGGAACTTGCTTGCTGGACAAGATCTGCTTCATTTGAGTATGGAGACCACCGCAACAAGAAGGATAGATTTGCCATGAAATGTTCTTTATCATAGCAACGGGACATCTCCAGAGTCCCAGTGCTTGCATTAAACTCATAGTCAACCTGAAAGCAACAGGATCTAGAAGTGAATGTTAAACAGAGATGTGCTAATCAAGCATTCAGGTGAGGGGCAGTTCAGCAGTGTCAAAATCAAGAACACTTAATGATGCTTAATTCCCCCCACACCAAATCACCACCCAAACAACCAAAACCCCAAGTGCCCCAAAAACAACTGAAACAGCTGAATGACAGAAGTTAGAAGGGAAAAAGAGCACCCAAGAAATAAGAGAAGCAATATCATCCACATTAAAACCTACGAAAAGGAAAACTTTCACCAGATAAGAGAAGGCCAATTAAATGTAAACACATGAAAGCTAGTATAAGAGGCTTTTGAAAGATAACATGCCAACACAAAAACCTCAAAAGCAAATGCTCTGATATCTCATTAAAGGATTAGCCAACCATAAAGTTAAGTTGTAAGGAAGTGAGGTATCATCTTATCTCACTCCATTTACTCAAATACCAGGATACCTGCCTATGCCTATATATAGGCTTAGAAGATTGCTTTACCTAATGCCAACAGTTAAAATATCGTCCCTGGGGCAAAATTTTAAAACAATAAGTTGGCCGACAAACGCACATGCTTGCAGTAAAAACTACTCAAACAAAACCCATGACTATGTACGTCACATTTCAGTGCTCCGTTGATTTTGCAATTTAACCTACCGCATCTGCTCGACATTTTGGTAATATGCTCAATTAAATGGATGCCTTGCAATTGATTCGGCAACCAGTAGAAACCAACTCTTGTTAGTTACTAAATTAAATAGATTTTGTCAACACAAATTGTTAGGACATTGGTTATAATATGTTTCCTGTTCAATCGACTACTGACTATCTGGATAATGTTCACATCTCCGGTTTGCACGTAAGCTGAATTTGAAAATGTCGAACCCTCTGCTCCCATGAGTTCTTTCAGTCCTCACGCATCATAAACAGAACACAATCCAGCCATAGAGATTAAAAAGTGTTTTTGATATTTCTTCAATGCTAAAGCTTGGCTAACATAAGACTGCTCTGAGTCTTAATCACCAAACTCTATCCGAATAACCCCGAACAACCCCAAAAAAGAAAAAAAAAAACAGAACGAGTTTGATGGAACCATCTAAGTACAAAGGACGCACCACCTGCATGTAGCTAAAACCGCATATCCCTTCGAAGCAAAAACAAACAGTGGCTGGACTAGGTAGTCAAGAATATTCAAACAGCACAAGCAATCACACGGAGCACATATTTGAAGCAAAAGCAAACAATGGCAGGACTAGGAAGTCAAGAACATTCAAACAGCAAAAGTAATTACACGAAGAACATGCTCTGAAGTGGCAAAAAACGAAGTTGTAACGAGAGAAAAGCACAAAAGATGATGAAGGGTCGTTACCTCCTCCGATGGAAAAACCTCGCGGGCTTGGTTCAGAGGCACGATGCGCTTAGAAAGAAAATGCAAGGCCTGCCCACGATTTAGCAAACATTCAGAAGGTACGAACTCATGAAACCTCAATGAGTTTGGAAATTGAACTCTTGTGGGTCGTCCACCCACTTTCTAGTCCACTTACTCGCCGACCCTAGCACCGTCCAGAGACGAGGCGGCGGCGGCGGCGGCGGCGTGGTTCATTGGTCGGACGAGAGAGAGCAGATTTGTCACTGTAAAGAGAAAAAAAAAACCTTCAAAATAATATATCCCCAAAATTACAAACAAATGCAAAAATTACACATATTTTGGAGTAAATTGGAAAATTTGTACCTTTCGAGACGGAGGCGGCAGCATGGTACAGAGCAGGCGTGGTTCGTCAGATGGCGGAGATGGCGAGAACAGAGCAAGTCAAGAGAGAGACGGCGTGGTTCAGTGTGGTTTGTCGGACGGCGGAGGCAATGGGTGAGGCGGAGGCGACGGCGTGGTCGCGTGAGTCGGGTGGGAGAGAGAGCAGAGCGTGAAGGAAGAATGAAGAGAGAGATCATCAAAGTGGAGAGAGGAACCTTTGAAATTTGGCTAGCTGACACAGATGGGCACGGGCAACACGTGTCGCCCGATGAATGGACTAGGATTTTGCTACGCTGGCATCAGAACTCTACCCAATATTTTCTCGTTAGAACTCTCCCTCTTCTCTCTCCATCGAACCCAAAGCAAAGTTTAATAGAAAAACTTCATTTTCTTCTTCAGCATCTGGAGGACCATGAGCCCGCAAAGGTCCGCACCTTGTAGAGGCCCTTCAGTTCCGCAACTTGGATGCATCCACCACATCCTCACCCCCAACCTCAAGTGATGGTTCCATCCCCTAAGTTCTTGATGCGCCTCCTCCACCACGTCGGACGATACCTTCCTCTTCGTCCCCGACTCCGTCATCTCCTTTGTCCCCACCGTGATCACCAAGGGCTTCGACCCGACCCGCTCCATCTTGTGGGTCAATGCCTGGACGGTCTCCGCCAATGGGTTGGTCACCCAGGTGAGGGCATACTTCAACACCTCGCTCACCGTCGCGCGATTTGACAACTCCCCACCATCGAATCCATGATGTCTGAGATTGCCTCACTGCATTATTGCCAGTCATTGTGAGAGAGCAACGTATTTAGCCAGATTGGAAAGTCCATGCCCGGTTTGGTTCTTGCCGGACTTGGCAGCAGTAATGGCGTCGGAGATGTGATCCTCGTCGATGGGGACAACTTTGTCCTTGATCTCGAGGTAGCGCTCCAGGCGATCGGTGTATGTGTTGTCTTGGAGTTGCATGATGAGAGGGATTCGCGTGCGAATGCCCTGTCTCATGGCAGGTTGATGCCGATGAAGGACTCGAGGACGCTCGACTTGTTGGAGGATTGGTTGCCGACGATGGCGATGCTGGGGAGCTGGATTCCCTTCTCCATGACCAAAGGTGTGGAAGCTTGTCAAGCAGGGGTGGATCTAGTTGTTGTAGGGGGGAGGATAGAGAGAGAGCTCATAACACATAAGGGATTTAATGGGGGCAGAGAGAGAGAGAGTGATAAAGAGCAAGGCTGTATTTGGTCGTCCGTATAAAACTCGGGATAGGATATGTTTTATCCTATTACGTGTTTGGTAGGTGTCCTGGATAGTATAATATCGGATATAGAGGGGATATAATCCGGATAAAATAATCCGAGGGAAGGGATAGGATAAGGTCGGATAGGATTTCTCCTATCGTCACATAAAAGCAAATTTTTAAAATCCTGCCCTTCATTCACGCACTCTTCATCCACGCTCCTCGCCGAGATGTTAAACCGGAAGGACCCGCGGGAGGAGGAGATTAGGTGGTCGTCCGAAAAATACTGTTGAAGCTTGCGAAGAAGCGCTTTTCCGCACCTCGCCGGCGACATCGAGGAGAAGCTCCAACCACTTCTGCTTCTTCTTTTTCTTCTTCTAGGCACGCCCGATCTTTCCGCCCTCAACTCGTATTGTTACCGTCCTCTCAGCCAGACCGCCGTCAATGGCGTTAAATCATGTTTGTCGAATGGTATCTAGTTCACGGTGGAGCAAAGGAATCGGTGGCCCTTCGTCCTTGCAATTCTTGATTCGATTCATTCGATTTGTGCATTTGAAAAACAACGCGATTGTAGGCGATGAAGGAACCCACCATCTCATTGTTTCGATTGTTTGTTTTGTGCTTGCGATGCTACGTGGTTCGGGTGGAGTTGAGGTTTGGTAACTTGGAGCTTGTCTCTCCGCTCTTGACTTGATTGATGTCGAAAGATGGCTTTTTATTTCACATTCAAGTTCCATCTTTGTTATCCCATTTAAGATGTTCTTCCGACATTGTTATCTGTAAAACCTTGGTATTTGATGCTTTTGTACATCAATGGGTGACTTGGCTGTTAATAAGAAGAAGAAGGGTGCGGGTGCGGTGAAGCCTCCGCCTAAGAAGAAGTTGAAGAATGATTTGTTTGCGGAAAAGCGCTCGAAGAAAGACGATGATGACAATTTTCTTGTCTCATTTGTTTCTATTTTCATTTTATTTTTTTTTGCAAAAAAATTTGAAAATCTAATAAAATGTCATATTTTCAAGTTTATTTGTGTATGAGAATGTTATTTTTATAGTAATAAGATCGAAATATTTCATGAGCATCACGTAGGGGTATATATGTCCTTTATGATATACAGTTTCTACCAAACGCAGGATAGGATAGGATATGAGAATATCCGACTTTAAATTCGTATTCAACAAACCAGTGGATAGGATATTGTCAAATCTCTAGATTTCCTATTCTATCCTATCCAATCCTATCCTGACTAGAAATACGGACGACCAAACGCAGCCCAAGAGTTCTCACAAAGTCGGACTTGGGAGATAGTGAGGACAGAAAAAAAAGTCAAATAAAAAAAGAAAGTTTGACACGTGGCATAATAGTGGACTTTAACGGTGTAGATAGGATGAAAATGTAATTGAGAGAATATTTGGGAATCAATTGAAAGTTGATGATTTTTTAGGTGAAAAAAAAATTTGAGACAAATTTGGGTCTAGATCTAAAGTTCAGAATTTTTTTAGGGAATTAAGCTCCCATTTTGCTTCACATTTTCACATCATTAACCCTTTTAATTTGCCCTCGTACGTTGTACGTTGGTGATTAAATAGGAAAATATTGGACAAGCAAATGAGGCTATTTTTAGGTATACCATATAGGGAAACAATGGCACATTAAATTTGAACCATTAGTCAAGATGGGATCCCTTGGCCGGCCATACACCTCTAAATCGAAGGGGCAATAGACTTCCTTTGAATCACCAAGCTTGGCACATACCTTTAGACCAAAAGGCTTCCTCTTTTGAATAGACAATAACTCTAAAGTATGGCACGAACCAATGGACAAATCCCATCCCCTTTGACCGGCCAAAAACCCCATGCATAGTACAAACCATTGGACGAAAGACCTCACCATTTTGAGCTTGGATAAGGACCTCCATTGCACCCTAAAAACCGGTCCAAACAGTGAGCCTAAATTGGGGGTATAAAAAGTGAATTCACAAATGTTAGAATATATTTTCATGGCACTGTCACATGGAAAATATATAACTGCATGTATATTCTGCCCAAAGGTAAGGTTTATCCAACTAAGCCCAAGCATGGAAGCTAGGACATTAAGTTTAAGAGGTTTCGGGGCTAGACGCTATATGCTGAAGTTGGACTGGTGTATCCGACATTAATTTTTCCTTTTACTTTTTATAAAGTGTACTAGCCATGCCCGTGTCGCGACCTCCCGAACCGGCCTCGCCGCCTAAGGGGTTAGGCTAATGGATTACTAAGTTAAACCTAGCTCGAGCTCTCCCAAGCCCATACCAATTCGCGACTTAAGTTTAAGTTGTTAACATGCAAATCAATTTCATCTAGGAGTTGCCACTAATCAGTTTTTGATGGGTCGATTAGACACTCAAGTAAAGCACGGGAGAAATGCTTTACTTCTACGAACCAGAGATTCAATGGGTACGGGGACTTGATTATACTAATTGACCAACTAGTACCCTTTTGGTACCTAATCTTGTTCAATTCACCACCTAACGTGTTCATACTAATTAGGAGTCTCAAAATTCTATTTCTAACTAAGCTAAGGGAAGCCACAATTAATATCTAAACCTAACATGCATAATTGACCACATGCGAAGTTAAGTTAAACGACAATTCAAAGTATATGAAACAAGCAACATACAATCAAAAAAGACACTAATCATGCAAAAAGGGAAAGAAAAGCCAATTCCAAAGCCCAAATAACATTTTTAAATTTTCAAATTTTTTTTAAATTTTAAATAAATTTTCTTTTTTAGTTTTTTAAAGAAATTCTTGAAATTTTTTTTAAAATATTAAAATAATATAAAACAGACCGGGTCGGATCTCCACATTTGACTCGGATAAAATATATTTTTTGTAATTTTTCCTTTTTTAAAATTTTTTCAAAATTTTTTTAATATTAAAATAAAAAAATAATATTAAAATATTACGAAATCGTATTGGCTTCGGATCTCCACATCCGACCCGAATCGGGGCCCGACAAGGGCGTGCCAGCCCGGGTCCACCGTGAGGTGGGCACAGCGAAGGCCCACCGGAATAAAAAAAAAACTACAACCCCAAAAACAATTAATTAAAAACACCTAGGCCCAAAACCCACCATAAATAAAGACCTAAATAACACCGAGCTCAAATTGACCAAATTCAGCCCATCCGCGAAAGGCCCCGGACCAAAAAAAAAACTATTCTAATTCTAAACTAACAAGCCCAAAACCTAATAAACCTAAAACTAAGCCCAAACACCAAATAAAACCTTACTCGGTTAGGACCCTTACCGACTTGGTTTCATACGTGGGCCGACTCACTAAAACCCCACGCGACCCACGATCCGGATGCAGACACGACTCGGGTCCCGACCCACCTTCTGGCTCCCCTTGTGTCACGGTTGCCCTACCGCCGACCGGGCGCCCACCTTCCAAACACCAGTGCCATTTATCTCTCGCTGGATGGGTTTGATCTTCCGGCTCTTCCCTCGCTCAAGTAAATCGTCGCGATCGGCTCTGGCCGAGGCCGCGAACCGGCGGGGAGCTGGTGATCACGACTCAACCAGATCCCGGTGGGGTCTCTGGTTCTCGTCGCCACAGGTCACCACCCGGCAGGGGTGTATGGCTTCTTGAGTCCCTAGCCTTCGCGGGTCGGGTTCCCGGTCACGGCGGGCGACCGAGTCCATGCTCGGCCGCCGGACGACATGCTCCCGACCTCCGCTCAAGGACTGCGGCGACTGGAAGCCCTTGTTCGCCACTGCTCACAGGATCAGATTGCCGCCTCGACGAGTCGTGGCGCCTCTCCGCTCGGTCACCGCCGTGGCGACCGGTAGGCGCCGCCGAAACCCGTCCAAAGCCGGCGCGCAAAACAAAAAAACACAAGGCGGAGGCAAATCCAGCAAGCTTAGTTCAAGCATAACATCAAATAGTTGGCGTGCGTTACAAAAACAAGGGATTTCTAGCACAATTGAGGCTCAAAGCGGACCGGGATCGTTAACAGACATCGCGAAGAAATAGGAATAACCGCGAGACCTCACGGGCCGAGCTTCGCGCCCGGTAGGATGGTGCGAGCGACAGTGAGCAGGAAATAGGGAAAAGAAGTGCGAAGCGAGGGAAGGGGGGTACCGTTGCGGGGTCTATCCGACTCGGGGTGGCGAAGGGGACAACTTCAGGATCGGATTTCATTCGGTGTATGCGCCTCCGTAGAAATCTCGGGAAATCGTATTTGACTCAAAGCGAGCAGCGAAAAAACCCGACAAAAGTGGGAATTCGAGACCTCTTGCCGAAAGCGTCGAACTTCCATGACGTGCGGTTGAGGCCAAGCGGTGGTAAACGAGCTCGTTCGGCCTCGAATCTCTCTGAGTTCTCTCTCTCGATCTCTCCCTTGGCTCTCACAAGCTTACTTTTCTGTAACTCCTCCCAGTGGTCTCTCTCTGTTCTCCCCACTCTTCACCTTTGTGTTCTCTCTTTTTTAACGCCCGAGGGAAGGAGGAGTATTTCTTCCTCTCGGCTTCCCCCGACACTTTCGCCATTCCATTTCCAGCTCAAAAGACACCCTCGATCGAGAATGTCTTCTCTATTTAGCTTATGCCATCAGCGGTCCTCTCCTTGGGGTTGAATCATGCCCTTTTTTTTTTGCTAAAAGCGTTTGCCAAGATCTCTTGGGTCCTTGGGCCGTCAGGTGCAGCGTTGCGCCTCACCTTCCGCTTGGAATCGCGACTGGCATCCTCGTGCGAGCATACCTGCTTTTATTTGTTCGACCGGCCTGCGTTACGCTTGTTACACTTCATATGCATCGTTCTTCTTTTCAGTCGGTAGCACGCGATGAAGTGGGCTAGCGTTGACTAATTCAATGGCTCTCTCTCCCCCTTTTTAAAATTTTTAATTTAATCTAATTAATAATAATTTTTTTGCGATCTTTGTGCTGGCGGCATTGAATAATCTTTGGTCCTCCCTTTTTTGAATTTTTAAAAAATAATAATGATAATAATTTTTATTTTTAATTAATTTTTTAATTAATTTTTGAACAAGGAAAACATGTTTTAATATGCCCTATTAATGTAAATGCGCCTAAAGTCTATATGACAAATAGTTTAATGAAAATGTTTTTGCTTAGGGATTAAAAATTAATCCCTAATTTTCTATGCAATTAAACCCTAAATCACTAGGCAAAATTTAGGTGTCAACAAGTTGCCCCTCTTTGAAGGAGAGCTCGAAGAGGTTCCATTCAAAGACAAAAGACACCTAAATTTTGTTGGCAGGGGACATGGGATGGCGCGATGCCAAAGCATGAGAGGTGATTTTTTTTTTTTAAGGGACAAAACTAATATGACGTTTAGGGACTAAAACCCAATGAACATCGAAAATTCCACCTAGGGATTAAAATCCTATGAGCGGTGAGATCTCGTCTAGGGACTAAAACCTAGGGGTGTCGAACCGAACCGAAAAACCGAACCGAGATATTTAATCGAACCAAACCGAACCCGAAAATTTCGTGACATTTTGGTTCGATTTCGGTTTCGGTTCGGATCATCAAAATTAACCAATTTTTTTTTTTGGTTCGGTTTATTTCAGTTCGGTTCGGATGGGTTCGGATAGAATCGAATCAAACAAACACTCTTCCTCTCGCCGCCGTTGCTCTTCTTCTTCCTCCCCATTGACTTCCGAGTCCCAAGCCTCAACCTTGCCATTGCCGTTAGCCTGCCGCAGCCGCCCGGTGACAACACTCATCTCTCGAACCCTAAACGCGGAGGAACCCCATGAGGAGGCCCAGAGCCCACTGCCCCACCGCACCGCCCTACTCCATTCGAACCGCGAGGATCGCAACCGCCAACCCGCTTTGGGTTCTCGCCGATAGCTTCTTGGCATCTTGGTTTGCCGGAGCTTTTGTCGCTGTCTCTTTTCCATGAGTATCGCCGGATGGGCTTTAGGCATGACTACCCTTCATTCTGCTCTCGTTTACAAGCTCGCCCGGTCTCGTAGCTTGAAGCCGTCGAGGAGATTCCGGTCGCATTGAAGAGCGGCGTTCGTTGCGAGGGAGAGCCTCCTTGTAGCTTTGATTCGGTACTACGGGGAAAGTCCATTTGGTGGACAAGGCTGTTGGGTTGTTCGAGAGGATGACTTCTTTTGCTTGTACCCGCATGTTCTGATCCTTCAATACGATTCTTAAAG
Organism: Syzygium grande; assembly: GCA_024733475.1. Lineage (NCBI taxonomy): Eukaryota > Viridiplantae > Streptophyta > Magnoliopsida > Myrtales > Myrtaceae > Syzygium > Syzygium grande. The sequence goes on from JAMXDD010000008.1 coordinate 12,068,636, forward strand.
TTCTTTGTGGAGAAGCGACAAGTTAGCGGACGCGGTTGAGTTGCTCAACGTTCATACAAAATGGGTTTCTGGCCAAATTCGGTTTCTTTCAATGTAATCATGAAGGGATGCCTTGAAAAAGGAGAGTGGGAGATTGCGTGCGGTGTTCGATGAAATCTTTGGAGAAAAGGGTTCAGCCCTACGGTTTGTAACGATATAATTGATTTGGTAGGATTCTTGTGCGAGAAGGTTGATGTTGAAAGGCGATGGGCCTTCTTGAAGACATGACTCACAAAGGAAATGCCCTAACGCCTCAACATATGCTTTGTTGATGGAAGGTTTGTGTTTTTAGGTAAGTATGAGGAAGCTAAGAAACTTATGTTTGATATGGAGCAGAGGATGTAAACCGGCGCCCGTAGAATTTTGGTGTTTTGATGAGTGATCTAGGAAAGAGAGGTGAGATTGACAAGGCAAAGGAATTGCTTAAAGAGATGAAGAGAAGAAAGTGTAAGCTAGATGTAGTGTCCTACAATATATTGGTCAATTACTTATGCAAGGAAGGTAGACCTTTGAGGCATATAAACTTTTGGTTGAGATGCAAATCGAAGGCCGTGAGGCCAATGCAGCACGTATCACATGATGCTTGATGGTTTTTGTACGGTTGAGGATTTTGAAGGAGGCTTGAAGGTTCTTAATGCAATGTTGACAAGTGAGCATTGTCCCATGGCTGATACATATTGCCGTATGGTTGAAGGATTGTTGAGTGATGGAAATATAGATCATGCATGCTTTGTAGTTGAGGAGATGGAGAAGAGAAAGATCGAGAGTTAAGCTGCAGTTTGGGAAGTTCTAGCTACGCATGCTTGTGGAGCAGATGGAGGTGCAGGGAAGCTTCTCACTGAATTGTCTTTATAGGAATTCTACTGCTTTCTCTGGTCACTTGAGTGAAGATTGGGTACCGGTTGCTGTCTTTCCCAGAATTATGCAGCCATGGGCAAGATTCCAAGCTTCCCATCTTATTGCAGGCGACCTCGAGACATATTGTTGACCACGAGGCGAGCCACATATTTTATTTGTAAATGGCTGTCATGTTTAAACTTCTTCAGTCATGCCCATGGCTGATTGGAATAAGAAATTAGGTATTGCTTGTGTGTATTACCTATTTATCCTCAGAAACTTATGCAAATGGGGTTGGTTATGCTCAAACATATGTTTTCTTTTCATGTTCATGGTAGTAACATTGCATGGTCGTGATCTGAGAATGTGCAATTCTGGTATCTTAAAAAATTCCCGGGAGTGAAATTTCTAGAGCTTTCTTAATTTTTTATCATAAAAAATTATCATAAAATTATCATAAATACATATTATTATCAAAAAATTATCATAAAAAAATTATCATGAAATTTTTTTCATAAAAACAGAAAACCGAGCCATGAATAAAAAAAAAAAAAAAACAAAAAAGAAGAAGAAACCGAAAATCAAACCGAACCAAACCGAACCAAATCGGCTTATCGGTTCGGTTTCAATTCGGTTCGGTTCCTATTTGGTTCGGTTCAAGGAGGCACCCTTAGCAGTTCGATTCGGTTCGGCTTTTCAAAAAACCGAACCGAACCGAACCGTTACCCCTACTAAAACCCCATGAGCGGCAATAGGAGCGGGCGCCTTGAAGGAAAGGCTAGGGACCAAAACCCCATGAGCGTCGCAGATTTCGCCTAGAGGCTAAAACCCTATGAATGGTAAAGATTCTGTTTAGGGACTAAAACCCTATGAACAGCTAAGGCTCCGCCTAGGGACTAAAACCCTATGAACGGCTAAGGCTCCGCCTGGGGCTAAAACCCTATGAAGCGTCGAAGATTCTGCTTAGGAGCTAAAACCCTATAAACGGCAAAGATTCTATTTAGGGACTAAAACCCTATGAACAGCTAAGGCTCCGCCCAGGATTAAAACTCTATGAGCGGCCATATGAGCGATGCCTCGAAGGAGCACCTAGGGACTAAAACCCTATGAATATCGAAGATTTCGCCTAGAGGCTAAAACTCTATGAACGGCAAAGGGAATAAAACCCAGAAGGAACACTATTTCCGATCAAAATGCGAGAAATTTCCACGATGAGCAGGTCAAGAGAGATATTACGAGCCATAGTAATGCTTTATGGAAAAAAAAGTGCTTCAAGCAACTGTTGAAGCTCAATGCATGTTGATTTTACCAGGAAAATTTTCTGTATTACAATGATTCCGAGCTGTTAAAGCTCACTACACTTGTTGATTCGCAAGCTATTGAAGTGGTCACTGCACAAAATGTGCCTTAACAAACTCCCTAATAGCAAAGAACATCATTCTTGAGAGAATGTTGATTGTACGAGCAATTCAAACTGATTTTAATTGTCCAGTAAACATTTGACATCGTTTGATATTACAAAATTGCTATCAGGCCTAGAGAGAACGTCGTTAATCATCAAATTCCCTTAGAAGACAAATCTTTATGCAAAAGGACCCGGTCCATGAAGAGGGCTTGTTAAGTATGCCAAACAAGAGTTCTTTAGTCGGAAAGAACTTTTCACATATCCTTAAGAAGGATATTTGATCCCATCCATTAATGTGGGAAATGGTTTGATCACTCGGTATACCTCATATGACCCTTTGTCAAGGGTTTTGAGAATCATTCGCAATAATACACGTTGACCAATCTAAGAGGTCTTTTAAAGGACCGTAATGTAGGTTTGGTCACGGTTTCAACAATAGATGAGCATTATTGGCTAAGGAATGAAATAATTGTCAATTGGCATCTCCATCAAGTTTACAAGTTAAGAAATCTTAAGATGAGATAAAGTAACCTCGTCCCCACTTCTTCAAGCGGTAGCTTCTTTGGAAGTCCAAATTTTGCTTTCAGACTATCCCAATCCGAATAGACTTTGGAGAAGGTTATAACATTGATTTGGGTAAAGGCTCAAAAGGCTTAGAAATTTTCAAAAGGGATTCAAAAGTTGGTGATCACCATGGCATCGTTACCATATCATCCAATCTTTTCGAGGACACTTGACTTTTGAAATCAATTTATCTCGAAAGTCTATTGACTAATGATTTCAATACAAGAGCTCCGCTCTTTCCTCTAATGACTTTTGTATTTGCAATGATTTTCTTTTTATGTAGGCATTTTGCTTTTGACACTTTTTCCTCACAAAAGAATTCTTCTCTTGATGTTACTTTTCTCTTTTTTTTTTTTTAATGGGCATTGGTCTTGCTTTTACTAGGCACACTTTTTTTTTATGCCCTTTAATTTTCACTTGACTTTTGATTTTCCTTTTTTTAAAGCTTTTAGGACTTTCGAGATGTTTTTTCACATTGTCTCATGAGTATCCATTGTCTTGATAAATTACATGCTTTGTCCTAGTATAGAGAGATAATCACCATTTGGGCTTTAGAAATAAATATTCAAGCTCAACTTAGCTAAATAAAGGGTATGAGTGTTTGGGTAGAGAAATAAATGCTCTTCTTCATTTTGGGATGTTTCGAGCTTCCACAAGGATTCACTTGAAGTTACCATAAAAAGATTGATACTAGTGAGAGCAAATAAATCTTTCTTATCTTTTCACCAAATGATGTTAACCAAAATCTTCAAATTTGCCCCAATTGTAAGGTGGTTCTTGATAGGGGTATTTTGAGAATCCTTCACATTTAAAGGCTCAAATGGGCTTAATTATGATTACCTGTAGTGTATAGGATATAATAAGGAAATGCCTCTTTTCATTTCGATCTGTATACTATTCGCGAATGAATCTCTCGTCCTTAAACAACACGAGTTTCTCTTTTGCTCTTCTCTCAAAGTTTTTACAGGACGTGTTTGGGAATGGTTTGCCTTTTCTCATCTTAAGTGTTTGTCACTTGGCATAATTAACACCTCCCTTTCATTTTGTTGAGATCATCATGAAGTGATCAATCTCCACAGGGAATTTTGATTCAAAATGAATGATTCGCCAAGCATAAAGGCAATTTTTGGATAAAGACCATATTCAAAATTTTTGTAAAAAGTTTATTTTCACAATTTCTACTTTATGCTTGTTTTTCTCAAACTCGCCAAAAAACCCTTTTTTTTTTTTTTTTTTTCAAAGCAAATTTTCCCGCTGACCTTCTTTGGCATTAAGAAAATGAGTATTTACCTGCGGCCTAATGACTTGGTAACCCTCTCCTTCGCATTTGGCTTGTTGGATGCTTGCCAAGATAGCTCGATCGTTCGTGGATCGATTGGCGGATTGTTTGAGACTTACAAAGTAAACATGTGTGCATGTATGCATGATATGCATGATGTGAATATCCTACAATGATTCGGATTGCATCAAAAATGGCTCTCGGGCATTGGATTTCATTCAAGGAAAATACTTTTTCACCGAATCGGCATGAGGCTTTGGCAACTCTTGGCCATCTATTTCTACAAGAATTAAAGCACCCAGGGTGTAGAACTTTTCTAACGACATACGGACCGTCATAATTTGGGGCTGAACTTTCCACCTAATTTGGGTGTGATGGATAGCACTTTCTTTAGCACAAGATCTCTAGCTTCAAAATGTCGAGGCTGGACTTTGCGATTGAAAGATTTCGCAACTCGCTTTTGGTAGCATTGACTATGGCATAAAGCCTCTAGTCTCTTCTCATCGATCATATTCAAGCCGATCCCATCTTTGTTGAATCCACTCTTCCTCGAGAGCTCAGCTTGTGAGAGAATCCTCAATGAAGGGATTTCAACTTCTACGAGCAAGACAACCTCATACCATAAACGAGCGAGAAAGGAGTTGCCCCCTCGAAGTCGTGGTCGAAGTTCGATATGCCATCAATGCATAAGGTAGCCGTTCATGCCAGTCTCGATAATTATTGGCGGTCTTGATAGGATCTTCTTTATGTTCTTATTGGCTATCTCCATGGCTCCATTCATTTGCAAGCGGTAAGGTGAGGAATCGGGGTGGCGAATGTGAAACTCGTCGAGTAAGCCATCCACCACCTTGTTGTTCAGATTAGAGCCGTTATCAAGTAATGATCGCCCCAGGGACTCCATAGCGGCGATGGCGTCACGACTTAATAAACCTGGCTACATTATTAGCGGTGACATTAGCGTATGAGTTCGCCTCGATCCACTTGGTGAAGTAATCGATGGCTACCAAGATGAAGCGATGCCCATTGGAAGCCTTAGGATTAATTGGCCCAATCATATCGATCCCCACATTGAGAAGGGCCATGTCCGACATTTGACCTTGATTCATTTGGCGGCACGTTGATTTTATTTGCATAGATTTGGCACCGATGGCAATAACGAACATGTCGAATACAATCAGCCTCCATAGCCATCCGAAGTAACTTTGGTCTCATGATTTTTCTTGCCAAAAGATGACCGTTCATGTGCGGACCGTATTCTCTTTCATGAATTTCCCTCATCAATTGATTAGCTTCTTTGGCATTGATGCATTTCAACAAAATTAAGTCAAAGGACCTCTTGTAAAGATCATTGCCAGCGATGAAGAATTTCGACGCTAGCTTTCTTATGTATTTCGATCCGTCGGTTCACTTTTAGGAGGATATTCACCCCTTTGAAGATAGTTCATAATGTCGCGATACCACGGCTTCTCATCGATTCATCTGCGATCGGCCGAACGAAAGAATTTGGACATGTCGGTATTTCGATTTTCAGTGGCTCGATGTCTAGCCCTTCCATGACTTGTAGCATTGATGATAAAGTGGCAAGGGCGTCGGCGAATTGATTCTGCGAACGGGGTAAATACTCAAAGGAAATCTCCTCAAACTCCTTTATCAACTCCTCAAGGAATTCGTGGTAAGGGATTAACTTGGGGTCACGAGTTCGCCATTGACCCTCTGTCTGGAGAATGATGAGGGCGGAATCGCCGTAGACTTGCAGTTTCCTAACTTTCATGTCGACGGTCAAGCGTAATCAAGTATGCAAGCCTCGTATTATGAGATATTGTTGGTACAAGGGAATACCAACTTGGTGGCCACAGGGTGGTGTTGACCTGTCGGGGAGATAAGAACTGCCCCAGTCCCAGAACCAGCCAGGTTAACGGCACCGTCGAAGTACATAGTCCACTTATCGTCTACTATCTCTAAAATGCGCTCCTCTATAGGATCCGACTGATCATGGTCTTCCGACCTTTCAAAGTTTTCTGCCAACATGTCAGCTATAGCTCTTCTCTTGTGATTTACGCACTATCTTTGTGGACGTCGAATTTCGGACACGAGAACTTGCCATTTTGCTAACTTTCCGACCAACACAGATTTTTCCAGCAGGTATTTGATGGGATTATTGTCAGTTACAAGCAGAATCCGATGATGAAGTGTGTATTGGCATAAAGCGGTGTAACACCCACACCAAAGCCACACACGTTTTCTCAATTCCAGGGTAATTTATTTGGATGAAGTAAACTTCTTCTGCGAGATAGTATATCACACATTCTTTTGTCGTCGCTTGGTCTTTTACGAGCTAGCAAGGCTCCTAACGACTTATCATGGATAGTCGGTAGAGTATTAATGGCACTCTAGGGACGGTGGCATTAGGACCGACGGATGAGAAAGATATTATTTTATTTTCTCAAATACCTTTTGACAATCGATTATCTCTCATTTAACTTTGGCGTTCTTCTTCAAGAGCTTGAAAAAAAGGTTTAGCCGTCTCGAGACAATTGAGAAATAAATTTGGCCACATAGTTTAGTCTCCTAGCAAACTCCGAACCTCTTTGACAGTTAAAGGAGGCTTCAAATCACAAATGGCCTTAACTTTCGATAGGTCAATTTCAATGCCTCGACTCTTGACCATGAACCCCAATAGTTTCCCGGACTTTGCTCCAAACACACATTTGGCGAGGTTAAGTCTTAGCTTGAATCTTCAAGTCTGTCAAACAAATTCCACAAGTGCATCATATCGTGGAGCAGGGTGATCATTGCTCTTTGGTATGTTGCCCGGCGTTTTTCAAGTCGAAAGGCATTACCTTGTAATAAAAGATCCCCCAAAGGGTGATAAAAGAGGTCTTACTTTTAGCTTCTTCTTTCATACGAATTTGATTGTAACCAGAAAACCCATCCATAAAAGACAATAACTTAAATCCAGCGGTCTTTGTCAACCAACACGTCGATGTGAGGCAATGGGAAGTCATCTTTTGGACTTGCTCGATTCAGATCGTGGTAATCAATACAAATCCTAACCCGACCATCCTTCTTCATAATAGGGACTACATTGGCGATCTATTCAGAGTAGTGCGACACTTCTATGAAGCCTACTTCCAACAACTTCATGACTTTTTCTTCGATTTTCTTGGATAATTCGGGCTTTGTTCTTCTGAGCCTTTATTTCTTAGGCGGGATACTCGGATCAGTGGGGAGAGCGTGCTCTACAATTTCCCTATCTAACCCCGGCATATCCCGTATATGACCATGCGAACACATTTTGGTATTCTTTTTAAAAGGTCGACCATCCTTCTAGTCTTGATTTCAAAAAGGCCAGCTCTAATCTTGATTTCTTTAACATTCTCCAAATCGCCCAAATTTATTGTGATTGTAGGCCCCACGGTCAACGGCTTAGACTCTTTGTACCGAATCCAATCTTGTTCAATGTTTTTCCTATCACGCTTATCCTTGTCATCATCGGTCCCGAGAGAAATTTTCGTCAAGCAAAACCGACTCACATATACAACTATCATGATCATGTGAAATGTTATGCCCGAGATTCCACAAAGAAGGTTAATGATTAAATTGGAAAATGTTATTACAACTAATGATATGCATGGATTTTGAAATCATTCGAAAGAGTTTTTGAAAATGCAGGATCCGTCCTCATATCCTTGGGCGTCTCTATCCGCAAATGATTTGAAACTAGGAAGCGTATGGAAGTCCGGGCCTCAAAGCATCATCATCGGTATGGTTTGGGTACTTCCACACGTCCTTAATAAAACATGATCATGATTTCATTAACGAGATAAGGCCGTTTACATGACTCGAGGTCTTGGACCGATAGCTTTCATGATCTAAGACTTTGATTACAAAAGAGAAACAACCCTAGACCTAAAACGGACCTCCCATGGAAGGCATGAACATAAACTAAGACAAGACGAAATAGGAAAGAAAAGCGGCATCCCTACTCAGAAGAGTTGGCGGTGGCAACAGAAGGCTCGACCTCTTTATTTTTCGTGATAGCACAAGCAAACTCCTCCTCGAATAAATCAACGAGACTAAGAACGGTCTCCTCCTCCAGCAAAGAACTTGGGTGGGCCTAGGAATATCTCTTTGTCGCGATCTAAAATTTCTCGGGCTAATGAATTGTTAAGACTAAGCATAACTCGGGCCCTCCCAAGCCCTACCAATTCGCAACTTAGGGTTTAAGTTTTTAACGTGCAAAAATTTTCATGTTTGGAGTTGCCACTAATCTATTTATGGTAGGTCGATTAGAAACCTAAATAAAACATATAGAGATATGCTTTATTCCTGCGAACCAGAGAATCTAAGCTCGGAGACTTGATTACACTAGATATAGTCTAACGCCCTTTCGGTATCTATTCTTTTCAAAAAATGTTTATGCATGCAGTCTGAATCCATTTTAACTTAGCCACTAACATGTGAGGTGATCATGCGGGTCGCAAAACCACCAAAGTAACACCCAATAATCAAAACATTAAATAAATTGCAAGATTGGGAGAATTACTTACCTCGAAGCAACATAAGCATCTGCATTATTAGCTAGAAAATCACATTAACAATCCTAATATGATTCATAATTAACGAGCAGTTCACTCAATATTTTTTAGGATTTTCACTTATTTAAATGAAAACTAACCTATATGTAATGACGTGCAAAAATTAACATGCGATTAATGCAGCCTAACATGCAAACTATATATGTCATGCGACGACGTGATCTATTTCTAATGACGGGCAAATGATTTATTTTTGGTATTTTTATGAAATTCGAAATTAAAAATGTCAATTATCTAAGCATGCAATTTTAGACTAAAGAAAGCAAATTAACCTATTCTAGAACAGCTCTTTTGGTATTTTTTAATCGAAATTCGAAATTAAAATCAACCTGAAATGAACTATCAAGGTTAGAATAATATCTAATTAAACTAGGAAATAAATTACCCTAATTCCTAATTTAAATTAGAAATTATCTTATCTTTCTAGCAGATCTTGGTTGTCCTATTCTAAAAAAAAAAAGTTATCTAGATATATTCTAAACATGTAACATTATCTTCTAAGAAATCAATTCAAATTGCATCTAATCTTTTTGGCTTTTCTTTTAAAGCAACAAAATCAAATAAGAGATAAACACCACCATCAAATCAATATCCATACAATCCATAAAAATTTTTCTTATCAAATTTAAATGAGGCAAAGAAATCAAACTAACGGTCATATCTATAGGGTTATAGATATCGACGGAAAGTTGATTGGTCAAATTTGAAAGCAAATAAAATCTATTATCGTGTCCAAGTGATTATGGACAAGATAACGATTTTCCGATCGCGCGTATCGTACCTTAGGGATAAGGTCGGATAGTCGTCCGAGATACGTTGCTAAATTAGGCAAAATTCTTAATTTTAAGTGTTTCAAATATTGCGGATATCGCAAATATTATCCTAAGATTTAGCAATCCACCAAAGAATATCCACGAAATATTCAAACACGAAAACTTAGGAAATTAAAATATTTGAAAAATATTCGGATAATGACCTTACCTAATTTGCGGATATCTTTCAAATTCGAACTCGGTGCGGATCGGGCTTGCGGATCGGGGACGGTGTGGCTAGCGGTGGGCGCGGCCCACGAGGATGGTGGCGGCGGCGATGATGCTCGTGGTGATGGGCTCCTCGGCTTGGTGAACTAGCGGCGAAGATGAGGTCTCAACCAAAGGGATCGGTGTTCAGCTGTGTGATGGTTCATGGTGGTGTCGCCTGTAGCAAGGTGGACTCCACGAACCACTGCAGATCAGTGGAAGTAGCAACTCGTGGGTTGTCGTTGACCTGTTGTTCTGGTAGGAAGAGACGTGCTTGAAGGAAGCACCAAAAACCTGCTGGAAATTTGTTGAAATTGCTGGAACCTGCAAAAAAATAACTCAGCAAAGGATTGTTACGGACTATCGAAAGCACTCGAGGGGACTTCTTTGTGGCTGCGGGAGAAACTTCGACTAAAATTAGTGGTCGATTGACAAGGATGTTGCATGCGGTTGGATCATCGGTGGGAATTCGCTAGAGTTAAATGCCTTGGCGAGCACCGCTTGAAACTCGCTCTCCCAGAGGACCACAGCTGGGACATCACTTAGAGGACTTGTAGGTGTAAGGACAAGACGAGCAATGGTGGCTGCCCCAATAATGGACTCGAACAACGCCAATGCTACAAGATGCCTCGTCGGACTAAGTTCTTTGGATTTGAACGTCGATGCCGCAAAGGGGTCCGCGGGAGGTTGACGATGCGGCGGTACCACAAGAGACAGGCAAAGAACCGAGGCATGAAGCTGTTCACCGTGGCAAAAAAGAAAAGCCACGGCCACAACACCTAAAAGGAACAACATTCTTTTGTGATCCCGATTGTGTTCTCTCACCATACGGACATATGTCCCTCTTCCCTCTTAGAATTGTGGCCGTCATACTCTCGATTGTGTGGCCTCCTTTGCTCTCTCTAAAGCGCTGATCATGAAAAATTATGAGAGCCTCCCTTTGCATTGAAGGGTATAATCACATATTTATATTGCAACCCTAAGTTAATTGACCGGATTTTGTAGTCCTAATGGGCTTAGGGCTTAGGCTTTTATCTTTTAATTTTTATTTAATTCCAAGTTGGTTGAATTAATTCGGGGCTTTTATTCAATTAAACTTGATGAGCTAATTTAAGCTCATATTAAAACAACCAAGGCCTTTTAGATTTGTGAATTTTGGCCCCAATCCCTTGAGTGAGCCGAGTACAGAGCTCGGTTTACGCGATGAATTTTCAGATTTTCGCCATCGCCCGGTCCGATGTGGAATGTAATTAACCTATATGAACCTAAACTATATGCTATGCAATTTTAATATTTTTGTTTAGGGGTTAAAATTTAATCCCTAATTTTTTATGCAATTAATTACTAAATGATTAGTTAAAATTTAGGTGTCAACAGCTGCCCTTCTTTGAAGGTGAGCTCAAAGAGGTTGCATTCAAAGACTAAATAATACCTAAATTTTGACCATGCAATGAATGCTATTTTTTGTGGGAATATGAGTCCCATTTTGAAATGCAATAAGAAATGATGCATGCGAATGATAAAGACATACCGAAGTTACTTACCTTGCGGGAGTGGTTAAGTAGATTGAAATGTCGTGACAATCGATGAAGCAAATCAAACATTTGGATTTTACCTCACAGACTTGATAGGATCGAAGACTTTCGATAAGACCCGATTACTTGGATTTCACCTCGGGAATTCTGAAAAGGGACATTGTGAGATACCCGAATTTCGCCTCGAATACTCGTATGAGACACCTGGATTTCTCCTCGGGCACTTTCGGTTGAGAAATATGATGAGATATCTGGATTTCTTTTCGGATACTTGAATGAAATACCGAAATTTCTCCTCAGGCACTCGGGTGAGATATCCGGATTTCTCCTCGGATACTCGGATGAGACACCTGGATTTCTCCTCAGGCACTCGGATGAGAGATATGGTGAGATATCCAGATTTCTCCTCGGATACTCGAATGAGATACCTGGATTTCTCCTCAGGCACTCGGGTGAGAGATATGGTGAGATATCCGGATTTCTCCTCGAATACTCGGATGAGATACCTGGATTTCTCCTCAGGCACTCGGATGAAAAACATGATGAGATATCCGAATTTCTTCTCGGATACTCGAATGAGATACCTGGATTTCTCCTCGGGCACTCGGATGAGAAATATGTAGACGCGTCTAGGCGTTGTCGAAGACGCCAAAGGGTATTTGATGATATCTCGACTCTTGAATCGTATCTCCTGCTAGACACGGTTATAGACAACAAGTAATATGCATTCATGGGCAATCAAGAATACATATACTCATGCACTATAAATTCAACTAGTTTTCATGCATGACGATTTTATCAAATCAGCATTACTAAATTTCACTTTGGAGAAAATCATGATAAGACAATCTGAACTAATCGAACTCATAAGTGGGTGTCTTGAAAATGTTAAATGAGGGACCTCCCGGTCTGAAAGGGCTTTCACTCACTTTCATCGAAAGAGGCTAATTTATGAGAATCACTCCATCTCACCATCATTATGTCGACAAGGGTGCGAGTATTCTCATTAAGCGATACGACCTTGCCAATCTGAGAGGTCTTTGCTAGGACCGTAACGTGGGCTTGGTCAATGGCTTAGCAAAAGGGGACTCTTTGAGTCAAGGCTATTGAAAGAAAATACTCCGCAATCATCTCCGGGTTTACAAGTCAAGAACCCTGCAAAATGAGATAGAAATGGACTTGCTTGCACTTCTTGAGCTAAGCTTATAAACATCCAAATCCTGCGTTAGTTCAAGTGCCATAATCTAAAGAGACTTTGTAAGGGACGAACGTAGGCCAGGCTCATAGGTTAAGAAATGAATGGATCATTAGGCTCAAAATGTGTATAATTGGGGTGAATAAGTTGGTGATCATCTTGGCATTGTCACTAGTCTTTTTCTTCATCCCGAGGCATTGTCATTTAAAGTAAATGCTTCATTGGGCTTGAATTCTCCACTTGATTCCTTTGAGACTTGTAAGACCACTGCTCGATTGGGATTCATGACTTTGACATGTCGTATCTTGACATTTTTTCTCTAAAGTTCTCCCTTTTTTTTGACTTTCTTTTCTCTTTTTTTTTTTTTTTTTTTTTTCCGGGCATTGGCCTTGCTTTTACCAGGCACACTGCTTTTTCATGCCCCCTAGTTCTTTTTTTTTTTTTTTTTACTTTTGACACACACTATCTACAATGCACATATTGGCCAGCCACATTTTGGCTTGTTTTGACCGAATGACTAACATTTGGACTTTCAAGGTCTTCGTCTTCTATCGGCGCTCGGATATGTTTGCGTGGGACGGTGATGGCTTTTACCTTGCCCCAGTGTGGGGGATGATCACCAACTGGGTTTAAGAAACGAATTTGCAGGCTCAATTGGGCTTAGCAAAGGATAAAATGTGTATAGGATAGAGAAAGAAATGCTCTTCGTTATCCTAAGGCACTTGAACTTGTGGTGAATTCTTCCGAAAAAGCAACACTTTCGAAGATTGATACAAGTGAGAGCAAGAAAATCTCTATTCATTTTTCACCTTATAATCTTGACTTACCTCCAGTTTACCCCGATGTAAGGTGGTTCTTGACAGGGGTAATTTGAAAGAATTTCTCCAAATATTTAGGCTCAAAGTGATGAAATAATGGATAACCTGTAGTGTTTGGGATAGAGCAATGAGCTGCTTTTCATCACTTGGTTTGCCGTACCTTTTGCGAGATAACCCTTTACCTTGCAGACATGGAATTTTTCCACTCAACTTACTAGGGATTAGTGCATGGGACTGTGTATAGGATAGGGCTTGCCTTTCATCATCCCGATGTACCTCATTCAACACATTCAATTCATTCCACATGAGTTATCAGATTGTCCAAATAGATTCCCCTTTTGAAATTGATGATGCAGACTGACAAAATAACCATGCAGAATTTAAAGCCAAAGCACACATCTTAACTTGAAATTGATTGAAACCATTTATTCATCAGTGAAATGTTTGCAATTCAGAATATAAAACCAAACACTTGAAAACTTTGCTGCAAAATGTTAGATTTTATCGGGGTAATACATCTTCACAAAGATCGAAATTAGCAGTGGAGAACTCACGACCATCCATTTCTGCAAGAATCAGGGCACCTCCGGGAAGCACCTTTTTAACCACATATGGACCGATGTAGTTTGGGGCAAATTTACCCCCAGGAATAGGAAAGATCGGGAGTACCTTCCTCAGGACTAGATCATTTATCTTGAAGTGTCTTTGGCCTTTTTGGTTGAAAGACTTACCTACTCATGCGGCAACTGGATCGGACGTTTCGTCTCACTCTTGACGGGATTTGCATCTCTCTTCACTTCTCTGGTTTTCTTCGCATCACCCAAGTTAATAATGACAGTTTGGTCTACCGTCAGGACTTTAGGTCTTTCATGACGCTCTAGATCACGCTAAATAGCTGAAGAATCGTCGAGTTCGTTGGTGTCATTGGAATCAAGCTCGGCTGCACATGATTCATCATATTGGACCATTCCCATACCCTCACATGTCACAAGATTGCCACTGAAACATAAAGTAGCGGGTTTAGAAGGACAAACAGGGCTAAACAGTGTATTTTTATTTCTTTTGATTTTTTTTTGAATTTTTTTTTTGAAATTCTTTTCAAAGAAGTTTTAACACGAGGAAGCATGAAGAAGCCCCGGGCCTCGAATTCTCCTTGGACTATATTTTTTTTTTATCGATTGGATATCATCACCGGGCTGGTTTGATGTACCTCAACATACCCTAAAAAATGAAAATAATTTATAATTTCATTGATTATCACCAAATGAATTACATTTATTGGAATGGAAATTGCAACAATCAAGTCCTAGAAATGAAAAGTCCTAAAAAAGCGACTCCGAGGCCAGGGCAAGTCCTAGAAAGTAGTACAAATTCCCTTGAAGGGGAATGTGTGAAAAAAAGTAAAGGTGTTACTCTATGTGAAAAAAAGTAAAGGTGTTACTCTTGCGGGCGGTGCCCATTCCTTGGTCCTTCCTCGATAGCTCTAACGAAGAAATCATCGAACAGGGTAGTGATTCCCTCCATTGTATCATCAGGATCTTCTGTCACTAGATGTGTTGGATCATCCATACCTCCCCATCCATTCGGGACAATGTCGAGGGGTCAACATAGAAGCTCGGGGCGCCGAGTTTTTCGTGATAATAATCGAACTTGCCGCTCAGTTGCCCTAATGTGTCGATCACCTCTTTCCCTTCATCAGCTTTAGGCGTGCTCTCACGATCTCTTCATCGCCGGACGCGTCTTTGAGCGGAGGCATGTCTTCGAGCGGGAGGGTCGCCCTTGTCCTTCCGGTGTTCAATGTAGCAAACTCCTCCTCCCAATTAATAACTACGCCGGAGATAGTGGAAACAATGCCAGTGTGGCCAGCATAGAGCGATCATCCCAGCTTCTACCATTCTTGAGATTATTTCTCTCATGACAGCCGGGGGAAGGTCCTCATTACTCGGGTAATAACCGGCTTTCACTAACTCACCAGAGGCGTCGGTGGTATACACCTTGACATTCTTGATTCGACCACTATCGAAGCTAAATATGGCATTCACAAAGTGCCAGCGTGATCGGGGGTGGGTTGTTACGAACATTCGGCTTAGCAAGTTGAAGCGAAAGTGTCACGCCCGAACTCGCGCGGACTCGCGACATCCCGTTCATGGTCAATCTTCGGTGCGGCGTCGGGCATGTCGTCGCCGACCCAACCCAAAACATCAGAAATTAGGCACGCGAAAACAAAATGAATTAACCCGGACATATAACAATGAAGAAGGGGTAGCAAAGCACAATCAAAACTTACGGTTCCTACACTTGGTAGCTACATACAATGTTCACAAAAGTCAAGCGCCAACTAGGCAAAAAAGCGACAACCTACATTCAACAAAAAGGACCGTGGTTCATCAACTTAACTCCTCTACAAAATGGGTCCCACAAAATACAGGGTCCTTGACCCGTCTTGATCCTCGAGATTATCCTTGCGGGGTCTCCAAACAACTACGGTCGCGGACCTGAAATGGTTTGGTTAACAACCATGAGAATACATCTCGATGAAGTTGACAACCTAAACCCCACATAGGCCAATGCGTACCCAGGCAGTATAAACATGCAATCTACTTATCCGTAATAACTTTCACATAAGTACTTACCTTGCTTCAAACCACCGCTTAACTCTGCACATTAGTCAAATCACTATATTAAAATAACATTTCACGTACTTATCACAATTACTAAAGCGTCATTCACATGCACATTCACTAACTCAATTAATCTCAAAAACACATGCGCATCCATTCAACTTTCTCATGACCGGGTCAACACCACGCGAGTCCTTTCTCGCCACGCGTCAACACGCTCCGGCTGGCAGCCCTCCGATCAATCCGGGCTCGGTCGCGTCAACACGCTCGAGGACTTTTCTCACGACCGGGTCAACACCCCACAGTCCTTTCTTACAACCCGGGTCAACACCCTACGGGTTGGCGACCCTCCGATCAATCCGGGCTTGTCAAGCACACACGCCACATAATTCAATCAATTTCATGCCATTCACATATTCAACATCATACAATCAAGCTTTTACGCCATTGAATCAATTCAACCCATACAAACTGTAAATTGATTACACTTTCAATAATTCAAGCCAAAATTCGTCAAGCTTGTCCCGGCCCCACCTAGGCCAACAATTCCAACTCACAACCTAGCACATTTAACTTGAAAAGCTAGCTCTAACTCGAAGCGCCAAAGAGCGATAACGATTCAACCGCGACATAGCCAATATATCATCATATTTTAGATCACAACCCAAGTCACAACTCGTCAATATTAGCCCAAGCAAGCCAACACAAACAATCGCCAATGGGACATTAAATCAAACGCAATCAAATACCCTGTTAACATGAGTTCTAGCACAAATACTCTTTCAAGATTAACCACAAACTCAGCTTTGAATCGCCCCAAATCAGCCCTATTTCAGCCCACAAAACGTCACCGATTAGATCGCCATTCTAGCACATATAGGCTAGACAAAATTTCTCACGAACCAGCCAACATACAAGAGCAAATGGGCACACGAATAACCACAAAATCAGTAACATACGAGCACAAGATCAGCTACCAAAATCAACCGCATCAACCCCTAATTGGCCTCAAATTCAACCATAAAATCAGCAAGAAACCACCTCGATTCAACCCATACTCCGTCCATTCGTTTACCTCGAACCAGCCCACAATTCAGCCACCAAGTCGCACTAAACGCCATTAAATCAGCCACATTTTAACCACAAATCAGCCCATTAATAGTCACCAAATAGCCACAAATTCGACCACAATTCAGCCACGTCGACAGCCACCAATTAGCCACAAATGCAACCACCAAATAGCCATCAAACAGCCACCAAGACAGCCACCTAAACAGCCCCTAATCCACTCTAATCAGCCCCTACACTGCCTAACGATACCCAATGTCCTAGACAGGGTTTAGGGTGTCGCTTACCCCGACTTGAGCGAGAGAATAGGGGCTGGGCAATGAGGAAAGCCGCTGACAGCAAAGAACGGCGACGATCTCCACAGGCTCCCGGCACTCGGTTACGACGGGGAGGTCCTACCGGGGGACAGCAAAGAAGGGTAAGAGCCGAGGCCCCCACCGGATAAAGAAGCATCCTATTGTCACTGCTGCCCACTTCATGCTTATTTTTGAACAGCCACGAGGATGTATCGTGGGGAGGAGGAGTTTTAGGCTGGCCGAACAGGAGGGGGCGACTGCGGCCCACTGCCAAGGGCGATTGCGGTCAGGAAGGTCACGGGCGACGGAGGGAGGGACCGCTCGAAGCACGGCTGGATAGCGCCACCGCGCGGACGCACGCGAAGTCATTGCCAGGCGACGCTGGCGTGGTTTCCTGAACGGCGTGTCGCCGCGGCGCATTTAAATGTGGCGCACTTCTATTGGCGACGGCACGCAAGGTGGTAGGCATGGGTGGGCCGGGCCGGCCGGCAAGCGGGTCGAGCGAGCATCAAGTTGGAGAAGAAGCTTAGAACAGAAATGTAACACTTGCATAGGAGGAAGAGAAGACCCAATAAAGAGAAGAAGAAGAGAGGAAGAAAAGAAAAGAAAAAGGAAAAAAGAAAAAGAAAAGAAAGAGAGAATGGATAGGTCCGATAAGGGGAGGACAAACGTGGGAAGGGGAGGACCGGAGAGAGAGAGAGAGAGAGAGAGAGAGAGAGAGAAAGAGAGAGAGGATCCGAAAAAAAATTAAACTTCATTCTTATGTTAAACGCAAAACCGAGGGTCCAAATTCAAAACCGAAAATTGCCCTCGATCCTAAAATAGCCTCGCACACTAAAAGGGACAAAGGCCAAATTAATGAAACCAAATTTTAACGAGGGAGGTCTATTAGTCCAAATTTAACTTACTCAAAAACTCCCATTTTTCCTTTATTCCCGACAATCTTGATATGGCCACATTAATATTATTGACACTGGCCCAATTTATTTCGCCCCCGAAACACCCAAAATCGATCGCCAAGTTCGGGGTCTAATTAACGACCAAATTTGATCGAGTGCGATTCTAGCGAAATCTCTAATTTAAATTAATAACCGGGAGTGATCAGTTCCCGGGCGAGATTTTACTATAAGCACACTGACAAATCGCGCGTTTTATAAACCCCAAAAATGGATCAAAATCCGGAATGTCACAATTCTTCCCCCCTTACAAAAATTTCGTCCTCGAAATTTACAACCCTACCCAATCATTCAAACAAAAAGGGGTATTGGTGTCGCATCGATTCTTCACTTTCCCACGTCGCACCTTGGTCCCATGGTGCTCCCAAAATAACCTTGACCATCGGGATTGTTTTGTTCCATAACACTCGTTCCATTACATCATCAATCCACGATTGGCCCCTCCACATACGACACTCGTGCGTCCGCGTCTATTTCCTCGTAATTCAGTATGTGGGTCGGGTCCGGCTCATACTTCCTTAGCATAGAACCGTGGAATATATTATGGACGTGAGATAATTTTTGGCGGTAGCGCGAGGCGATAGGCAGTGCCAATTCTCTCTAAGACCTCGAAAGGACCTCACGTACCTCGGGCTCAATTTTCCCTTCTTGCCAAACGCGACAATCCTCTCATTGGTGACACTTTGAGGAAGGCGTGGTCCCCACTTGAATTCCAACGGCCCCTCGCCTCCGGTCCATAATTCTTTTGGCGGCTCACGGCTATTCTCAACCTTTCCCGGATAATCTTTACCGTTTCCACCGATTGTTTGAACCAACTCTGGACCCGTTATACTTTTTTCTCCTACCTCATCCCAACATAGCGGTGTTACGCAAAGCCGCCATATAATGCTTCAAATGGTGCCATTCCGATACTCTTTGAAAACTGTTATTGTAGGCAAATTCTACCAAATGCAACCTGTTCTTCCCACTTGCCACGAAAATCTAAACACACGTTCTCGATTATATCCTCCAAAGTCCGAATAATCCTTTCGGACCGCCATCCGTCTGCGGATGATAGGCTATCTTGAATTGCAACTTAGTTCCATGGCTGATTGCGAGACTTTTCCAAAAGTTCGCGATGAACCAGGGGATCACGGTCCAGTGATCGATCACGGCACCCGATGCAAGCGGACTATTTGTCGCCGCGTAAATCTCAGCATACTTGTCCAAGGCGAAGTCCTTGCGCACCCGTAGAAAATCGCTGATTTTGTCAACGGTCGACTATCACCCAAATTGAATCATTGCCCCTCGACTCCGCGGTAGATCCATTACAAAATCCATCGTGATGTGTTCCCACTTCCACCGGGGAATCTCCGGTTGCTGCAACATCCCACCCGGCTTGCAATGTTGTGCCTTCACTTCTTCGACATGTCAAACATTTGGCCCGCGATTTGGCTATCTCCACTTTCATACCGTTCTACCAATAATGTTGTCGCAAGTTACGATACATTTTTCGTACTACCGGGTGAATACTATAATTACTACGATGTGCTTGAGATAAAATCTCCTCCTTGAGTTACGCAAAACTCTTTCCAAATGTAACTCATGCTCGGCGGAACTCTTGAATATATAAGAATATAAATCGATAAACACGATTACAAACTGATCTAGAAACTCCTTGAACACCCTATTCATCAAATCCATAAAAATTTCTAGGGGCATTCGTCAATCAAGCGGCATTCTTTGTAAACTCATAGTGCCCATATCTTGTCACGAATGCCGTTTTGGTATATCCTCCTTCTTAATCCTCAATTGATGGTACCCGTTCTCAAGTCGATCTTTGAAAATATCGATGCTCCTTGCAAGCGATCAAGCGGGTCATCAATCCTTGGCGGTGGATACTTATTCTTAATGGTCACTTTGATTTAAGCGCACGTAATCTATGCACAACCTCAAGGACCCATCTTTCTTTCTCACGAATAACACGGTGCTCCCCATGGAGGCGCTTTTCGGGCGAATAAAGCCTTTATCTAGCAACTCTGCATTTGGACCTTCAATTCCTTTAATTGAGACGGTAACATCCTATGGGCGCTTTTGAAATCGGTTACATTCACGGGGTCAACTCAATCACAAACTCCACTTCTCTATCGGTGGCGGTCCGGTAATTCACGAGGATAAACGCCGGAAAGTTGCACACCACGCCTATGTCTTCTAGCCGGCTCTCTAGCAGCCGAATCAACTACATTTGCGTAAAACCCTTGACACCTTTCATCCAACAAATTTTGTTACTTGACGGCGAAATCCAAGGAATCGAGGTTCCTCCCGGTTTCCCACAAACTCAAATCTAGGATGTCAATCGGATTAAATTGGATCACCCCTGCTACCACGATCCATAACAGCTCTCTGTTGGACTAACCGATCCATCTTGACAATCACATCAAAGTCATGCATAATTAAAAGCGCCAAATCTATTCTCCCTTCTCTATCGCCAATCACTATCTTACAATCGGGCATCAATGTAATCAGCACTTTATCATTCAGTTGGGGTAGTCACACACAAAGATAACGTCAAGTGGCTTTGGTTCAATCGATTAATTTAACGATCGATGGATATAAGCAAAATCGGCCGGATCAAATAAGACATATCACGGCATGATCACGAGGAGAGGCGTACACCAGCGCGCCGGGCGCATCTTGACTTCCCTCCGCACCCGTTGCATACACCCGTCCTTGGGCGGCGGCCTACTTTCTGGTTGGCGGTGGTATTTATGATTTCCATTCGGTGGCGGTGGTAATGGCCAGCAGGAGAGCGACCGGCTTTGTCTATTATTGGGGCATTTCACAGGCCCGATGGCCCGACTCCGCCACATAAAAAACATACTCCGCCCTAACCGAGCAGAGTCCGTTGCCATACCTCCCTCCCGCGCAAGTCTACGGGGCGTTCGGATAACGATTTGGCCGATATTCCTCCTAGCGGGAGGGGCCGGCTTGACTATTTCGACCATAGGTCTTTGCCCAAATTGATGGCTGTCCCTAGCCGAAGAGACATACCGCGATCCGAAGGCGGCGGCCAGTCCGTTTGATCTGCTCTCAATTGCACAGGCGGTTTAAATCTCATTATAGCCCTCAAGTTCGGTGAGATCATTTGGCTACGAAGGTCCGGCTTGACCCATCCGGAACCTCCTAGCTTTGTCCGTTGGGTCCTCCACCATTAAGGGGCAAATTTGGATAACCTTGCGAACCGGCTATATTGATCCACCGACATTTGGACTTCGAAAGTCTCATAAATTACGCGAGTTTACGCTCTCGGCGCTTTCGAGAAGTAATTTGCCATTGAAGGTCCTTGAAGATGGTCCGCCCATTCGGGCTAGCATACCGGCCGGAAATACTTGACTCGGTGGCCCTCCACCAATCGCTTGCATTGTTCTCAAGTCAGTTTGCTAATTGTGACCTTTTTATTCAAAGGTGCACCTGGCACTTCAAAGCCTTTTCTAACTCTTCCACCCATCTTGGGGGCGGCCTCGGGATCGCCTTTCCCATCAAACTTTGGGGTTTCAACCTTAGAAACAGTTTCTACTAGCTTGGACATTGGCCACGATCGCATTTATTTGACCTGGACCAGGATTTCCACCAATCACATTATTCCCCGGCCTCCATTATCCCCAACAATCTCTTGGCGGTGCAGCGACAACATCAGACGCCGTTCCCCTCCGACTACCCCGATAATATTCCGCATCCTCTGGCGCCCTCCACATTTCATCCAACCTTAGGTCCCCATTAGTCCAGCCTGGTGGCACCACGCGACCTCGACCTCGACCTCTACCCCGACCTGAAACCTCGACCACTCATCTTACTAAATCTCACAAAAGCTCACCCGCTATAACCCCACACAGAATTAGAAAACGGGTCAACTATCCCGATTCAAAGCTCTAGGAAACAAATCACAACAATTCATTAAATAGGCAACCAATTACAAACAACACCTAATCACAACCACGTAGTTCGTGCACTTACCTCAAATCCTCGACGATCAAGATCACATATTATTGCATAAAAGTCACTCAAAGAATCACAATCACACAACTGGGTACGATGGCATACTTGAGTCTCCCTAATTGTCTACCCCAAGGTCATCGCTCCTTATCACCTGTGCTCGACCAATTTGGATCGAATGACCTTGCTCGATACCAAATCAACAGGGATGTCACGCCCGAACTCTTGCGGACTCGCGACATCCTGCTCATGGTCAATCATCGAAGTGCGACGCCCCTGCATGTCGCCCACCCAACCCAAACATCGAAATTAGGCACACGCGAAAACAAAATGAATTAACCCAGACATATATAACAATGAAGAAGGGGGTAGCAAAAGCACAATCAAAACTTCTGGTTCCTACACTTGGTAGCTACATACAATGTTCACAAAAGTCAGCGCCAACTAGGGCAAAAACGACAACCTACATTCAACAAAAGGACCGTGGTTCATCAACTTAACTCCTCTACAAAATGGGTCCCACAAAATACTGTGGTCCTTGACCCGGCCTTCGATCCTCGAGATTATCCTTGCAGGTCTCCAAACAACTACGGTCGCGGACCTAAAATGGTTTGGTTAACAACCATGAGAATACATCTCAAGATGGCAGACAGCCTAAACCCCCATAGGCCAATGCGCACCTGCAGACGAGTATAAACATGCAATCTACTTATCCACGTAATAATTTTCACATAAGTACTTACCTTGCTTCAAACCACACGCTAACTCTGCACATTAGTCAAATCACTATATTGAAATAACATTTCACGTACTTATCACAATTACTTTCGGCGTCATTCACATGCACATTCACTAACTCAATTAATCTCAAAAACACATGCGCATCCATTCAACTTTCTAATGACCCGGTCCAACACCCCCTGAGTCCTTTCTCGCCACTCGCGTCCAACACGCTCCAGTGGCAGCCCCTCCGATCAATCCGGCCTCTGTCCCACGTCAACACGCTCCGGGACTTTTCTCACGACCGGGTCAACACCCTGTGTCCTTTCTTACAACCCGGTCAACACCTACAGTTGGCGACCCTCCGATCAATCCGGGCTTGTCAAGCACACCGCGCCACATAATTCAATCAATTTCATGCCATTCACATATTCAACATCATACAATCAAGCTCGGGACGCCATTGAATCAATTCAACCCATACAAACGTAAATTGATTACACTTTCAATAATTCAAGCCAAAATTCGTCAAGCTTGTCCGGCCCCACCTAGGCCAACAATTCCAACTCACAACCCAGCACATTTAACTTGAAAAGCTAGCTCTAACTCGAAAGCGCAAGAGCGACAACGATTCAACCGCGACATAGCCAATATATCATCATATTTTAGATCACAACCCAAGTCACAACTCGTCAATATTAGCCCAAGCAAGCCAACACAAACAATCGCCAATCGGACATTAAATCAAACGCAATCAAATACCCCTGTTAACATGAGTTCTAGCACAAATACTCTTTCAAGATTAACCACAAACTCAGCCTTGAATCGCCCCAAATCAGCCCTATTTCAGCCCACAAAACGTCACCGATTAGATCGCCATTCTAGCACATATAGGCTAGACAAAATTCCTCACCGAACCAGCCAACATACAAGAGTAAACGGGCACAATTAATAACCACAAAATCAGTGAACATACGAAGCACAAGATCAGCTACCAAAATCAACCGGCATCAACCCCTAATTGGCCTCAAAATTCAACCATAAAAAATCAGCAAGAAACCACCGACCAACCCATACCCGTCCATCTGCTTACTCCTAACCAGCCCACAATTCAGCCACCAAGTCGCACTAAACGCCATTAAATCAGCCACATTTTTAACCACAAATCAGCCCATTAACAGTCACCAACAGCCACAAATTCGACTATTAATTCAGCCACGACAGCCACCAATTAGCCACAAATTCAACCACCAA
Source organism: Syzygium grande (assembly GCA_024733475.1). Classification (NCBI taxonomy): domain Eukaryota; kingdom Viridiplantae; phylum Streptophyta; class Magnoliopsida; order Myrtales; family Myrtaceae; genus Syzygium; species Syzygium grande. The sequence goes on from JAMXDD010000008.1 coordinate 12,092,812, forward strand.
CATCAAACACCACCAAGACAGCCACCAAATCCATGTCCCGAGGGTTTAGGTATATCCAGGCTCTAATCAGCCAGAAGAAGCCAAAGAAAGAGAATGGTAATACTTGTAGGAGGAAGAGAAGACCCACTAAAGAGAAGAAGAAGAGAGGAAGAAAAGAAAAGAAAAGGGAAAAAAAAAGAAAGAAAAGAAAGAGAGAATGGATAGGTCCGAAAAGAGAAGAAGAAGAGAGGAAGAAAGGGGAGGACAAAGAGAATGGATAGGGCGGGGGGGCGGGGGGGAGTGAGAGAGAGAGAGAGAGAGAGAGAGAGAGAAAGAGAAAGAGAAAGAGAGAGAGAGTAATAATAAAAATTAAACTTCATTTTTATATTAAACGCAAACCGAGGGTCCAAATTCAAAACCGAAAATTGCCCCTCGATCCTAAAAGAGCCTCGCACACAAAAAGGGACAAAGGCCAAATTAATGAAACCAAATTTTAACGAGGGAGGTCTACTAGTCCAAATTTAACTTACTCAAAACTCCCATTTTTCCTTCATTCCCGATAATCTCGACATCGCCACATTAATATTGACACTGGCCCAATTTATTTTGGCCCCGAAAACACCCGAAAATCGACTGCCAAGTTCAGGGTCTAATTAACGACCAAATTTGATCGAGTGCGATTCTAGCGAAATCTCTAATTTAAATTAATAATCGGGAGTGATCAGTTCCCAGGCGAGATTTTACTATAAGCACACTGACAAATCGCGCGTTTTATAAACCCCAAAAATGGATCAAAATCCGGAATGTCACGTAAAGCCTTCGTGTCCGAGGAGATCCTGGATTCGGTGCTTGAGGGTAAAAGCGATCGTCGGTTGAATGCCCCACCTCGCCCATATGATAATCACATTTTTAGATGGGTCATAGTTATAGTACTTTTCAAAGTGAGGTCGCTTTGGCTCGGTGATAAGCAAACCCTTCTTTTGGAGTACTGCCAGTACTTGGGACAACGACCTCGGGAGAGGGGTGAATTGCCTCTTGTTGTTCCTCCTCTGAGAGGGTTGACGACCAGTGTTCTGTTGTTGAGTTTCTGCTACTTGGATCATTTGGGACAAGGTCACATTCCATTGGTCCGTTTGGGTATAAGTCACATTCACTTGGTGTCGGGTTCCTTCTCCTTTCTTGCACCAAATCTTTTAGTCGAGGAAGCGGCTCCACGAACCACCCATCTTTTAACCCTATCTCAATCTGTTTGCCTATGGGGATGAGTTGATTGAAGTTGTCGGTTGGAATGGCTACCATTCGATTCACGGTACTCGAGCAGGAGAGTTTTAATGAAGATTCTCTTCAATTCTTTGTCTATAGGTTCCGGAACAACCTAAGCGATTATATTTCTCTATCGATAGCATAATCTTTGAACGACTTAGTCTTTTCATCCAAGCATGTTCGAGGTCTTCACGGGTAGGAATGATGTCCGTTATGAACTGTATTGCTTTAGGAATGCTTCACTAACTTCCTTCCGGGTTTTGAGGCCATTTATCTTCTTCATGAGATACCGGTTCAAGGCGGGACCCGTCAAACTTACGAAATGCATGAATCATTAGGAGTTCATTATCAGCGACGGTGTCATTTATGCGTGATATAGCTGCAAGTGGGCTTTTGGGCAAGGGGTGCCATTGTACTTGTCAAAGTCGAGCATCTTGAGCTTCGGGATTTTGATCTATGAGTGAAGAGACAAGTCGATTGAGGGCGAATCATGTGAGCCTTCCGGTACTTCACTCTTTCTTCAAGTTTGTTGACCCGTTCATCGAGGTTTTTCCTTGTTGACGATAATCTGGATGGGGTCATCTACCAAGTCGGGAAGATCGTCATCTTCCTCACTATCGGCATTCTTCCCACCTTTATGCTTTGGGGCCGATGCCTCGGGATATGTAGGAATGGGAGTCAGCAGAAGGGCTTTGATCTCGGCGGATATCTGTTGTATTGCGATGATGACTTGCTTCATCCGGTCTTCCATGCCAACGATACGATCTTGTAAGTCGGTTTGATCGGCCATTCTAGTTCTCGACCCGGCGTCACGAATAGGCGATCGTGATCGATCAGTAATTACGATGTAAAAGAAATGAACCAAATAAGCACATGGTCAAAACAAGGTTGGTCCATGACACGCTTCTAGTCTTTTTGTTTATTCATTACAATATTCATATATGGACGAGACTTTATGAAAAGTGATCTAGGCAAAGAAATATAAATGATGCCCTAGACACAACCTAGGAAATAGAAGCACCAAAATCCCTAATCATAAAACTATGAAAAGCAAAGAGTGAGACTCCTAGAAACTATGAACTGAAAACAAATTCTCTAAAGCCCCTTTTTTTTTTTTTGTAAAAGATAGATGACGACAAACTTCGTAGGAAAATAATTACCTATGACACATCTAGGAAAATAAAGACATAGATTGAGAATAAATTCTCCGAAAGAGCTTTCTTTCTTTCTTTTTTTTTATTTTCAAAGGACTTAATGATTATTATTTTCGAATTGAAAATCGATCTAGACCCATCATGGACCGACCCAAAAAAAAATGAGAAAATAAGTAAACTGCAAGATAAATGTTCATAAGACTTACTTTACCAAGTAGGACCATAGTAATCACATAGACATGCACATGAAATGTAAGGTTCGATTTCTATCTAGACTCGGCTTGCAAAGTGGAGCAGCGAGGATTACCGGGCTAAACCAATCATGGTTGTGGTTAGGCGGGGTTCCCGACTCGGCTTAGTCAAGGGCCGACCCGGATTGCAAAGGGTGCAACCATGGTGGGAACTCAATGACACCGTGAAAGAACTTTCGGGACCAAGGAGGGTGACCCATACCACACGAGTGTGGTTGGAGTGTCCGCTGTCTCAAGTACCATCCTAAAACTGTGCCGCCCAAGTCCGGTGGGTAGTGTGTGCGGTGTAGTGTAAATGCAAGGCATGCACAGCAGGTTATATCATACAACGCCGTGCATAAAATAAACCATTCATCCAAACACCTCCCCCGCAAAACAAGGGTTAACAATCACGCCTTCCCTTATACCTCCCATTCTGCAAAAATATTTAACACCTTAAACGTTAAGGAGGTACACGGGATCCTCGCTGCCAAATAAAAATATTTTTGAAAAAAAACCTGGCCTAAGTCCACTAAGAGTTTTAACTCTAGTGCCCAATGGAGTCGCCAAGCTGTCGCGATCTAAAATTTTTCAGGCTAATGGATTGTTAAGACTAAGCCTAACTCGGCCCTTTCAAGTCCTATCAATTTGCAACTTGGGGTTTAAGTTTTAACGTGCAAAAGTTTTCATGATTGGAGTCGCCACTAATCTATTTGTGGTAGGTAAAAACCTAAATAAAACATAGGGGCGATATATTTTATTCCTGCGAACTAGAGATTTTAAGCTCGAGGACTTGGTTACGCTTAGATCTAGTCTAACGCCCTTCGGTACATTTTCTTTTCAAAAATATTTATGCATACAGTCTGGATCCATTTTAACTTAGCCACTAACATGTGAGGTGATTATGCGGGCGCAAAACCACCAAAGTAACACCTAATAATCAAAACATTAAATAAATTGCAAGATTGGGAGAATTACTTACCTCGAAGCAAACATAAGCATCTGCATTATTAGCTAGAAAATCACATTAACAATCCTAATATGATTTCTAATTAACGAGCAGTTCACTCAATATTTTTAGGATTTTCACTTATTTAAATGAAAACTAACCTATACGTAATGACGTGCAAAAATTAACATGCGATTAATGCAGCCTAACATGCAAACTATATGTCATGCGACGACATGACCTATTTCTAATGACGGGCAAATGATTTATTTTTGGTATTTTTATGAAATTCGGAATTAAAAATGCCAATTATCTAAGCATGCAATTTTAGACTAAAGAAAGCAAATTAACCTATTCTAGAACACTCTTTTTGGTTTTTTTTTTATCGAAATTCGAAATTAAAATCAACCCGAAATGAACTATCAAGGTTAGAATAATATCTAATTAAACTAGGAAACAAATTACCCTAATTCCTAATTTAAATTAGAAATTATCTTATCTTTCTAGCAAATCTTGGTTGTCCTATTCTAAAAAAAAAAGTTATCTAGATATATTCTAAACATGTAAACATTATCTTCTAAGAAATCAATTCAAATTACATCTAATCTTTTGGCTTTTCTTTTAAAGCAACAAAATCAAATAAGAGATAAACACCACCATCAAATTAATATCCACACAATCCGCAAAATTTTTCTTATCAAATTTAAATGAGGCATCTATAGGGTTATAGCTATCGACGGAAAGTTGATTGGTCAAATTTGGAAAGCAAATAAAATCTATTATCGTGTCCAAGTAATTATGGACAAGATAACGATTTTTCGATAAGCGTGCATTACCTTAGGGATAAGGTCGGATAGTCGTCCAGATACGTTGCTAAATTAGGCAAAATTCCTAATTTTAAGTATTTCAAATATTGCAGATATCACAAATATTATCCTAAGATTTAGCAATCCACCAAAGAATATCCACGAAATATTCAAACACGAAAACTTAGGAAATTAAATATTTGAAAAATATTCGGATAATGACCTTACCTAATTTACATATATCTTTCAAATTCAAACTCGGTGCGGATCGGGCTTGCGGATCGGGACAATGTGGCTAGCGGCGGGCGCCACGAGGACGGGGCGGCGGCGATGATGCTCGTGGTGATGGGCTCCTCGGCTCGGTGAACTAGCGGCGAAGATGAGGTCTAAACCAAAGGGATCAGTGTTGGCTGTGTGATGGTTCACGGTGGTGTCGCCCATAGCAAGGTGGACTCCACGAAAGACCGTGGATCGGTGGAAGTAGCAACTCACGGGTTGTTGTTGACTGGTTGTTTTGGTAGGAAGAGGCGTGCTCAAGGAAGCACCAAAAACCTGCTGGAAATTTGTTGAAATTGCTGGAACCTGCAAAAAAATAACTCAGCAAAGGATTGTTACGGACTATCGAAAGCACCGAGGGGACTTCTTTGTGGGCTGCGGGAGAAACTCGACTAAAATTAGTGGTCGATTGACAAGGATGCTGCATGCGGTTGGATGATCATTGGGAATTCGCTAGAGTTAAATACGCTTGGCCGAGCACCGCACGAAACTCGCTCTCTGTAGAGGACCACAGCTGGGACATCACTTAGAGGACTCGTAGGTGTAAGGACAGTACGAGCAATGGTGGCTGCCCCAATAATGGACTCGAATAGTGCCAATGCTACAAGATGCCTCCTCGAACTAAGTTGCTGGATTTGAACGTCGATGCCGCAAAGGGGTTCCCGGGAGGTTGACGATGCGGCAAGTACCACAAGAGACAGGCAGCAACTAAGGCATGAAGCTGTTCACTGTGGCAAAAAGAAAAGCCACGGCCACAACACAAAAAGGAACAACATTCTTTTGTGATCCTGATTGCGTTCTCTCAGCTTACGGATATATGTCCCTCTTCTCTCTCAGAATTGTGGCCGTATACTCTCGATTGTGTGGCCTCTTCTGCTCTCTCTAAAACTCTGATCTTGAAAATTATGAGAGCCCCCCTTTCATTGAAGGGTATAATCACATATTTATATTGCAACCCTAGGTTAATTGATCGATTTCCTAGTCCTAATGGGCTTAGGCTTTGGCTTTTATCTTTTAATTTTTATTTAATTCCAAGTTGGTTGAATTAATTCGGGCTTTTATTCAATTAAACTTGATGGGTTAATTTAAGCTCATATTAAAACAACCAAGGCCTTTTAGACTTGTGAATTTTGGCCCCAATTCCTTGAGTGAGCCGAGCACCGAGCTCGGTTTACGCTATGAATTTTCAGATTTTCGCCATCGACGGTCCAATGTGGAATGCAATTAACCTATATGAATCTAAACTATATGCTATGCAATTTTAATATTTTTGTTTAGGGGTTAAAATTAAATCTCTAATTTTCTATGCAATTAATTACTAAATGACTAGTTAAAATTTAGGTGTCAACACTCTTTTAATGCCGGAAGGAGTAAGCCCTTCCGACCTTCTCCTAACCCAAATAAACTCCCCGACCTTCGTAACTTCCATGATCTTCGTAGTTGCCACGGTCTTTATTGCTTCCTTGGCCACCATAATTAGCATGGCCTCCACGACCACCACGGCCCCAATGCTGACCTCGACCTCCGAAACTACTTCGTCCTCCATGGTTATCTCGGCCACCAGAATCGCCTCCATGATAACCTAGATCCATCCTTTTGCGTCACCTGGAGACCAAGGGGCTCTTTGATACCTTGGCCATGCAGTCCCAGGCCAGATCCAGGGACATGACCATTTTCGAGCAACACCTTGCTCGACATGATTGAAGGCTTAGCAATTTCTAGGTTTCGCATGATTGTTCCAACGGGCACATGGACCATCGAGACTAACTCCAAAGTTTGATAACTTGATTCAGTCTTGTTCTCGGGTTCTACGATAGGACCGCAGTATCGTGAAAGACCTTAAAGTCAGTTTCTCCATGAACAGTTACCAACTTCCCATCCATGATGAATTTGACCTTTTGGTGCAGGCTCAAGGGTACGGCTCCGGCGATATGTATCCAAGGTCGTCCCAGTAGAAAATTAAAGGCACTAGGAATATCTAGGACTTGAAAGCTGACCAGAAAAAGGACTGGACCAATTAGCAGTTCAAGCTCAACTTCACCAATTACTTCTTTCTTCATACCATCAAAAGCACGAACGGTAGATTTAGATATCAACATTTTTTCTTCATTCACCCTTAGACGACGAAGGGTGGCAAGTGGGCAAATATTTAATGCCGATCCATTGTCAATCAGCACTCTCGCCATCATTCTATCACGACACTTTATCGAGATAAGCAGCGCCTTAATATGGTTGTGGCCTTCAGCGGGAAGTCTTTATCGGCAATTGAGATTTGATCTTTCAATAAAACAGATCCAACGAACTCTTCTAGCTGATCGTTATCGAATCTTCCGACACATGCACTTCATTAAGGACTTTTAGTAGTGCATTTTTATGCTTCTTAGATGATTTAAAGAGATCCAACAGAGAGATGTGGGTAGGCATTTTCTCAACTGGTTCATGACGTTAAATTCGCTTGTCTTGACAATTGCCAAGAACTGCTCCGCTTCCTCATCTGAGATGGCTTTCTTCTCAAGCCCGCGGCGGATGCATAGCAACTTTGAGCGTGTGATGGCGTCAATCTAAATCCGTCTTTTAACTCCAAGGAACTGCCTTGGGGTTGTAACTCGAGGTTCTCTCTACTATTATATCTTCTTCATTCTCAGGCGGGAGTTCAATCACCATTGGCTCCATGATGCAATCATCGATCTCTAGGGTAGCGAACTCTTCGGCCATAAGATCGATGACTATCGCCTGGCATCTCATTCATCGGGATATGATAGATCTTCTTGATCGATAGGTCGATGACCACGGGGGTGATCATGTTGACCGTCTCCTCCTCTAGGCTCAAGTGGGTCATCCATACCTCCCCACCCATCAGGAACAACATCCTTGGGATCGATGAAGAAACTGGGTGGTGGTGAATACTTCACAAGATAGTCGAATTTGCCGCTAGGTTGACCCAATGTGTCAACCACTTCCCCACTCTCGTGAGCGAGTCTTATGAACTCTCGATTCTATTCCACATTACTAGCTTGAGACCCAAAATCATCATATGAATTCTCTCCTTCACTATCGGTCACAATTAGACTCTCCGACACACCCTCATTAGTTGGCTCGTTAGTTTCTGCAAGCTCAACAGTGTCTCCTCCAACTCCTTCTCATAAAATGAATCAATAACAGCCGTCATGGCCGTCATACTATCCTCCTTCATACTATAGATTACTCCCATGTCCACCATCCGAGTGATACATTTCAATTTTTCTTCCATCGGAATATCCTCCCCATCTTCAAAGTGTTCCAGCTGACACTAGTAATTTATAAAGTTTATGAACATCCACATTAAAGGTTTGCTTACTCTCATCATCCTTCTCAATAACCATGTTGACATTCTCAGCATGATTAGGCAACGGGTTTTGTTGAATATTAGGGGGTGGATCCTTGAAGGATAAAATGCCCTTGTCGAGTAAATTCTGAACTTTGTTTTTAGAGTGAAGCAATTATCTACATCATGACCCTTCTCGCCTCTATGGAACTCGCAAGACTTCGACAAGTCAAACCTAGGGAATTTTGGAGGATCATCCCGAGGTACTTCTTTGGCTATCATTCCCCTTCTCAACAACATAGGCAGCAACTTAGATAAAGGTCTAGGCAGAGGAGTGAATTGCCTCGGTGTCTTCTTTTTGAATTCACAACTCGATATGCCCCTGTCTCGAAACATAGACGGGCCTTGGGAGGACGAGGGGGGGGCCTTGTCACAACCGGCGGTTGTACATACGCCGATCTCCACATCCTTTTCTTTTCTATTTAGGACCTTTCGACTAGTCCTCTCGCTCAATCTACCATCATGCATAGCCCCCTCTATCCTCTCCCCGACATCTACCAAGCTTAGAGAAGGTCAAGCATCGAGAACCCACCAACTTTAAATAGAAATCACTAGGTAAAGCCTTGAGGAAAAGGTCCAATAGCTCTTTTCAATCGAGCTGGGTCGAACTTGGCGGCGAGAATACGCCATCTTTGTGCGAAGGCTCGAAGGACTCACTTCTTCTCTTTTCAATTCGAGTCAATACTTGGCGTGGGGCTATCTCGGTATTATACTTGTATTACGGGAATGAACACCTCGGCTAACTCCTCCCACTTCTCAAACTTCTCGAGCTCGACAACACATACCATTGCAATGCGGGCCCGTCGGACTCTCTTGGAAAGTCGAATCATTAATGGGACATTACGGGTATACCTTGCCATTCTGTTTAAATAGTACTTTAAGTGAATCTTTGGGTCTCGGTCTCATCATACTTAGTGAAATCGGGAATCTTGAACTTCTCGGGAAAGCTCATCTATGCATATCGAGACAAATCCTCGATCATGTGCTCTTCGTATCCTCATAACGCACTGAGTTTCTCTTCTATCTTCTCGAACCTTTTGTTGTGTTCTTCCTCTAGGCAGGCGGTGGCGACTTCGAAATAGGGTCTCGTTAACCACTATAGGTGTAGAACCCAATGCCTCTTTAATGTGATCCTTCTCGCGGGTCCTTCTACGAGGGCTTGTGAGCGGCTTGAGGTGTAACTTGACCAGCATTTGGAGCTGCTAGCGCGGCCCTCATATCGTTGGCGAATTAAGTGAGCTTAGTCGCAAGGTCATTGATCTTGTCATCAGAGCGCGAAACAGGCGTTCTGCTCTTCGATATTCATTTGCGTAGCCCTTGATTGTGTCCGAATCGGCGATAGCCTGGCCGTAGCTTTGCCTTGGTGGAGAAAGGGGGCGTTGGCGGGCTGTCCGGACTTTGTGTGGACACCGCGATCACCGGAAGATCTCTTTCTCCAGCCTCTTGGTCTCTCAATGAGCTCAATTTGATGATTACCTAAAAAAATGAGCCTTGTGAGCCACGATTCATATGGAAGGTTGGCCCATAGCAATGGTCTAGGCGTTTTATGCCCCTCGAGAGAAAGTTTTCTAAACATTGAGATTTTGGAGTTTTTAGACATTATAGACGATAAATGAAAACTCCTTAACATTGAAATTAGAAAATGAGATTCCCTTGACATTGAAACAAAGAAGGTACATAATGATTCCTAAGCCTCGAAATTAGAAAGAAAGAAATTACTTAAACATTGAAACTAAGGAAGTACATGAAACTTCTGGAACACAAAAAGAACAGGATTTTCTAAACATTGAAACTAGAAGAACAACAGAACCTCCTAAACATTAAAATTAAGATGACAAATTAAGCGAAATTGTCATTTCAAACTTCTTGGGGCTACTCATTTTATATGCGATGGGGAACCTGCGGCTTTGCGGAGCCGCTTGTTCTCTTGAGTTAACCTCGAGATGTGAGTCTTGTCCATTTCCACCCTCTTTTCAAGATGCTCAATTTGCGCTTTCTGGGTGGGCTTGTCGGTCACTTCGGGACCCGGTCGTAGAATGGTCGGAATTCGGTGATTGCGAATGTAGAATGTGGAGGCGTGGTGAATCTCTTCTTCCCCATTCAATTTCTTGGGCACGACAATTCTTTCATAACGGCATTCGCTCCATGCGATCTCAATGGCACAGATTTCGTCGAAGTAGTCGTAGTCCGTGCGGGTGAAGCGAGCCTGAAACATCTCCGTCTTGAGAGGTGGCGGCATCTCTTGGAGAGCTCGGTATTGGCGGGCCACCCTATACGGGTAATAGGAAGTGGCGCCAGAAAGACCGAGCATCAGGATCGGGTTAGCGAACTTGTGAGCGAAGCGAGCTTCCTCAACTTGGAACCATTTAGCATGCCATAGAAATGCCTTGGGTTCGGGATCTTTTAAAAAATTTATCCAACGGGAATATTTTTTGTCAAGAGAATGCTTCTCTAAGACTTGGAACCTCTGTATTGGGTGCCTAAACTCATCTACTTGAAACAATTGCATAAGGTGCCCAAATCCCCTTATGTGAGAAAGAAACCATATTTGCAAAATTTCGGGGAAGCTCGCATGATTTTCTCTCCGTTTTGTTTAAAACGATTAAGGGACAAAAATGTTTTGGCTAAAATCATGTTGACATAATTTAATCCAGAACACACATGTTTGACTACCCAAGCAATTGAAGAGTTTATGGCATTCTTACGATGAGGAAAAATGATGATCCCGACAAATGCTAAAATGAAAATCCTATTCTTTTGGGCCATTGGTTGATTTGAAAAGCACTTAGCCAAAAACGAGAACGGGCATGCGTAACAATTAGCTTTAACAACCTTCCTTACCACCTCGGCCCTAACTCTTAAAAATTGTGACAACTCGGACATGGGGTCTATACCTATGGGTAGCTTGACAAGCTCGGTTCCAAGAGGCATTCCAATGGCAATGCTATATTCTTCCAAGGTCGGAGTTAGCTCGAACTCACCAAATATAAAGGTTGATGTTTGAGGGCACCAAAAGTGCGGTATTGCTTGCATAACTCCGGAATGGATGTTGATCTTGAGTAACGGGAGGAGACGGCCAATCCTCGCCTCGACTTGTCTTTAGCCATTTTGATCCAACTGATCCCACCACGCTATAAGCTCTTTCTTGGGAGTGGAAATGAATTGGACATCGGCTCTCCCCATCGTATATAAATTGAGACTAACAACTGACCTAATTTGCCATGGACCAACAAAAGGAAATAAATGAATTGCATAACAGGAGGAATAAAGGCTTACTCTATTCGAGAACCATGGCAAACATAAAGACACACACATGAAAAGTGAGGCTTGCTTTCTATCTAGATAATTTAACAAGGTGAAGCTAAGAGGGTGATCTGACCGTCGCAGTCTCGCGTTGGTGTCAGGTC